>JAWWMS010000287.1:8639910-8662941 GCA_035048045.1 Chlorospingus semifuscus | reverse complement strand
AATGTCTTGCTGAGCCTACGTACCTTGCAAATTTATCATGCACAATATAAGCTGCTTAAATTTTAGTTTAAATTATTACATTTTAAGTATAAAATAATTTTTAATTTACCTGCTATTTTAATATTTTAAATTTAGGAAATTACATATAAATCTAAAAGAAGCCCCTCTGATAAAATCAGTGTTGATACTGATCCATAGATTTAAAGCTATAAAGCGTTTTGTTGGCCAAGGAGAAATCATTATTCCAGCCAAGCCTCAATAAATTTCTATGTTGTAGTTCCTAAAATATTTTCCTGGAATTTATGGCATCATTGGAACTTATTCCTTACACTTTTCAAACACATAACTGTATTATTTTGCCAGTAATTTTATGTTTTGCACTAAATCACTGGATTATGAATGTTCTCATTCTTCTTAGACTTTGTTTTTTGTAAATCAAATTAATCACAATTTAGAAGTACATAAACTTGATAGGACATTTTTATAACTTTGTTGAGCATTTCAAACTGGATATATACAAAACCCATTAAAATAAGAAAATATCTTGAATCAATATTATTTTAGTACATTTATCAGTGGTATAGAATAAATCAGTTTCTAGAACCTGATTTAGGCCACTCTGTAGCTTCAGTGACAGCCACAAATCATGTACACACATACAGATTTCCTTACATCTCCCCAGTCTCCTCTGCAAAGAAATCTGTTTCCTTTCTGTCCACTCAGATTTTTCAAATCTCACTCTTTCTGCGCTCTCAGCCTTTGTTTTGTAATAAAACAACACACTACTACTTATAAGAGAGCATCAAGCATTGAGAAGTCTGTGTGCTCTTTTGGTGTTGCCCTAGAATTATCATTCCATACAAGATGTAACTTTCTGTACTTTCTGCAGCTGTGAAATGCCAAATGTCTGCAGCCACAGAGAGGCAGAGATTTATTAACACAAGCCAGACTTTGAGAACTGCAGAGGAAATTTCTGCTGAGCAGATGCCCCACAGAAGGCATTTGCAACACCTAAAATTAACTTAACTTTCCTTTTCAAGGGAGTGAGCAGCCTGTAGGACCTAGTGCAGCTCTCAGTTCTGCTGCTATTGTTATTTCAGTCATGGCTCATGCTTACCCTCAATGGCAGAGTTTCAATGCACTCACCACACCAATTGCAGCAATCAGGAGGAATAGCAGGTAACAGCTTAGAGAGGGACTTGTTTTAAACACAGGTGCAAGTCCCATCAGGCAAAAGAGCTGCCAGAGAGGTGCTGCAGATACTGTCCACAAAAATGGACTTGTGAACTGTATTAGCCCACTCTGATCTCTGATTTCTAGCAATAGCCCATTTTGGTCCTTGTAAATCTCACACAAACACACTCTGATGAAGTTCACCAGTGCCCTGAAATTCCTATAGTCTTTCTTGCCCTTTTTGATGAGCAGCTGATTTGTCAGCATGTGTTCCACAGAGCTGCTGCTGTCACAAGAAACATTATGATCCAAAGTTAATTTGATGACTGGACTATAAAACCTGAGAAGAAGGATTTGTGCAGGATACACTGAGAGACTTGTGACAAGGACAACACAGCAGCAGCTGGTGTGATAAAACTTGTACTGAAAGATTGTTTGAAGGAATAGAACAATTCAAGTAATTTACCTGACAAGAAAAAAATGTGATTCACAGCTGTACATCTCAGTGATCTTCTTTCAAATCAAAAATCAGATAAAATAGTGAGAAATAAGTATATATTCAATGTATAATTTACATAAAATATACAAATGCACAAATATATAAATATGTCATTTCTATTGAGATATTTATATATTAATAATTATGTGACTTTTTATTCAGACAATTCAAGAAAAAAAGTCAGAATGGTAGTTCCAGAATGAGACATGCTGAGTCTATCATACATGATGATGGAAAATCTTGTCAGGCTTGGTATTTATTATCAAAGGGCTTGCACAGCAGCACTGGAAACATCCACACAAATGCCATGTCTGAGGCATGGCCCCACCTAGGTGAGGTCCCTGTTTCCTTGGGGGGCAGGTCCCAGAAGGGAGCAGGACACCTGGTAGCAACAGCACGTGCAGAATCAGGACCAGCAAGAGCTGCGAGCTTTTGTTAAACCTGACAGTTTAACCTACTGCTGAAAAAGGAATTTATGGACTTCTAGCCTCGATTTAAACCACTGATTTATTGCTTTCATCCTATCCTGTGCTTTTCCTAGTGAAAGTCTTTGCATTAACAACTCCACTTTTCTTAGCTGAATTTCTTGGTGGAGATTCCCTAAATGAAGAATTAACCTGGCTCTTTATCCAAAACCCACTTTTTGCCAGTGCTTTACAGTCACATGAGGCCTTTCCAACACAGTGGGATAAAATTTTCCAGAAAAAATACTACATGCATCAGGAAATGTAATGTTGTGACCACGCACAGAAATATTTGAAAATTCAGATCAAATTCAGTAAATAATTTGAAAACAACAAAGTGGAAGAGACAAATAATGGCTAAATATTTTACTCAAATATTTGACAAATGAAAGTTTGATCTGCTGATGTCATATGATTGCCTTATCTCATGGGACTAGCTACTTTATTAAAGAAATATTTTAATGACATTTTAAGAGTAAAACAAAATAATGAAGTTGTTTATACTAAAGCTGTTGAGCTCAAGAAATCATCTTAAAGAAAGAAAGAAAGAAAGAATTTTTAAAAGACTGCTGGAAGTAATTGTGGACAATGATCCTCTCAATCAACTATTTTGGTTTGATGATTTAATAGGAGGTGGGGATAGGAAGAGGCATTTTACCCTTCTCATTATTACCCCAGACCTCCCCTTGGTACTGAACTATGAAAGCAAGGATGAGCAACCATCACAATTGACACTGGCACAGCAATTATGGCCATGATCTGTCAGCCTGGAAAAGTGTGTGAAGATCTCATCTAAGGTGCACATTGAATCTGATTTAAAAAAAAAACCCAAACCACAGCATTAAGGTTTAAACTAAAGTTTTGTCCTCATACAAGTAGTACCACATATTTCAGCTACCCACAATATGTTAGAAAAATTATTGCATTGTTATACTGCATATAAATGATGTGCAATATCTGGAATGAGGTGCAGGAAATGTCAGGGACATTCATTTTATCACTGCTTCATAGGATGCCCCAAGAAGAGACATGAGTGAAAACCTGAGAGCAGATAGGTGCATGAAAAATGGACCTCTTCCCTTCCTGTTCAGAAATCCTGAAGCACTGCTTCCCCACTGCACCACAACTGCTTCTGACAAATAGCAGTAAGCAAAAGAGATATTGAATAAGAAGAACAATTTTTAGTGGCTGTTTATTATCAGGTTACAGCTGTTTAGTCTAGGGTGGAAAAACTCAATCCTAAGACATTTCTTTTTCTCATACTCCTAGAAAGAGACTCCTCAGTGCCACAAAGGCACTGCACTGCCTGCAACACAGCTATTAGCACACATTTGGGTATCCTCTCTGCATTCTCCTTAGAATATTCTACAGCCAACTTATTCACTGTTTTTTAGAAATTCATTAAAGCACAAATGAAAAAGGGGCAAACAAAACCATAAGGAATATTAGGGAAAAAAATTTAACATCAAATACTTTGCGAAGCCAGAAGGACTTCATGTCATTTGAAAAAATTAAGGCACTAGTTAAGGTGTCCATATATAATCCTGCAGTCCATGCTGTGTGTGGTTTACCAAACTATCAGCAATACATAAACATGAGGGGAATCTTACGTTCTTCACAATATCACACACTAGCTCCTTACATTCCTAAAATAGACCATAAAAGTGATCTTGTACTCTTTCTCTGCATTAGGAGCATTTCACCAGCATAGGTGGTATTTGGAATATAATCCAAAGGGTCTGCCTTCCCCTTTGCAATCCTTCAGTTTACCCATGCCTGAAACTCATTCCACCACCAAAACTGCCATAAATCTAATTACCAATGTGCAGACTCTACTCAGCTAAGGAGGCAGGTATGTCTGGCAGAAGAATGATAACTGTGAAGAGAGAGAAATAAACTTTATCCAAGCAACTGACAATGATTTGTCAAGCTTACCCGAGCCTTGCACTCACTCAGTGGTAGGAAGCAACTAGACAGATCTTAGACTGAATCCAGCCCTTATTCTGCTCTTAGGTTATCCAATATGTTATACCTTGAAAACAACGCTTATGTAAGTGAAGTTACAGAGGACTCATATTTCATATGTAGAGAAACAGCTGCTTTTTTAATTTAAAAAAACTAAATTAAATCATAACTTAAAAGCTATGTTCCGTCATCTGTAGAACACGCCAAATCATATGCCTGAAATATAAAACTGATGCTGAAATTCTGGTAATATTTAACATGTTCTTTATGAAGAAAACATTCTTCTTGAGCTTGGAAACTGACTGAACAATAGCAGCTTTAGGACCTCCAAAGCCGAAGGCGCAGAGGTTATGAGAATGTGTCTGCCCAAAACTACAAATCAAAAGGGTAACAACAATACCATATGTTACAGCACATAAAGTATCCTTCACAAACACTATAAAACCCCCACATATCTCTGCCTCGAGAGTCCCACTGGCCAGTGGAAGGTTGTGTTTCATTATGCTATCACCATATAAGAACATTTTTTCTCCACTTTTAATGGCATGCAGAAAACCTAGTGGTACCACTGAATGACCTTTGGAGGGGTAAGATTAAGTAGTAGTGACAGAAGATTGTCTTTGGCCTAGTCCTTTTTAAAAATGCAGAAGCTGATTTCATAGACAGTGACTCCAACTATCTTTAAACTGCAGCCAAAAATGTTCTTTATTCATGTTAATTTGTTTTTTTGTTTTGTTTTGTTTTGATTCTTTTTTTGGGGAGTTTGTTTGTTTGTTTGTTTGTTTGGGGGGTTTTTTGGGTTTTTTTGCTTAGTTTTTTTTTTAATTCAGGGAAAGTGTATGGATTTTTCTACCCCCATAAGATTATTTTCTTATTGAAATACCTCTCTTTACACAAAAGCACTGCGGGTCAATCTGCTCTAAGGTGTTACAAAATGTAAAGAAATGGAAACATCTAAATAGGCACAGAGACCCTGCACCCAAGCAGGGAGGGGAGAAAATTGGTGATCATTCTTGTTCCAGCTGCACAGAGCCCCCAGGCTCTGGGATTTATAAACCCTGTCACTGGGTGAAGAGCAATATGGGAGAAAGGCAGTTTCTCCTACATCTCACTTCAGCAGCAGGAAGTTTGTCCTGCAATGCCACCATTTCTTCTGGTAATAGATTATTTCTTTTCTTTCTTGCAGGAGAGCACGATGCCTTCAAGCATCTACAGGTCACAGATGTGATGGAGCTGGCCTGGTTCTGCTCCAGTAAAGGAGAGTAAAGGAGATCTTGGTCAGTCTTTCAGCACAGACTCTTGCAGCAATGGGACCTGAAAACTGGTCCCACTATGAAACCCTGAACTAAAAGAAGTGAACATATTCCTACAGTCCATTTAGGATCATCTAAAATCAATGAATTAAGGTTTACATCAGTCCCAGGAGAAAGCACAAAGAGGCACCAAAGAGGTCAAGCTTTGAGCTGTAAAGTGTCTGCCCCTGGGGCCTGGATTAAAGTGTGCACACACTTAGCTCTTTGCTGAAGGTCACCTCTCTTCTGAGAAATACTAGCATAAAGCTATCTTTAGGTTCACTAAACATAAACATGAAGCATAAACTTTATCAATAGCTCCCCCCAGTTTTAGGAAGTATCTGGAATACTCTTAAACAGTTTTTAACTAGAAGATAATAACAAAACTGTCAGCCACTCTTTCCTGTATTGATTTCAGAGAGATTTTCTTTACTCCATTAAAATTGCCTTTTCAGATTCCCAGCAGGAACATTCAGTCTTCCTCAGCAGAACTTAATCACAGCCTATGTCTGGTTTACATGGAAGCTTGGGTAGACCCTTTCAATATGGTTATGAAAGGAGAAATTCCCAGATTGCCTGTACCAACACTCCAGTCACATACCAACTTGTGGATTCCTCTGTACATTTTGTCAAAAGAAAAATTGCACAAAGATAAAATGGAAAAAGTTGATAACTACATGAAAAAAACAGAGAACCTCTCTCAGATCTTCCAGGAGGAATAAGGCTAGAAGAGGTATTTACAGATATTGTCTGTACTCAACACTTATATCTATTCATGGACTTAGCAATATAGCAAATTACAACTTTGAGCAATTATCAGTAATTAAAGGTGTTATAAGTGCTGTGGGTGCTAGGGAAGAAAGCTTTGGTGTACCCATTTGGAGATGTTTTAGAGCTGGGAGGTGGGTTGTAGACAGAAACCACTGTCCAGCTTTCCCTGCAGCACGGAAGATCTGAAAGGAAATTTCTGTAAAGTTCAGCCAAGCCCAGCGTTCCTCACACCCAGAGCACAACCACAGAACAACGTCGCCTTTCTTTGCGTCATGCCACATGAACAGACTTATCCATAGACAGGGCTGAGGAGAGACAGTGACAAGAAATCCTTCCATGCTAGGACTTAAATCCTTGAATTTCTGATTGAACTGCAGATTACTCTGGCCATATGCTGCCTTTCCACACCAGGTGGAATACACTTTATCAGATCTGCCATTGCCAAGACAGCTATCATTTTACACTCTTAAAAGATTTATGCCCCAATTGTCTTCTTTCTCTCAGACAGAGGGCTTGCCTATGTGGGAAATTTGCTGAGCAGTAAGCCAAGCCACATGCTTTTCCACAGTAATGCTCTGAATGTACACTTTCAGGGAAGGATATTGCATTGTTATGTGGGTGGTTTTTTTGAGGCACTCTGACAGAGTATATGGTTGGAAATTGGTGCAGAGAAGTTATGTAAAATTCACAGCCTCCCACGCCACAGGCTGACTTTCTCTGCTGAAGGTTGGTGTAAACAAATTCCCATAAAACTAGCTGAGAGAAAAAAAACAGAGTTAAGATCCAGCCTCCCTTTTCATTGCTCTTCCCCTCTCCCTGTGAAGGCTCTAGAGCTTTCCTAAGTGTAACTCCTTCACAAGTCTGGCAGACCTGAGGCTTATTGCTGTGGCTTGTAGTCAGACAAAGCAAAAAAAAAAAGATATTTCAGCATTAATGGAGCTGAAGCTCTTTGGGCCTGCAAGTGAAAGAGAAGAGAAGAGAATCCAAAAGCTCTGGCAGGGCTTTTCCATTAGAAGGAAGCAGTTCCACCACAATAATGGGCTCACTCATTTGTGCCACATGGGTATAATATAAACATAAATGATATAAATAATGTCGTACTTGGGAGAGTTCCTGAGAAGAGTGAAGGAGCCAGGCTGGGCACACGACGGACGCCTGGGGCTGTGAGGGCTGTGGGGGCTGTGGGGGCTGTGAGGGGCTCAGGGATGTGAGGGGCTCAGGGCTGTGAGGGCTGTGAAGGCTGTGGGGGCTGTGGAGGGCTCAGGGCTTTGAGGGCCTGTGAGAGACTCAGGGCTGTGAGGGCTATGGGGGCTGTGAGGGGCTGTGGGGGGCTCAGGGCTGTGAGGGGCTCAGGGCTGTGGGGGGCTCAGCGTTGTGAGGGTTGTGGGGGGGCTCAGGGCTGTGGGGGCTGTGAGGGCTGTGGGGGGCTCAGGACTGTGAGGGCTGTGAGGGCTATGAGGGGCTCGGGGCTATGAGGGGCTCAGGGCTTTGAGGGGCTCAGGGCTGTGAGGGGCTCAAGGCTGTGAGGGTTGTGAGGGGGCTCAGGGCTTTGATCGGCTCAGGACTGTGAGGCTTTTGGGGAGCTCAGGGCCACAGCAGCTCTGATGACCACACTGCCCTCACTGCTGTGGGGGACAGATGAGCTCTGTGCAAGCCAGGCTGGACAACCGCTAATTTTAATTCCTTCTGTTTTTTTCTAATTTTTAAGTGCCCTTTTCCTTGCATGCTGACAGCCGAGCCGAGTATTTATCCCTTTCACGCAGTGATTCCCTCATCCCAGAGCTTCCCTCTGGAGTTGCCTCTGTAATTCTACCCAAGCCTGCTTGCTTTCTTCTTCAAACCTTGCAGAGGAAGAGGCATCCAGGGACAGACAGTGCAGCTTTCATGAAGGAAGCATGGTGGAGTGTCTGCTCCAAGCGGGGCCGACACGAAGTGCCACAGCCAAACTCGGGGCCAAGGCAGCCCCAGAAGATCCATCACCCAGAGCAACAGCACAGCTCTGCCATGTCATGGCCAGACAAGCCCTTGGGAAGTATCTTCTTGTGCTTGCAGCTGAAAAGTGGGTAGTTCGTCAGAAAAAAAATCCCATCCCTCACTCCAGCTAACTACATAAAGAAAAGCAAGAACCAAGGTGGGCAGATTTATCATCGAGAGCACCCACATCCATTTAGTTCCAGTAAGAAGTAATTCTGAGTGTTCACTGGAAGTATTGCACTATCACATTTATGGCAGTGCCACGTATGGAGAGCACAAGGTGTTACTGTGCCTGGTACTGTACATTATTATTATTTGTACTAGCACTGTGCCATGAGCCAGGTGCTGTACAACATAAACCAAAAAGTAATTCTCTTCTGCAGACAGGTTACAGAATAATAGCAAAGGTGACCACCCCTGATCTGGACAGCTTAGTCTAGATCAGGACAAAAGAGAACATGCATCAGATAGCAGAGTTAAATAAAATATTTGTTTTCTTCACAGATAGGGTCTTTGTCTAACTGGAGTCAGGATTGCAGCATTTAGAGAAAGCCAGAAGGAGAGAACAGACATCTTTGTCACATGGTGTTTGTTCAAGGTCCTTTCTGAAACATTTTATCAGACATCAAACTGCTGAAGAGAAAACTGCTTGGAAGTCAGTTGTGTAATTTTAGTCCAGCAAGTGGTAGAAATGACCATGATTTGAGAAGAATTAGACACACAGATTTTACTCTGAGTCAATGCTTCATTTGCAAACACATATGCAAAGCACTGCCTTTCTTACATGCTGAAAAAGCAAACATAATAAATATCTCTTCAAGCCCAGCAGTTTTTTTTCTTTTGTAGGTGAAGACTGAAGAACACATCCCTGAGCAGACAGGTTCTCACTGCACTTGTGTGTGAGATCAGGCCTCAACACTGCCTGGTAGCTTCTCCATGGAAATGGACCTTTAAATCCTTTAAAGAAAAGGGATTCGTCATGTTAAACTCATGACTCTTATCTGTGGCCTGAAAGTTTGGGTGGAAAAAAATA
Source organism: Chlorospingus semifuscus (assembly GCA_035048045.1). Classification (NCBI taxonomy): domain Eukaryota; kingdom Metazoa; phylum Chordata; class Aves; order Passeriformes; family Passerellidae; genus Chlorospingus; species Chlorospingus semifuscus. The sequence goes on along the minus strand of JAWWMS010000287.1, from coordinate 8,653,770 downwards.
ATTCCAAACCAACATATTAAGTTTAGAGCTCCATTTTTATGTCCAAACTGTAATTTTTCAAGTGCCCATAGACTAATCCTTACATTCCTTACCACTTGCTGCAGCCAAGAGAGATCTAAATTTTAAAAAGAGCAAAAAAAGAGTAAAAAAGGAAAATATTAGCAATTTTTATGGGAGAATGTTGCTGTGACACAGCATAGTGCTTCAGTCATGAGTGGAAAACTTATCTGGAATAAATGGTATCAGGAAACCAAACTTGCTTCTCCAGGGACACCATCAAGCTGGTAGACTTGGCTGAATGGAAGAGATGACACAGGAGAAAAAATGAAAGACTTGACTTGATCTTTTTCCTTTTTCTCAGGCATGAAAATTTCATACTTTACATTTGAAATTATAGTGGATTATCAAGAAAATGAGCAACAAAGTGTGGGATGGATTGTAACATGATTTATACATTCTTTGTCATAAAGGCTTTCTGCCTCCTTCACAACCGGAAGGCAACATTCAAAGTATCTAAGATAATTTAATCAAATCTTTGGATTTTACCTGTAAATGATATTCTTCATATTTTTTTACAAAGATCCTTTAAGGCTTCTTTGCCAGAATGAGTCTTCATGACACAGGTTTTCAAAGGAAAGCTGTAGCAAAGAAAAAAATGTCCTCTTTTTTTTCTTTTTGAACTGCAGAAAGCATGCCAAAAGTTCCATCAAAAATTCATAATAAAATACGCATAAAACATCAACATTCATTTCCATTTTTCAGACCATGTTACACCATGTTCACCAGGAAATCTGAGTAAAAACAACAGAAACACTTGTAAAGACCTTTATAAAAATCTGTTTAGCATGTCTTCCTTTTTATTTGGCTGAATGCAAAAGAGAAGTTTGAGAAATTTGAGGTTAGGGCAAACATGCCCTAGGAAAATCCATTCAAAGCCCATTCCAGATGATCCTGGGTTTTGCTACATGTCCCTCCCCCAGCTCCCTTCATCTTGGTGCTCATTGTCATGTGTCTCAACCCCACAAGCAGGGTCCGAACCAATGAACTGCAGTTTCACTATTGTCCCTATAAGGTGATGGATCACAGTCCCAGTCTTTTACCTGCCTAATCCTTTCTCACAGAGGGATGCCCCTAATTCTAATTAACTGGGTGCCTTTGGGTCCCTAATCTATGCAAAATCCTTTTCAAAATTTGTATTTCTAAAAGTGCCAGGGAAGTGTGTATGTGCCAAGATTCTATACGGAAAACAGAAGAATTTTCTTACCTAGACATAGTGAGTATTTCTTGACATGAGTGAATCTTGCACTTTTAGTGTAGAAACTGCAGGTTATTTGGCAATGGACAGTCGCCCTGAAAGAGTCTAGGGCTGGTTTTAAGATGATGAAGGTATTCTGCGGCTAAAACTAAAATATTTTCTATGGCAGAGTGGAGAAAACAAGAACTGAAAATTCTCCTTGCTGAAAGAGAGCTTCAGAGGTGGTCTCAGGCTGGTTGTAGAGGCTGGCATTGATTATAATCTAAGCAGCAAAACAAAAGGAGCACAAGGAGAGTACTCAAGACAGGCTCTCCTGGACAAGCCTTCAGGTGTCCTCACTTGGCACAGGGTTATCAAAGCTGAGATATCAAAGCACACCCCTCCAGGGCTGGGCATCCTGGCTGGGCAGCATCAGGGATCTTCCACACACAGCTGTAACCGACTGGAGTTAGTTCTGCGTGCCTTGGGAGGAGACAGCAGAACCAGTCCTGCCCTCATGACAGTCCCACCTGCGATATGACAGTCCCACACTCTCTGAAGGAGATCCTTCAGAAGCTTCAGAAGCTGTACTTTAGGAAAATTAACTAGCTACCCAAATTTATTCCTCTTTAAAAATGTATTTTACAGTTCCTGGAGCTAGATCTTGACATGTTTACTCCTGGGATCTTGCCCTACAAGAAGTTCCACATAAAGCACTGTTCCTAGCAAACAATAGATATAAGAATGTGGCTGGGAATGAAACGTATGAGGCAACATCTATTTCCTGGTGGATTTCATAATTGGTGAAAATAACATTAACAAAATACAGCTCTTCCCTCCCCCAGTGGTTCTTCATCTGCTTGCTGAATATTGTGGATTTACCAAACCCTCCGCAAGCTGAATGGGAGCCCTGGCCTGTCGAGATTCTCCCAAATCAACAAAATGCCTCCTCTTAATTCTTTCTCTGTTAGAATTTGTTTTGCATGGAATTTGCTTGCCCGTTTTGCATGAGTTGTTTGGCTGTAATCTCAGCAGCATGCAGCCTTGCCAGATTTCAGAAAGATGAGTAAACTTCTGAATCTGATAGTGACTTCAACGGAATACCAAAAAGGGGCTTCTTTGTTCTCCATAAACAGACTATTTACTTTGATCTGGCAAAAAGAATTAATGAAAGGAAATGACACCTTCCAATATCGTGTGTTCAGGAGAAAGAGAAGTGGGCTTAATTTGGTTTGTCTTTTTTTTTTTTTTCTCTTCCTTTTTCTAAGGATGGAGTAGGCTAAGGGGCATCCTTTCGAAAGTACAGCGCTCTTAGAAACAGACAGATCTTTTCTCTGGTAAAAAGTCTCCTCAAAACACTGTAAGGTCCATGTATATGCAAGCAGTTCAGAGTTATTACAAATCTAAAATAGGAAGCTATTCACTTGATCTTTTGGTTCAATCCTATTAGGACCCCCCTGGAGCTCTAAATGGATACCAGCCTGTCACAGGCCTGTTGCTGTGACGACCCAGTCTTTACAGAACAAGAAAAAGAAATGATAGTGATTGGCAGACCTTCCTTGCCCTAGTATGTAACACAAAGGGAGACAAAATGAAGAGGAAGTCAGACTGTTATTATAGGTTTGATGCTTCTTAACCTTACAGCACCTTACACCTGGTAAGTGTCACCCTGCAAACTTAAACCCTCGGCAGAGCACTGATACATTTCAGTATCAGATGGGAAGAGCTAAGTCAGGCATTAATTTATCCATCCCCTTGTTTCAGTTGATTGAAATGCAAACAGCATTCAAGCAAAACTGCATTAGCAGAGAAGAAATAAGCACGGAGGGCCAAGCCCTGCTGACCTGGTCCTCTGAAGTGAGTTTAGGGGTGTAAAAGCTGTGGGTCAGAATTCAGCTGTAAATGAATGAGTGGTCAGCAAAGCAAGGACTGCAAGAGGGACCTGTCTGCAGCCCCTATTCGCCCTGCATGAGAGAGGAAAGAATTTGATAAATTCTACCATATGGTGCCATACTGCATCTTGCTAGCTATAAATAATAGTCTTTCTGTTTCTGGTTTTCTTTAGATTTCCTTGGTAGCTGTGACAGATTTTCAGCAATGGGTATAAAAAAAGTGCAAAATGCAGTTTCACCACCTTTTTGTTTTTTTACCAGGTAAAAACAAGACAAAAAAGGTCCAAAGAAAAGAAATAAAATAGGAAACTTTCCATCAGCTTACCGATATGAAAATCCAGATAAAGTCATTATGATGTTGGAATATTGTACATTTAATTGTTGCTATCAAGAGCTGTCAATGAAAATGATTTCTTAAGAGTGACAGATATACACCTGCATCCACACTGCTGGAGCTATATCTCTATTTTATGCATTATATATCTCCATCTTACTCATCTTTTCCTAAACTTAATTACAAATTTTTTTACTATCACCTAAGAATCTTGAAAAAAATTCCAGGAGTTTTCAGTCCTTTCCAGGTTCTCTTAAAAGCAACAAAGTTTTTACTCATAAGCTTTCAAACAGCATTTCTGACATTTGTGATACAATCTTGTCTTTAAGAGTGTCACTAAACAAATGTTTGCTTGAGTAGTCAGATGAAATCCAAAAAACCATGGTCCTTAATGAGGGTATAAAAGTTTGCTGCATTAGTGCACTCGAAAAATGACATTCTCTAAAGATAATAAGGGAAAGTTAAATTAGCAGGAACAGAAAATCTGGCTATATTCTGAAAAGGCTTTTTAATACTCTAAGTCAGAGTTCAAAACATTAATTTTCTTGAATAAGCAAAGCTGAACTTTTAAAGGTTTGTCAAAAAGCACTTACTCTTAAAATCAGATTCAAAACAATAGCCCAGACTCTTGGCTGACACAGGCTAATGTAGTTTCACTGACTGCAGTGAAGTCACACTGATATGAAGCAACAGAGATTCTGATACAACCCCCTAAAAGCTTTTTTTACCTAAAATTAAAAAAAAAATATATTTTATATAGTGTTTTGGATGATGCTTTGGGTGTTTACATTTACAGCTGCCCACTGTTTTTCCTCCCCAACCCCTCAGTTCCAAAGTGACACCCACCTTCGAAGCAAAATACAGAATAAATAGCTTTATGTGTTATTATGAAGATAGGGATTAAAAAAACTGTCCAATATTTCTCAGAATTCTAAAAAGCAAGGAATTCAGCACAAATTTAATCCTATAGTCTCTTTAATCTTTATACAACTTAATTTCCCCCACACCCTGAAAAAGATTGTTTAATAGCATGTTGAATGGACACATAGTTGTAACAACACATATACATACTGCCTGAAGAACTCTGCATTCATAGAAACAACAGAAGCTTCTGTACCTGGAACATATGTAACATTTACCTGAAAAAAAGATTTGTTAGCCAGGACAGAAAAAATGTTTAAGGTGTCAAAAATAAATTGTAAAAGTCTATATTTCATTTTGTCCCAGAGAAAGCATGGAATATACTGCTTTTTGTGTATCAGCAATCTAAACTATCCCACAACAGACTTTGTTAATCACTGCCAACTGAGAAGCTTAAAGGAATGCGTCTTTTACAGACCCTTGTTCTTCTTAAAAAAATAAAAATAAAAATAAAAAAAAAAAACCAAGACAGAACTTTTAGGAAAAATAAACTGAGTCTATTTTTTATTTTCTGATAGGCAGAATTCATGTCTATATAATTTTTTTTTTCACAATGCAAAATGAGTTTTCATATGATAGCTTTTTAATCACACACTGAGGTTTTTAAAATGAAATAAACTCTTCAGTTTGCCTGAAATGAACATGTTTCTTTTTCCAATGTTTCAGGAATTCAGGAATTAAGCTGAATTTTGTCACAAATTAAAATTATTAGTTTTGTTATATTACCACCAAAAGCCATATAATATATTTTGAAATCCATATTACTAATGTACACTATTCTAGTAAGGAGAAAGGGGAAAGTTTGGCAGTTCTCATTTTAAATAAGAGATAACTGATAACACAATTTCATGACATATCTTTTTTTTTAATTTGTACACATGGATTTTATGGTTTATGAAATTCTCTTTATTTTTACCCTTATCAATTTATTTTTAGTATCATTTAATGAAAAAATTTAAAAAATAAAGAAGGAATTGAGCAAGATGGAAAAAGCAAGCACAAAGAATCTAAACTCAGATCACATTTTTGCCTGCATTCTGCTCAGCAAGAACCGCTTGTCCTGTAAATATAATTACTTTAGAGGTCATTTGGTAATACCTTTATTTTATTACCATTATTGCAGCATGACAAGAGCAGCTCGCAGTGTAAAGTTGCCCTGCATTTGCCTCCTTTCGCACAGCTAGGATTGCCAGCCTTGCATAGCCCCAAACCCCGGAGTTCGGGAGGCCCGAGGAGCAGGGAGAAGCCCGGAGTGTTTTCCCGGGCAGCGCCGTTCCCGGCAGGAGGAGGTTCGTCCGTGCCCGCGGGATGCGCAGGGGCTGGGCACCACCTCCTGGCGCGCCGGGGAACAGCCGGAGCTCGGCTCCCGCTCTCCGTCCCTGCCCCAGCCTGATTTTCTCTCCTTTCACCCCTGTTTCTTTTTCCATCCCTTCTTTAAAGCTCAGGGAGTAATAGCGCCAAAAGCCCTGCTGTCCGCAGACCCCTAAAACACCAGTGGGGTTTTAATCCCGTCTTGCTGCCCATCTCCAAGAACACACAACTGTGGGTAAAGCCAGTGCTGTGCAGGTTGCTGGCTTTACACGGGTCCCAGTGTGGAAGCATGGAGACCCTGGAGGGATGGAAACCCCCCAGCCCTGCAAGGAGAGGAGCATTCCGGACTGACAGTGCTGGTGGCATCGCCACTGGAGGGCAGTTCCAGGCAGGATCGCCTGCTTTGTCACAGCTCTGTCCCCTCAGCCATCACTGCTCTCAAGATTTCATCATCCTGACCAGAAGGTTCTAGAGAAAACCTTGGTCTAGAGACCAAAAACAAGGATTTGGTCTGAGGGCTTTCAAAAATGAAGAGAAATATTCCCAGAGGTTCCAGCAGGTTCTGAGAGAGGCTCAGAGCTCATGAACTCCCAAAATAAGACCACTCTTGGTACAGGCTAGTCCTACCACCTCGTTGAGCAGCATCTTAGATAGTTATGTGGGGTTTCTGACACAGAAAAGGGATTAAACAGATCAAAAGGCAAAAATGCAAAATCCCAGAGCTCCTAGAGTGGATCCTTGTCTCTTGCATTGGCAGAGCCACTGTGTGATGGGGATTTGGCCCCACAAGTGTAGTAAACAGTCTAGAGCAAAACAAAAGAGCTAATAAAGGGGTTTCATCATCTGCTTGGCTTTGCAATCCCAGCTTTAAACAAAACAAGACACTACCACTATAATACCAGAAAAATAAATGCTTTTCTTTCTTAGGTTCATAAAACACTCATTACCCACAATTAATCATAATGACACACTGTATTCAGGGCTCTAGCTAGGTTCTGGCTGGAAGCATAAAGAATTGGCTTCTCATAGCTTCCAGTGCTTTAGCCAGTGTGTTCTTCAGGATGCAAAATTGATTATCCAAAATAGAAATCTCTTCGTTTCCTTTGTTTTTGTTGTGTTGAAAAACCTATTACTTAGTTGTTAAGTCTCTGCATTTTCTACTTCCCTGAACAACGGGCTATTTAACTCTACTGAAGTTAATGGCTTTGCACTGTAGTGAAGGTAACCTAGCACCTACAAAGTCATTAAAAGTTTAACCAAAGATTGACCAAAACCTGGCCTGATTCTCACTTAGGACTCTGGGCTCCTACTGAAATTGTTAATAAATTATGTATGTCTTAATACTGTCTGCTGACAACAGACCCCAGGATATAATATATGATATTGATTGTAATGCAATCTCTCCTTGTCAAAACAGCAGTTGATAGTATTTCTAAATATGATTCTAAGATTTAAGGCAAAATAACCCACAACACTATAAACAGTTTAATAATAAATTTTCAATGTATATTATAAAAAAATACAAAAAACCCTTTGATTCTAAAACTAAGAATGCAAAGAGAAAGCAAATGTTGTTGTATATCCATCACCCCAGCCAACTGTGACACTTAAGCTAAGAGTACAATTCTACTGGAGAGATTTTCTTCACTCTCACATCACTTACAGGGAGCTCTGATAACAGGAGGTTGATGTTTGACCAATGTCTATTTAGCCAGCAGTTTTCTACTCATTTCAACATACAGGTCCAAACAGACCAACCCCCAGGAGACACCACACCTGTAGGCTTCCCCCATGCCATGTAGGGTATCAGCTCAACAAAAATACACCCACTGGCTTTTGGAGTAATTCCTCCTTCCTTCAATTCCTTTCTTCCCCACAAAGCATGGATACTTGTACCAGTTTGCCCATGCTAGCAGCTGCTTTCCCCTCATCTGCCTAGCCAGTCTGGCCAAGACAAGTTTTGAGCGTCCTGGATGTGAAACAGATTATTTTCCTAAGCCCAAGGAACTGAACAGACAATAGATGTTCACATCCTAAAGCATTTTACTTCCTTTTTTGACAGATGTGACCATAAAGAGTGTTCAGTGTTGCAGAAGTAACCACTCCTGCCTGCTCCTCAACACGGCATTTGCACAACACAAACAGGCGACCTCCTTCTGACACATTTCAGAAAATGGATTTGCTTAGGCAAATGTAGCAAACCTACACCAACCTTCCTGGACATCATCCTGTGATTTCCTCATAGAGATGGTCCCCAGAGTTTAATTCCTATTGTTTTTGATGAGTGTGCAAAGGCTGTGTGAAGACTTATGGGTTTGGTTTAGAAATCTAACGACTTTAAAAAAAACAACTCCAAAGTCTCAATAAAATTTTGTGGGCCAGACTGCTCCCTTTCTGCTGGGCTTAGTGCAGTGGTAAGGCTGTCACTTATGGCTCCCTAACACATTCCCATGGGCTGCTCCAGCTTTCACCAGATGGCAGTGGTGCCTCAGGGACTATCCATCAGATGAGGTTAACAGCAGGCTCTCCTCCCCTCTCCTGACACACCCACCAAATGGGGGACTTTGGGAAAAAAACCTTCTCTATCCTGTTCAAGACTCCCCCATTTCTTACAGCATTTGCAGCAGGATGTTATAGAAAATCTCTAAATCCATAGGAGTACCTGAACACTGAGAACAACACTAAAAAACAGGTGGTCCTGGCAGTTCCTGTAGCTACATCTGCAGACTTCTTTGAAATGCCATAGATTCTTTCTGTTACTAAACTTGAAAAGACATATTTTATAAACATAAGAACAAAGTCAGATTGAATCAGAGTTTATAGATTTGGTTGACCCTCATATACAAGCCCTGTATTTGAGCTAAGTCATCTAACTTTTCCATTTTTCAGTCTGAATGATGAGCACTGTAATCCTCTTTTAATAATTTCTGATGGATTTTAATTCACTTGTCATCTGCAAAGTGCTCATGGTGACGAATATAATGGAAATATCTATGTGAATGTTTGTATAGGTGTACAGTTCTGAAGCATAGGCAATATTTATGTTCATAACTGTGGAAACATAAAGTTTCCAGCAAAATATTTCCATCCACTTCTCCTCCCAGCCTTTCCATAGCTCTGCCACACTCTGCACTTATTCATAAACCCTTATTTATTTTGGTTACAACGATTAGCCTGTCATTTCTCCTATATAGAAAAGCCATTTTCCTGGTTTGATTCTCACTTTTCTCCATTGGCTAGAGTTTGGGACAGATATTTTTAGAGCTACTGGACAGACTTTTCAGGATACATAGGGAAACCCTAGAGTAAACTACCAGTAAGTGTATGGATTCTGCCAGAAGTGAGAGAGTGCAGCTGGGAGGTGCAGCTCAGCTCAGTTGTCACAGAGAAGGATGGTTTGGGAAATGGTGCCTCAACAAAAATACAGAGGGACACACATTTTCCTAAGGAAGTTGCCTCTTACCATCTAACGGACCAGGAGATCAGGCAGGTGTCATAGAAACCTGATCTGATCAAAGAGTAATGACCTATACATGAATATCTATGGGGAGATACAGATGAATATAACAGTATACATACAGGTTTTATGTGCACCCAGCAGAAACACACGTGTGATCTGCCCAAGAGTCTTCTTTGAACTACAGTCCTGGTGAATGCTGAGGTGTCTCCATGCTTGCATAAAACAATTGTACTGTTGTGAGAAATGATGTCTCCAGTGACATTTCTGGTTCTCCGAGTGGCAGAAGGTGGGCAGAGAATTGCCTGTGGCATGTGGGCTGAAACCTGGTAGAACCTGAACCCTCCTGAGATGTGAGAAACAATGTATTATCTCCTGTGATATGAAATATGTTCTGAGACACGGGAGAAGTCTTGTCTATTACAGGGAGGCCCAAAGAGAAAGGAAAGGACTGCCCTGTAGTGGTTGTGTTTTTATGAATTTATATTCTTGCAACGCTGAGTTTGGAGCTGCAGCTCCATCCTCACCTCACCCCAACCCTGCAGCTGTGCAGATGTACAAGCCGTACTGCCCGAGCAAGGAAGAGACACATTTTTAATAAGTTGTTCTGACATTTCTACGCTATGGCATTTGTATTTATTACAGCAGACCATCACTGTGCACATTGCAAATCAATACAGTGAATGTGAAGGCGTTCGTAGCACTCAGAGCCCTGTCCATTACTGCACTATCCAGTTGTTTACAGTGCAGTAATGAGGCACTTGTAGGCCTCACTCAAATATGGCTTTCATTCCCCAGCATGATCAAATGCCAGCATGCTGTACAATGCTTCCTTTGTGGATCAGGTAGAGACTGATTTAGCCTTGGATAACACTACAGCAGTCAACAGGGCTGCAGTTCACCCACATCATCAGGTAAAGATAAAATAAGCCAAAATCTCAGAATCATGCAGTTTCCAGAATTAGGGAACTTTTGGCTCTGATCCATTTCTATAAGGAAGAAGAACTTAAAGAGGGGAAAGGGAACACAAGGAGAGGGGGGTGTGGAGACAGGAAAAATATACAATTCCAGCCATGCATTGGCAGCTTCCATATGACAACTCATGAGCACAGCTCAGAAACCCATTTCACAGCTTCTTTGGCTGAAACAAAGCCTGAGCAAATGTCTGTATTTCATTTTCTAGTATTACAGACTGAGTCTGCACTGGACAAACTGCAGAGACACTCACTGATTCTCTTTGCCATGTCCCTTGTCCCTTCACATGTGCTAGGTGCTGGCTGTTGAGTGTTCATTTAGTGAATATTCTGGAAATCTGTACTTTATCTCTATGGAAACAGGTAAATATTAAATTAAGAATGGAATAATAATAATTGTTATTATGACTATTATTATTATTATTGTTGTTGTTGTTGTTGGCTGAACATCAGGATCATTAACCCTGTGAAAGGGTTTGTTGACTACAAGGAGAATAATTTCATTCCATGTTTCCAGGAAGGAGGAGACACATTCTGAATGTGATTTTTTTATTCTTTTCTCACCAGCAGGACAAAGGGTCTGTAGCAGCTAGGAGGTTTGAGCAGCTACAATCTCGTGTTGCAGCGGGAAACTCAAAGCCCAAAGAGCTGGTTTGCTTGCAGGCCAGAGAGATTTCAATGAAATGCCATGAAGAGCACTGACTTACTTAAAACAGGGCTTTGTCCTTCTCCCAAGCATCTTCAATGACCATATTAAAAGTAAAAACTTAAACTCCTGGTAGGGAAAAAGAATAAATGAAGTACAGGTATTTTGATGTCTCTCATTTGGTCCCCAAAGGCTCATTTCCTTCTGGCAGTTACAAATTTCTTCAAAATCTCCCACCTGTACTTTCTCTCTTCAAATCTCAGATTTGTTCCTCTTTATTGTTTTTCAATATTTTTTTTTCAGTCTCTCTTTTCCTGCCAAGGATTTCCCTTTCCGCATCTCCCTTAGCTCATTTCTGTCACACCCAGCTGCTCCAATGGCCTTTCCCCACTGGACATCTCTCTACTCCCAGCCCTTCTTTATCTCCCTGCAGCAGCAGGTTGATTATCCTGCTGTTCCTGACCCAAACCCAAACCCTGTTTGCCAGCACCCAGCTCTGGTGCAGGGCCAGTTCAGCTGGAGCAGCCCAGGCAGGCTGCACCTTTAGCTGTTCACAGATGTGGCTCAGAAACCCAGACTGATCTGCCCAAGTGCAGGACAGGAATGGCTACACCTGGATCAGGGCTCTGGAGTTTGGGGAGGGGCAGCAGCTGGAATTGTGGAGTATTGTAAATATTGCTGTCTTGCAGAGCACAGAGAGTGAAGATTCCCGTGACCACCAACACCCCGAGCAGGAGCTACAGCAGCAAGGTTAGAGTGTCAGTACAGCTTTTCCCAATGAATGACATGACTGTCCCCATGTCAGCTCCTTGTCCAAAAACAAAGCATTCCTCAGAAGCCAATAACTAGGTAGGATGCCTTGCCAAATTGTTATAGGATACATAAAAGTAATTGTTGCGTTATCTGAAATTACCCTGTTTACTTGCCTTAACACTTCTCTGGATTTATTTGCTGATCTGCAAATTATAGTAAATCATTTAATTTAGCCAATTAAACAAGATGTGGATTTGGAATCCCTTACATTTTTTAGACAAGAACAATCCATAAAATTTACATTTTATTCAGCAGCTCCTAATGAGCTGATTGTAATTGGTGTCTCAAGTGAAACTTATTTCTGCCACTGCAAAAGCTGATTTCTGAGTGTGATGAGTTGGTGCATCAGATGGGATGCAGCAAATCCTCCAGCTGATGGTTTCCCCTGCTCCATCTACCCTGACCTGGCATGGCCACATCAGGAGAAGCATTAGTGCTGTAGAGCTGTTCTACTCTGTTTCAAAAATCCACTCTTCTCTAGTGTGTACAAATAACAAACTCCCTTGCCACTGCTCCAAAAATATTTAACAGTAGTGGCTCCAGGGATGATTCACATTATTGAAATGTAATTAGTCCTACAAGAAGTGTAGGAACATTTACTAGTCTATTATATTAGCATAAAGAATAATTACAGTGCAGGCACTTTTTTTAACACAGTTTTAGAAGTACATGTTTCACACTGTCAGCACAGGGAAAGGCAGAGAGACTTGGTAAGCCCACAGACAACTGTTTATTTGAGTCATGAGAAGAAGAAAATATCCAAGGTCTATAAGTAACCTGAAAAGGGGGACAAATGTACTGTGGCGACTCAACAAAGTGCTTATTCTAATCCTTATAAATATGCACCACATGTATCTTTTATAACTGTTATGTTTTGCAGTATTTAGGCAATGGCTGGTATTGGAGGCTTTGTCAGCTATGCTTCAGTGCCTTCATAAAAGCACCTTCCGTTTAAAGAAAGAGGATTTCATAGTAATGGGCAAAATTGTAAGTGCTGTCAATGGGTACATTTCATCTCATTGATTTACACAGTGTGGGATGATTGCCTGACCTGAATCACATATGCTGGAGATGTGAAGCTGCATTCGGTGCAAAACAACTGGAGCTCACAAAAGGGATGAACAGGCAAAATCTGCGAATGCTTTGTGTGGGGACTGTCTGCGAAACACTCACAGGGTTACACTGAGGTGATCTCAACACTGCAACAGTGAGGGGAAACTAGCAAATGATGAGTCTCCAGATGCTCTCTGAAATCTGTCTGGGGCCAAAATACACCTACTTAATTGGTGGGTGCTCAGTTTTTGTGCACAACATTGTTGAAAAGGGGCCTTGGGCTGGGACAACCATCAACTGCATTGGGGAAGGCTTCTGTTTCCCTGCTGCTGGCATGCCTCAGTGGTTTTGGGGAAAGGAAGCGTCTCACCACCCGTGCTGCCATTGTACTGGCAGCAGGGTGCAGGCCTGTGGGAATGCAGAGCCTGCCTGGTGGGTTTGGCCTGGGCTGTTGAGCTCAGGAAGTTCCTGGGCCGGGCCCACTGCCCGGCTTCCTGATGTCTTTGGGTGTTTTGGCATTTCTTTGAAATGCCCCCAGGAGGGCGTTTCAAGATGTAATATGCAGATTGGGATGGTTGGCACTGTTAGCAAAACACCACTAAAACCTGGGTTTGCTGAGGCTTGTTCTTGCTCTGGTCTCCAAGGTGGGGGAAGCCTTGGGTGGGTTATAGCCTGAACTTTGTGAGAGAAGCTGTTGGTTCAGCAAGGTGGCTGTTTTGCACAGAGTGATAAGTTGGGTGTGTCACACACCCTACCTGGACTTTGTTATGGTCTTAATGACAAGACATAACACCCTGGCATACTCCACCTACTCTGTGCCAGCAGCAGTAAATCAAAACACAGAGGTTTGGTTTGCTTTGCACTTCACAGCAGAGATCAGATACAAACACCACATTTTCTCTTCGAACCTATCTCATAGTAGTACTCAAAAGTTATGTTTCTGTTCCTCTAATAGATTAAATAAGGGCATAGTCTGGATATTATAAAAACAGTTTAATTTTTATGTTTTCTCTCTCAAACAGGGATTCAGTCTGTGAACTCAGGTGGAGTAAATGCTCACCTCTTGCCCCAAACTACAACAGTAGGGCGCACACAGAGTGAGATTTTTTTTATCACTTGTAATAGCTTAAAATTTCAGTTTAGAGATGGGCAGATTATTTGAAGTGTGCACTTCACAACAAACTTTCCTCAAATCAAAAGCATCATAGCAATGGAACTCAAAATA
>JAWWMS010000287.1:8600534-8639810 GCA_035048045.1 Chlorospingus semifuscus | reverse complement strand
ACTCAAAATACTTTCAGCACAACTAAAACCTTTGTGTAGAAGAGACTTGAAACAGTTTCCTGGATTTAAAATATAGGCTATAAGCCCAGGCAGACAAAAGGTTAACTCAGAGCACAGCAGAACAGGACAAAGGAGCCTGAGCAAGGTCAGAGGAAGGTAAAACCTCTATGCAGCACAGCAGAGAACCATGCTGAGTTTGAGTCCCAGAGGCAATACAGATGCACCAGTGCACATGTTAATAAGCTTCATCTCAGCAAAAACTATTAGCATGGGCACAGCTTCCTGCTGCACCAATTATTCAGCTTTGAGTGCTAGTTTAGTTTCTTCAAGGTGCTCCACTGCAAACTGCAGCCATGCCCTCTGCTCCCCTGCCCTACACAGCTCCTTTGCAAGCAAATAAATCTGTGATGTGTAAAATAATAAAAAAATGGGATGTGGCTTAGTTGTGGCTGGGCCTTGCTTCCAGTGTTTCCTTTGAGGAGTTCAGAGCTGTAACATTTTTGGCTGTTTGAGAAGGTCCCCTTGACACACTGAGGAGGATTGGGCATGGATTGGGAACGTTTGCAGGACCCTTGAAGCACAGAGCCAGGCTGGCTGGAGCAGGGGGCTGGCAGCCAGCAGAGACTGCTCACCTTTATCTCACCCTGTCATACGTGGTCTGCCCTGGCTGACATTGGGTTTCCTCTGTATCCTGAATGTCTTAGAGCCACAGCCTGCCAGGAGAGGACATCTCTGGCATACCTGGCAGCAGCTCTGTGGCTGTCACTGGTCACTGCCTCAGTGACCAGTGACTGGAATGAGTTTACCTGGAGGCTGAGGCAGCTGCTTGGGCTCAAATACAGCTGGGCTTACTTTGGGTCACATCTGCCCCAAAAATTGTTTGGCTGAACTGACTGAAATCAGTGTCCCTCCCATATTTCTGACCTATGTGTCACATCTTTGATGGTGTCAGCCCAGGGATTTATTTAAAAATCCTGGAAGTCCCCACAGAGAGGGATGAATTCCAATGGAGAGGGTGCCCCATGGCCAAGCACGCTGGCTTGGGGTTTGACTGACCCTTTCCAAACCCAAACTGCTCCACTGCTCCATGGAAGTCACTGGGAAGCCGAGAGAAGCAGCTGGGGAAGAAGATAAGTTCTGAAGCCAAAGAAAATAAAGCTTTAATCATAATTATAAAGTTATTTTATAATATCACAAGAAATCATCAGGAACTTTCTAGTGTCTTTCTCTTCAGACATTTTTTAACTAAGGAAACTTCAGCTGAGTTTTCTGTGAAATATAAGGCTTGCTTGGGGGACAATTATCTCCCCTTGATGTGTTTTTTATGCCTGTGTGATTGATATATATATGCCAGCCTTAACTTCTTAACAGAGGTTTTGGCATAGTTCAGGGAGCAATTCTCCCGGCCCCACTCAACTTACATTTAAATGTAATAGCCACTACTAAGGGTTTTTTCTTGCACAAAGGGCCAGATGCAGAAGCAGGTCTTAGATGTCTGAAATTAGATTTTGATGCTGAAACTTAGATCCTCTTGAAGGCTTTGCAAAGCCTCTGAAGTTTGTGTACTGAGAGGTGTGGGAGCAGCAAGAACAGCAAATCATTGCTGCATTGGAAAGACTGGGGGCTTAGGTAGCAGTAGTGGCATTTCATCAAAAGGTACTGTGAGCTCACCCTGTCTCTGCCACCATCCATTGCATCCTGCCATAAACAGAAGAGCCTCTGTGCTTCAGAAGGGAAAACAAGCCCAGCTAGCCCTAGAAGGGCACACTGTGGCATTAGGATCAGCATATAGACTGAACATAAAAAAGAGGTGCAGCTCTTGCTGTTGAGAGGCACTGTGACACCCAGCCTGCATCCTTACCTAGATCTCTATCTATGACCAGGCCTCATAGGCCTGGACTATTTCCATTACCTGGCCTCAGTTGTGCTGCTCTCCTTACCTTCCTCTGTCATTCTGGGTCCATCTATTTCCTCCAAATGGAATACTCCAGCCTGTGACAATTTCCTGGTTGTTGTTGGGACTCATATTTTTTAATCCAACTGTGAGCTTCCTACCAGGGCTAGCATTTCTCTCCTGCAAGCTAAGCATCATCACACATTTTTCATTACCTAATAAACTTGACCAGCACCACTTCAGAGTCTTAAAAATTGTTGAATCTAATCCTCTCCTGCTTCCTTCACTCATCATGGCTGGGAGCAGAGACAGGCTGAAGACCTGTGTGGTGCCATGAGTGAATCCCATACCTGTGCCACAATGAAATACACTCTGACTTGGTAAGAAAGTGGAGGAGCCTCACTTCCTCTGGCTGGGCTGGAGGTGGTGGAGTCAAAAACAGCTCCTTGAGGAAGCTTGGGTGTGCATGAACAACATGGAAACTGCTAGATGTTGAAAGGAGCAGTAAAGAGACAAGAAAAAAATTAATAGGAGAAAATAAAGCTAATCTAATAACTAGAGTACTAATAACCAGGGTACAGCATTCAGGGACTGGGTGACAATTTTTACTCTAAGCTACACCCTTTATTATGTCCTCAGGGAAGGCACTTTGGTCATTTCATGAGCCTCAGTTTCCCTTCTTTAAATGAATAATACCACTTTCTTACCCCTCAAGCAACTTGCAGGAATAAATACTCCAAAATTTGTCAGGACCATGGGTATGGGTTGATGCACATGAGCAAATATGCCTGGGCTCCCCTTGTTTGAAAAGCCCATGTGCTGTGAATGTCACACAGGCACTGGGTTTGTGGAGCCCAGCTGGGCCTGGGGGGGCTGTGCAGACACTGGCAGTGTGTCTGGGGCAGCTGGTGCCATGACAGGGGAGATTTACACCTCTGCTGCCTCCACAGTAACGTCCTTGTGCACACAAGTCCTCACTGTACCTGCCATGTTCGCTGCGGGGATGTGCTATTAATTCACATCCCAGCCTTGTGTGCAGTAATTTTTCCATGGAGACAAGCCCTGAGACAGACATGAGAATGGAAATGTAAGGCAGGGCAAAAATTCAGGCCAGCTGGAGCAACAGCATGGTGGGAAAGGAGGGTTGTGTACCACTTTTCCACTACTGCAGGACTAGCAAAGACTCCTGTGCTCCCTTCAGTATTCCCTGCTTCCTGTGCCTGGATATGTTGAGAAATCAAATCTTCTAAGAGAAGCTTTCATGAGTCAGTGTAGACAATGCAGAAAAAGATGGAAGGATTTGGTTTGTCCTGGCTTTTTCAATGCAAACCAAGCTGAAATTCATGCACAATTGAGCGATTTGTGCTCATGGACTCGCACAGCAGCGCAGGGTTGGAGGGAGAGAAATGAGAGCCTGTGAGGAGGAGATGCAGAGAGCTAAAGCAGGCCAGGAGAAATGAGTACTGGGCAAAAAGAGAAAGTGGGCATGCCTGTTGTGAGTGAGTGTGCAGCTGTGCAGAGGGGCATGTGCGAGACAGAAAGCAGATGAGGGACCTGCCAGTGGCAAGTGTGAAGATGAACACCCGGTAGTGACAATGATGTTTGGGGCAATCAATGATGCTTGATGCATGGAGGACAGGATAGATGTCATTATTCTACAAAACCGTACACAAGCAAAAACAAAACCATCTTTTTAAAATGAAAATGAAAGAGAAATGACAGGGGAAAAGCAAAATATTTGTGAGATGATTTAAACAAAGAGAAGTAAATCCAAAGAATATATTTTTTCCCAACCAATATGATGTACGGTATAGTTTACAGGAGAAGAAAGAAAAAAATCAATCTGTGGCAATATCTGATGTGCCTCTGTGTAATAAACTGTTCTGCAATTATATGAACAAGGTGGTGGTGGTGACGAGAGGTAGGGGATTTTTGTGTCTCCAAATGTGCTGGGTTTGTATCATCCTGTCACCAGTTGTTCAATATTGTGATATCGGACAATCTCCAGTGTTTTTCCCAGTAGGTCAGTGAACTTATTTTCTTATCAAGCCTTAAGGCAGGTGCAGACATGAGGAAGGCATTTGCCTTTGTTTTTCTCCTTCAGCCCAGCCCAGCAGCTCCTTAGTATGCGTGGCCAGTGATTCAACCACACAAGTTTCCTCCTCCCAGTATTTTCTTTATAAGGATTGCAGTGAAAAGCACAACGGGGAGAAGTTTCATCTCTCCCTGCAAATACGAATGAGAGAAGTGTCTAATACCTGTTATAAAAGATGGCATTTTAATTACCACCTGTACTGCAGCAGGCACACGCACACATCTGCACTTACACACAGAAACACACACTCACACACCCTCCACTGCACCTCTCCCCCCTCCCCAGGATGAGGAAGGTCTCCTTCCTCCTCCAATCCCTTCTTTGCCTTCATGCAACCCGGGGAACACGGGCTGATTGGAAAGGTCTCTTTCCTTGATAACAACAATTCAATGCACCTTGACATTTTAATAGCCTGCCGTCCTAGTGAACACAATCGAGCTGAGCAGTGAAGCAAAAATCATTAGGTAAGCAAGATAATCTAAACGAAAAATCAGCCTCAACTGGTTCCCACATCTGGGGCACATCTGGGCAGAGCCTACCCTTCCCTGCCTGCTTCTGAACAGGAATCCTCTCATGGGAAGGCTTGTCAGGGGAAAGAGGGGCGTCCACGGATTTATTGCCAGGGGAAATCCGCCCCCTCCTGCCCCCCATCCCTCCCACCTGCAGTCCCCTTCCCTGTGCTCAGCCCCCACCTTTCCATAGGAGTGAGATGCTGACTTTGCAAGCCACTCGCTTTATGAATATGACCCTCAAAGGGAAGAAACCCTCTCACAAGCCCAGAACTATGTTATCATCGTTATTAAGGAGCTTAAAAAGGAGCTGGGAAGAGGAGACACCGGTGGAATTGCAGCCTGATTGTGATTGATGTGTTCCTATTAGCTTCTCACTGTTATCTCTCTGGATGGCAAGAACAGCCAGTGGCTTGTAACACAACAGATTACCTGAGTTTTCAGCCCTAGACGGATGTTTAAATAAAATATAGTCCCTTTTAGCGAGAAGCTCATTTTCTCTCCGAGGCTCCCAGACTATTTCATGTCAGCTGTGATTCGCTGTGACTCTCCTCAGTAAACATGTCTTATCATTAATAATTCTTTACAAGCACAATTTCATGGAGTCTTTTTGTATGCGTGCGTGGGGGAGGAGGGGGCGTGCATGCGCAAATGTTGGCCTCAGCCTCATCTCGATACACTTTGGGTACCCAAGGTGCTTCTCTTCAGAATTTCACCTGCCTTGCCAAAAATGATTGATTACCCCTAGCAGACTGGGTGTCCAGCTATACCCAACAAATGACTTTGGCCCCTAACAACAGGCCTTGGCCAGATAGAAATCAATATTTCACCATTAAAATCTATCAAAGAAGAGTTAAGGCACCATCTGTCCCTGCCGCCTTTCCATGGTGTGTGAACATTAAATCCGACACTTGTAGTACATGAGTAATCAATATATAGTAGTTCACAGATCATTTGTGGTCCCCTTTTAGCAGTGATGGATGCTTGGAATAGTTGTGATTCATTTTGTCACACCATTAAACAAGATTCTGTCCAGTTCCTTCCTGATTTCATTTAGAGGATCATTCTTCACAGTTCATAAGAGAGAAACGGTTTTACCAATCTGCTTCTATTTCAATAAGTCACTTTATAGAGATTTTGTGTCCTGCAGACTGTAAAAATTCTGGAGAGATAGTACAAACATACCTCTAAAACTATTCACTGCATGACATATGCATAAAGTGTGAAAAACTGAATGTAAATATGTTTACCTCTTTATCTACAAATATTGGTTTTAACCCTTCCCTTGCCACAGGGGACTTGAGGCAGAAGTGCTTGGAAACGCAGCCTTGCCTAGGGCAGATACAGGCAAGTTTGGGAATGGGCTGTAATTAAAAGCATGAATAAAACAACTGCAAACTCACTGATAGAGTTCTGTTCCTGAAACTGAAATGGTGAGTTCTCAGTAAAACAAACACCTTTCTTAATTGCTTCTGCTGATATGCACCCAGCTTTTTCTGAATTTTTCCTTTTATACTGACAATAAAGGCATAATTGCAAAGCATGTTTAAGTGGTTCCAAATAAATGGCCTTCTTTTTTTTTTAACTCTTCTTATAATTGCATTATTATGCAGATTTCCTCCTTTTTGGAGGAGGGGAGAGAATTCCATATTAATGTTCCGTAGATTATGAATCTCGTAAAAGACCTGCTCTCTCAGTCTCCAAATCGCTCAATCACATCCTCAGATGATGCTGTAATTGGGCACCATGATGGGGCTTCTCAGATTTAAACACTTTAGGAATTGGCCCTGTCTGGACTTCCCCTGGCTGCAAGTAAGAGATCCAAATCATATAAGCAGCAGGCTTGGATGCAGAGATAAAATCAGAGGGAGCCCTGAGGATCTGTCAGAAGACACCTTCTACAACCTGCATTGTGCTGCAATTTTCCTAATTAAAGGACATAAATGGCAGTGATTCATGCAAGTATCAGTGCTAGCCTGCCCTCCATGGAGTGCTTGATGCAGTAATTTTTAATCAGGTTGGTCATTTATAACCCCTCAGTTTTAGGAATCCCATTTGGTTGCTGGAGTGTGCTGACTCACTAAACACAGGGCAGAGGAGGAGGAGGAGGAAGGCAAAAGCCTGTCCTCAGCTGGACCAGGTCCCACCAAAGCTTTCCTGGCAGTGAACCAGACCCACAGACACTTAATGAGAGTTCCTGGAGGAAAAACATATTTGTTAGAGTGCAAACCACCTCAAAGTGTGTGGCTGTGTCCCAACAGTGTCAAGTGGCTCTGGGCAGGTGGGAAGGGACAGGAGGAGAAGGGAAGAACCCTGTTCTCTTCAAGGAGATGACCCGGAGAAGGAAACAGGGCAGGCTGATGGGTTCATGCACATATGAGTAAAGGAACCAGTATATTAGTGATAAAATGGTAGAGATGATTTGTGTTAGTAAGGCTGAGGCACTGGAGCAGAAATCCAGAGTGAAGATGGAGGGGTGCAGGAGGGGCCAGGCCTGGCTTTGTCACAGCTCCTGGGTGGCTGGATCCAGGTACAGAAAATGGCTCCAGGCAGAAAAATTGCCCTGGCTACACATGGGCTGGTGTTCCAGGAAAGCTGCCCATGGTTCCACACACATCACAGCAAGGGTGAGAATGGGGAGCTGTGCCCAGGAGCCCAGCTCTGAGACACAGGCCTTGGCTGCACTGTACCTTTAACTTCTTCCTTCATCACTTGCTAATTCCATAAACAAGGCTGTGCTCCTGGGAGATAAAAAATGCAAAGCATCATTGTTAAAAACAAGCCAGTTAAAAAAATAAGGGCCAGAACTTCAGCACAAATCAAATCTGCACCTAGATTTCAGTGAAGATGTTGTGATTTGCACACACGGAAGGCCCTGTCCTGTAGGCTTAGGATTACTGTATTTCAGAGAAATACAGTATGCCAAAATAATTACTGACTATTTTCCAGAAAAAAAAAACCACCAGGAACCACTGAATGGAAGTTCCTAAATTTCTAAATTCAGCCCTCCACCTGACACCCTGGAGCTGGAACTTGCTGAAGGTACCGAGGTCCTCCTGTTACAGCTGAGAAACTCCTCAGGTTCAGCACAGAAACCAAAGAAAGAAAAGAGATTAACAAAAAGAAATCGAGGAAGAAATCTGAGTTATTACCAGTAAAGACATTGCATGGGGAAAAGAATCAAAAATTAAAACATGCATCATCTTTACTTTTCAAATATTATGCAGAGCACCCCTCTTTGGCTGAACCTCTAACACGTGTAAACAGATACAGTATTGATTTTTGCTAATAAACTGCATAGCTGTGATTCCCTTATTATAAATCTTTTCCTAAACACAAAAGTGAGCCAAGGGAGGGGGAAGGGGTTGTAGGGTAACAAGACTAATCAGGACTTCACCATCAAAGTAAATACATCCAATTAACGGCTATTAAAGAAGAATTTTATGGCACTGTGCACAGTGAAGGCCATTACATCCAGTGGAATTAATCTTAATTATTTGTACCTGTGTACATACATGCAAAGGAAAGCAACTCGCATTAATCTACATTAAACTTAATACACAGTTGGTGTATTATCTTCTGAGTCAAAATTGACTGCTGGTTTCTGCATATGTATCTGTGGTGCTATCTTCAGTACATATGGGATGTCTAAGGGCAGAATTTGCTCCATATAGAACAACCCAGCAGTTGAAATCTTTTTTTGTGATTTAAAAAACAAAAAAAAATTAAACAAACAAAAAAAAAAAAAAACCAAAAAAAAACCAAACCAAAACAAAACCAAACCCAAAACCCCAAACCTGATATAGGCAGATATTAAAATCTCAGAAGCCTTTCTTAAAAAAATAAAAAATTAAAAAGAGATGCACAAAAAAAAAAAAGCCCAGAAGAGGCTGTACAGATTTATTATCCAGCTTAAGGGGAAACCGAACAAATATAAATCTGTGGCTTTCTGAGGTTTAAATAATGGCAATTACTACCCCCAAAATATTGCATTTCATGCACTGTGGACAACGTTGTTAAAACCACCCACGATATTTTGTACTGTGGAGATTTTTTTCCAGGTTTTTACAGAAGCTGACAGTAAATTATGTTGGTTGGTTGTTCACTGGGTTTGCATTATTTGATAGGGCTGGCTGTGGAGGTCTGTGCTGCAGTAACAATAATGAATGGTGCACTTTTTCCTTTAAATCCCTGTCTAATGAATATAGACATAGGCAAACAGCTACTTAGGATTCCAAAATATAACTAACCACAAAGCAGAGCTCCAGCTGGTCTTCCCTCCTACTGCATTGTTCAAGGGCATTTTCCTTATCAAGATATGGCTTTTGAATCCTAAGAAGGAAAAAGAGAAGTTGATATCCACTGTGCCCAGCAAAAGCACTTGAGACGTGGTGGTGATCGAGCACCGAACTGCTTAATAGTCTCATAAATGTTTACACTTAACATGGGTTTTATCCAGCTCACAATATGCAGAATCCTGACTGTGCAGAAGTCAGTAGGTCCCAGTTTGATGCTGTGTCTCTGGTCAGGATGCCCAGAGCAGATGTTACCTACTTTAGCCAACACAGATCAGTGCCCTGTCCTGTGTGAAAGCATAAGCACTGCATTTTAGTTATGTTTTTGTATTTGTTATTGACTTTCAATAGCTATCAGGAGATTAAAATCTCATAGAGCCACTCTACAAAATATTTCTCTTAGGGCTAATCATAGCAAGCAGCAAGTTAAAATCTTTCCATGCCAGCATCTGCAGCTGTGTCAAAATATGGATCAAAGTCCTATTATGCACTTCAGTTGTTGTTAACAAGCATTTTGGGTTAACAATTGTAACTATGAACCTCTGGTAGTAAAACTGGCAGATTCATGAAGATTTAAAGAAAAGGGTTGATAATGTCTCATGTTATTTTCACTCCTTCAGCAATGTTTAGTCTGCTCTTGAATGTTTTAGGAGCTGTTACATTTCACTCTATGCTACTTAAAAATTGATGCATATTTCTCAGCTATTTAACCATTATGGCTGATTTCTGCTGCCCAGGCTGCTCCTGGGGCTTGCTGCAAGTTACACCTGCACAGGATGCTCTTGAACTGCTGTGCAGTCTGGCTTTTTAGTATGAAATCAAATTCTTATGTCAATCTTCGTTTTCACACTGCCAGGGAATATCAAAAGGGGTGGTGTCACTGCATTTGCTTTAATTCAGATGCTTACTGAAGTCTGAAGTGACCATCCTCTCCTCTGCTTGTACAGCAAACCTGAGGCTTTTCCCCCAAGCCCACATCACTGTCCTGTCTTTGCACATTAGCCATAAATCCAGAGATTATGTTGCCTTTGGGTTTCTCCATCAGGATGACAATATAAGCACCACAAACCAGAAAGTCTCCCAGCCCAGGGGCATCCAAGCAGCAAGGAAACTAAATGGAGAAGCTCCTGCAAAGGTGGGGAGTACAGAAGATTAATGGGGATGAAAGGAAACTAACTTAGGAAAAAAAAAATGGGAGAGTCACCTGCCAAAGACTGATGTGCTCAGAATGACCTCAGTGACTCTTTTTGAGAGGATATTTGAAAATACACCATTTCCCACTGCAAAATGGTAAGAGCAGAGCCCTGATGCTCTTCAGAGAAATTCTGCACTGGGATAAGTTTGCAAGTTAAGACAATGCAGGTGGTAGTGAACTTTTAAGAAAGCCAATGAGCTCCATGATGAAATGAAGGCTGAAGGCAAAAGTACAAATATCATCATTAGCTACATCCCTGAGATCTGCAAAGAACAACAGCAATGTCTTCTCATGCAAAAAGTTGTTAGCAAGCCTCAAAACCACCAAATAAGCGGGTGTGGATGGAGAAAAGATTTGTATACAAAGCTGTGTCTTTGTGAGCAAAAAAAAAAACCAAAACAAAACCCACAAATGGATGTTTCTGAAAATATCTCAATCCTGAAAGATTAGCCTCAGCAGAAGTGTCACTGCAGAAACCATCTGCATATTGAAGAGGTTGCCTAGCAAGGGTTTTTTTTCCCCTCATTATTATTTTCTACTTAGACTGCTAAGAAAAGATCTCTCAGGAGAAATAACAGTAGGATCTTAAAAATAGTTCTGAACCTGCCATTAAAAATTCAACACAGATATTGTCTAAGCCAATTCAGGTTGTTTTGAAGTCATCACATTAAATATGCTGAGATTCTCTGCTGAGTTTGGTTTTAAATCTAGCACCCACTAAAGTATTTCTCTGAATTAGATGGCAAAGAGCAATTGGTGCTTGGGGAGAAGCTCGTGGGTTTGAGGGTACCTGGGCATCAGGGCACAGAGAGGAAGCTGCTTCCTCCTAATGGAATAAAGCAGGATGAGGAATTGCTTTGAAACTAAGTGAGGAGATCCACAGGAGTTACCATGAGGACAAGGAATTGCACCCTAACTAGAAAAGCTGAGATATAGGAGGTACCATGAGAAGGCCAGCAATAAAAATGAACAGGGAGTGAACCAAAATCAGATATTTTCTATGATTCTCCCTTGTGCTGTTATATGTATTTCTATTCCTGCAGTGCCTGTACAATCCGCTCTTGTTTGATCCCAGAGTCATCACACTCGTGAAGAGTAGGATGCAGCACACTTCTATTTAAATATAAAATAATTTATATTATTTACCTAAGCAAATATTATTTGGATACATTTAGTGAGGATGAATGTAGCAAGCAGAAACCTATGTTAAATTAGGAATGTCTACACTTGGAGGAAAGTGAGTAAAATATTGGCATTGGTTAAGAATTTTCATAATTCATCTTAATGTGGAGAATGTAAGTGGAAGTGGGTAAAACCTCAGCCCAAGTGAATCTAGTGGAAAACTACTGGACTCTTTAAAATACCCAGCAAAAGCCATAATTTTAGGTGGATGGGAAACACTGTGAGGATTTATTGTGTCCTAAATTCTCCACCACTACAGCCTCAGAGCACATCTCAAGGAATATGAGTCATTGTTTCTCTTGACCTTCCTCTGGGGACAGCAGAGAATACACCACAAAATGCTTTCTTTTGCCACCAGCTGTATTTTGGGGTGCAGGGGCTGAAGAGGAGGGCAAGGTGGAGATGTCTGCGCTGGGAGGGCAGGAATCATGCCCTTGGTGTCTGCCCATTCCCAGAGGATTCCTTGTCAGGCTGGCACTGTGAACACCCATCCTTGCAAAGGGAGAGCCAGAGGGATGCCTGGGAATGAATTCCAGCACGCTGGAGGCCTGGGGTGGGCAGCAGTGCCTGTCCCAGCCCTGAGTGCAGCCTGGTCTCAAGGCACTGCACACTTTAAAGCCTCAGACCTGTTCAAGAGCGTCAGCGAGTGCGTAAAACCCTCTGTGGTCCCACACAATAATTCAGCTTCCATCAGTGCTGCTCATCTTGCCAGTGCAACAATACCAGCCAACGCATGCCAAAGCAATAAAAGAGCTGTTTCCATGAGCAGCCCCGTGTAATGTGAGCTCTTCAGTTCTTTCCAGTTATTTACAAGCATTGTATGTCACAAACAGACCTCCTCTTTTGTAACGTTCTTTAGGAAAGCTGTGTATTATATTGGCATAATAGTCTTCTTCAGGGAGAGCATTTTGTTTTAATAAAATGTGTGCCACCATATTTAATCAATCAGATTGATTGACACCAGCACTAGCTGCGTCTCCCAGCAGATGCTGCTGCTACCTCATTCTTATTCCAGTTTCATTTCTCAATCAAATCCATGTGTAAAAAACATAATGTGCTGCCAACATAATGTAATAAAACTTCAACTGAAATGCACGCCACCACGATTGAAACTGATAAGTCAAAGTATGGGGAAAGTTAACTTTAGCAAAATCATTTTTGACATGAAAATATTAAAGTTTTACAGTTCAGATATGCCTTGGCTAACCCTAACATAAATGCAAAAGTTTCTTGGGTGTTTAAAAAAAAAAAACAACTATAGAAAGAATAGAAAGAAATTCTTCTGGAAGTTATTGAGCTTTCAGCTGGCTCCCAGCATTTTCTAATCTTCAGAGTTTGCTGGTGCCATTGCAGTTTGATTTAGGCTGCTCAGGTGAGATGAATGATCACTTTTACCTGGCCAGCTCAGGTGCCTGTGCTAGGTGAGCACTGGGCAGTGGTGATGCAGGGCTCTGTGCCAGAGGTTTGGAAGGCAAAGGATTCCCACAGCCCAATGGAAACCCTGCCTGGCAGATGTCACACACAGCATGAAACTACTCCAAACTCTTTCCAAGTTCAATAATCTGCACACCCCACATTACCCACAGGGCATGTTAGGGTCACAGAGCACATTTCTGGGAATTTGCCTTTCCTGTGCCTACAGAAGCTGCAGTCAGACCACTGGAGTTGAGACCCCTCTTGATACAGGTGGGGCCCCACTCACCTGAGGAGGCTGCACCTCAAATCCTGAGGTGAAGCTTCAGAGCAGTCCCCAAAGCCAGGTGGGAATTAAAGCTAAGCATCTGATTGCTTGGCACATTTTATACTGTGTGCATGATGTTCTCATGTGTAATTACTGAAGGAGGTATAAAAAGAGCTCCAGAACTGTTTTCTAAGGCCCCAAAATAAATGACTTCCCCTTCACTTATTTTATATTTCTCCCAGTGATTATATGATAGGAAACACATGCCACCAATTTCCATCCTTCTGTTAAAAAGGAGAACAGAGGTTTTAATCTGAAAAGATCCCTGATGCTTCAGAACACCTTTTTTCCTTCACCACTAATTTTCAAATTAAAAAGTTTCATTAGCTGCAGTCCTGCTGGACAGTGCTTTGGGCTCACACAAAGAAGGAGAGATTGGGAAATTTTAGGCTGCAAGGAACTTGCCACAGCTGAAAGTTTTTCAGCCTATTCTTTCAGCAAAATGCCCAAATGGAAACTATGTAAAAAAAATTACGCCTGAAGAAATGGCAAGGCTGACATATTATCAACCTGTCCATTTTTATCTCCAGTGAAATCCAGCAATGTTGGAGTCCCTGTCCCACCACTAGCATTCCCCTCCTCCTCTGCCTTCCCAGAGAGGAGATTCCCAGGGCTTCCTGCCTGCCAAAACCAGCAAAGACACATGGGCAGCCTGACACTGATTCCAAAAAAGAGACAAGGAAGTGATTCAACATTTGGAAAAACCTGCTTCACAGTGCAAAGATCAGCCTACGTAATTCAGTGTAATGAAAATTCAGCAATAGTTTTGTTATCACCTACACATGGTATCAGGAGAGGTAATTCTGACAGCAGAGGGCTCTTTAAGCCAACAGGCTGAGGTACAGAAGGATCTGGTAGCTGCAAGCTCAAGCCAAACACATTTGGACTGAAACTAAGCTGAAATTTATTAGTGATGAAAAAAACCTCATCCCTAGGACTTCCTTGCTTTAGAAATGAGTTGGATTCCACAGCAGCTGGAACTGTAGTTCCAGTTTGATTGTAAATATCATTTTCATTTAAATTAGATGAATTTTTTTTGAGAAACAAACTTGTTTAAAATTGCATTTTTTATTATGGCAAGCTATAGTAAAACCTATGCCTATTGTTATCTTGGAAAAATTCAGATACATAAAATAACACACTGCATCAATGAGATAAAAGTGGCTCCATAGTCATTGCTTTTAAGCACGTAGTCTGAGGAAGAAACCTGGGAACCTTTTGAGCCCAGGCTGCAAAAACTTGCTGCAAAAACTTGCCACAAAATCATGCAAGGCACCGCCTGCATTTTTTTTTTTAAAGTTTAAAAGTCCTCAAAAGTTCATTGTTTGCCCATTTCAGGATTGAGACCCCATTGGAAGGTGTCAGACAGATGTCTTTTTGTTTCCTCAAGAAACACCTGCCCTCTCCTTTTGATGGAGCATCCTGAAGGGATATTCCCTGTGGACAGGTCAGAACTTGCTGCCTCTGAGAGCTCAAGCACTGGCTCTGCAGCATTGAAGTGTCCAATGTTGAAAATCTCATCCCTGTTCATCAGATCCAGGTAGATATTTCCACCAGTTTTGTTAAAAACAAACAAAACTGCCCATTTTGTGAACAAAGCACACTGGAGCAGGTGATGCATTACATATTTGAGGAGAGGCAGAGCCAGAAAAGCCAGAGCAGAGTTTTCTTGGAGATGGTACAGTGAAAACAGTCCCATGTGGAAAAAAAGGAGAAACCTCTCCAAGAGGTTTTCCTCAGCGCTGAAAGGAGTGCTGTGCCTCCATATCACAAAGGACAGAGTTTTGCATGGCATCTCACCTGTGCCTCAAGCAGAATCTGGCTCAGTGTGGCTTCAGCAGACAGAACTGATGGCCAGGTTCCAGGAAAAAAGGCTCTATTAAAACATGGATGAGAAAGAAAACAGCAGCATGATTTTCAAACCTAAAATATTTTGATTGCATTTCATCCACATCTGTACTAAGATTCTTTCTGGCACAGCCCTAGCAATGTCCTTCCAGGTTATAACATTCCATGTTATCACAGATAGTGCCAATGGAGCCCAAGTACATCCAGACCAGTTACTGCCATTTTCTGATTAGCAAAACAGCCACTTATCTCAGAATCTGGGCATGTTGTTTCTCTTAGGAGTGGTAATTTGCACATAAAGCCTTTCCCCTCTGTTCCTGAATTACCCCTCCCAGAAGCTCTTGGACTGAGGCAGTTTGCCAATGTGTATGTGGAGGAATTGAAGCCCAGAGGTGAAGATCAGCTGAAACATCAGTGAAACATCTCCAGTGCCAGGTGGGACTCCCTGGGCAGCTGAGCCATCGCTGTGGGGCTGGCAGGAGGGAGGATGGCCCCTGTGAGGATCCACAGCTGCACTGCAGGGCCGGGCTGGCCCATGGAGACACCCGAGTCACAGAGGCTGGATCCCCTCCAAGGTGACTGAAACCTGCCCAAGCTCCCCTCCAGCACGACAAGGATTCACACAGCATGAGGCTGCTCTGCTGCAGCCTCCCAGAGCAGGAGCTGGACATGGGCCCTGCTCACAGCTCAGAGCCCCAAAGTGCCTCTGGTACTGACAGACCCTCAAGAGAGGGAGGGAGAGTCCCTTTGCAGGAGGGACAGACAGTGCTTGTCTGAGCTGACACCCTACCTTCTCACAAGGATGTCTGTTTGACTAATACCTTTTCATGAATGTCTCTGTGACCTTTTCTGGTTTTTGTTTAACACACAGCTCAAGCCTGTCAAAGGCCTGATCACTGAGGTGTATTTTTTTGTGTACCTTTGGCTCTGGACACTCGAGCCCAGCCATTTCAATCTTCCACCACAGCTACTTGTTGCTTCCTGATATTTCTATGTGCATATTTTTAATTAAGTTTCCCTTCTCCCTTGCTCCCCACCATAAATTCTTGGTATAAGTTACTGGAACAGTGTTCCTGCCTTCCATGAACATTTCAGTCCTGAAGCAGAGTGTGCTACCAGTGGGTCACGTTTTCTTGTGGAAGTGAGGAGATGTGCAGAGGGACAGAGAATCTGTGCTCTGGATGCTGCCATCAAGGTGGGGAGGACACATTTTCCTGCCATCAAGGTGGGGAGGACACATTTTCCTGCCTTCTGCACCCTCTGGCTGCCTTTTCTGCCATTCCCTAGTACAAGGCCAGGAGTGTTGATTCCTTCTCCCCAAGAGCCTGAGAGCTGTGATTTGACTCTGGATGACAGAAAGGAAAAAAAATGAGGCACAGAGGAGGGTGCTGAGGGCAGAGGAAATGGTGCCACTGCTCCTCTCCCCTTGGCCAGCCAGCACCATCTTCCCTGGCAGCTGCAGCACTCCCAGCACAGGCTGCTCCCACTGCACTGCTCTGCTGCAGGGCTCCTGCCTTCTATTGGGTTTGGCCACCTTCCAGAATTTCCCTCAGGAATGCAACTGGAAGGAGGGAAACAGCAGTTTTTAACACTTCATATTTCAGCCTGAATGGAGTGAAGCTTCAGCAGAGCAAAAACACAGAGGCTGAGCACCTCTGTAACCCAAGGGCTGCCACGGTCCCAATGCCAGCGCTGTGAAGGGAAAACACAGAGGACAGTTGTGTGAGGGGATGTGTTGCAAAGTCTGGAAAAAATATTTCATTGCACACCCTCCTCTGGTACATGCCAGAGAAATCAAAAAAAATCTGGGCATTAATGTTTCGGAGAGTTTTGAAAATTTACACTAATACAAATACCCTCAAATTTTGGAAACTTTTCAATTCGTATTCAGCATCTGTGGCCTGACTCCATCTCTAATCCATTTGTTACTGCACAGACATTAAAAGTCCTGTCCTGTTCCATGTGGGGCTCCCTCCCTGGCACAGTGGGATTTGCAGCAGGATTGCAGTGCCTTCCACCCACGCTGCTCACCCGGAATTTGGCTGTGGGGTTTTTACAGCCCTTCCCACCAAACGAGGCAGGGGACAGCTGCCAGCTGTGCTGGTGGCTTTTGTGATGAGCAAACTGAATGCTCTGACTTTGGCTGGAAATGTATAATTCATTGCACTTAAAAAAATGAACATATCAGATGTGAGGCTCCTGTTAAGTGCCCCGCTGCTTGGCTCGGGTTTCTCCTCCTCTGTGTGAAGAAGCTGCAGGACTATGGAAAGCTGGGACAGCAGCTGTGCTGCAGTCATCCTGTTGGAAATTTGCTGGATTTGAGGCTAGTTTTACCAAGACTTTGGCAAGGTACGGAGAGGAAGAAACTTCAGGATATGTGGCCAACCCTGGGAATGTCCCACTGAGGAGAAACTCTTCAGATTTAGGTGTTGATGTTGAAATAAGCTGATGTCATGCCAATTTACTCTTTCCCAAATAACTCAAAGAACAGCTGAGTAGTACCAGGAGAGGTCAGGGAACAGGACATAAGACTGGAGTATCCTCCTCCCTGCCTATGGGCAGATGTGCAGCCATCTCATCCTGAAGATTTTTTGCACAAAAGGCTTTGTTTTCTCTCATTCAAAGCATCTATCCTGATGTTTTTCTTGCTTCATCAGTTGTTATGGCTCATCATTCTATACTGGCAACCTGTTTGGGACTTACACATCCAGAAGAATGGAACTGTAACAGAGCCACGATTTGGGTAAAATTATCTGTGCTAGGATGGCATAAGCCAGGAGTTTTCCCATCTAGCATGGAAGAATGTTTTGTAGCAAGTATGAGAACTTCCTTGCCATGACATTACAATCTCTAGAATAACCCAAGTGATTTGATTTCTTTTCTCCACAAAAGAAACCACATGGACTGGGACTTGATGAGAGCATTCAAAGGATTGATGTTATCCCAAAATTTGAATAACAGCTCCTGGAGAAAGTGAGGCAGAAGGATCAATGCTTAATCAAATCCAGGCTTTCATTTGCTTGGACTAACAGCTAAGGAAACTGGTTTAATTTCTTCTGTGAGAAAAGTGAGATAAATGATGTATGTGTCTCGGGTAAAATATTTGATCACTTACCTTCTTAGTCATCACTGGTCTTTAATCGCGCATTATGTAACATTACACCCAGTACAGATTACATCAGGGGGAAAAATCACAACCATGCAGCCTGCAGGAACTAGAAAGTAATTTGTCTCCAGGAGGAAGGATGCTCTTTTCTGCACACTCTGTGTACAGCACCATTTATCATCTGGGAGCAGAACAGCGCTCAGCTGAAGTCACATCAGCCCAGCCCTCCCCTTTGAGGTGCCTGTCCCAACAGCAGCCAGACCCTACAACTTTCCCAGGGCAAAGGCCTCTAAAGCAATGCCAAATCACTCAGCCCAAACAGGTTTATAAGACCTTTTAAACTCTCAGGCTCTGCTGTAGTGAAGTGCAGCCTTTTCCAAGCTACCTCTGTGATAATGCCATATTCAGAGATCCGCTGCACTTGCAGATTGAAGACAGATCTATTTGGTAATAATAATAAAAAAAAAAAAAAGGTCTCTCAAAGCCAAACCCTCTAAACAACTTATTTCCTACTGAAGAAACTTCTCTGAGCCTATGAAACCTAACTACTCTTTGGCATGTCTTCCTAAACACAGCATGCAAAAGTAGTAATATTTTATGTTTCAATTACAGGACATTGTGGGCTGCTGCCATCTGCTATGGAAGGGACATTCTGCTCCCTGAACATCCTGGTTGTAATTTTCACAATATTTGAGTTTCTGAGAGATACCAGGAGCTCCAAAACAGTGTGGATACCCATCAGTACTAACAGCACTTAAAAAATGGAAGAGGTGACTTGAGGGTGGCAGCGGATTTTGGCACCTCGGAATTTTTCCCCAGGCAGTGGAAAATATTCCAGCATGCACTAAACATGTAAGAAACTTTCCCCAAAGCACATGGCAAAGTGAAAACATGAAGGAGTGCCTCATGCTACAACATCATCTCCCTTTTCCGGAGTTACAGTTGGGTTCAATTTTCTATTATTGCAGATCTTTGGGGTGGGACTTGTTTGAAGGGCTCAGCCTTGGCCCAAATCCTCTCCCACTGGAAAACAATGAGCCCCTCGACCCCCTCGCTGCTTTAATGGCAGGAGAGCGCAGCCAGCACGGAGCGCTTGGGGAAATTCCTCTCCTCCACCCGCTCCCTCACAATGGGTCAGACGTTTCATCCCTGTGTGAAGCCTGAACAAACAGGCATTGCACAAGGAACCGCGGCAAGGAAGCGCGGCCGCCGTGCCAAGGGCAGCCTCCGAGGCACAGCCCCTCTGTGTTAACCATTGCAGCTCATGGAGCAGGATCCATCCTGGAATGTCCCTCCTGGGGAGCACGGTCCCCCAGCTGCCTGCCTGAGTGATGCCTGGCAAGCTCTGCAAGTGGTGGCTGGCAGGGCCAGGCTGGCCATGATGTGGTTCATGCTTCCACATCCTCCCACAGATAACAAGGATGGGGATTGCTGACCTTGAGGGCTATTTGCTGTAGGGTCACTTTTGGTTTCCTGGTGGCAAATTTTGATGCAGGTTTGTATTTTTGAAAATTGACCCATTTCATTTATTAATGAAACAATAAAGTGCCCATAAATCATTATGTAGGACCTTCAGAAGGAGAATAATAATTTATTGTTGAAGTGTCTGACCAAACCAAACCACTCAAAGACAATCCATACCTGGGGACATCTACCTGCCATGCCACACCCTGGCACTTCTTGACAAACCCTGACTGCCAGCTCAGGCAGCAAAAACAACCTGTGCTGAAAGACCTGGAAAGTTCACCCACATTTTTATCCTTGGGACTATGGATTATGGTACAGTAAGGAATTATGGATGGAGATATACAGTGCATGAGAGCTTTCTCACCCATGGACTGCCTTGCAGGAGAAGGTGGCATAAGGACTAAATATGGGCTCAACAACCTTGAGCCTGTGCCTTACCTGGGCTATTTCTGGTGTGGTTCATCAGTGCTTTTGCCCAAAATCTCAGGATGTGTGTGGCCAAAAGGAATAGTTAGCTTTTTCTTTTGCATTAGGTAAAAAGGCACAATAAATGGTTCCTCTCAGCTTACATTATTTGAGGATCTGTCTCTTCATCTGCAATGCCAAGAGAGCTGAGCATTGCTATGACCCTTCTGTTGATGGCATAAAGCCCTTTCTCAGGCAGCCCTGTGCACAGTGGGCTCATTTGAGGGGTAAATAAAGAAGACATCATGGCTGGATGTGCGTTCTCTGCTAGCAATCAATGCACAGCATACACTTTTGATGAGGTTAGATAACAAGCATCACATGGAGAGAGGAGTACCATGCACATACAACCTTCTGAATATATGTCAGCAATAAAATGATAACTACAAAGGCAAGCAGTAGCTGCCCACTGTAGGATGTCTCATCTAGCTCAAGTTCAGCTCTGCAATACAAGCCCAACTCTGTGTAGTTTGATAAAAAGCAGCCCTAAAACAACAACAAAGCCCCTACACACTGCTCTGAAGGATTAGCACAAGGATATATCTTTGTTCACTGAGCCTTTTTTAATCTTGAAAAAGGAATTTCTTACATCAAAAATAGAGGATTCTTTCATGTCACTGTCAGCTCCGTAGCCCACCTAAAACTGCATTATTACCACTGACAGAAAGACAGGTGTTAACAGCTGGAGAGAAAACAAATGTAGAGTGCTGTGGCAAAATTTGAGGAGAAACAGATGTGTGAGCAATGCTGCCTTTGATATTTATTTTAATAGTGCTTCTCAAACGTGTTCAATATTTATGCAGCCATAGGCTCAGCTTTCAGTGGCACACGAGAGCCTGCATTATTTGCCTCTGCCACCACCTCTTCTTTTCTTTTCCTCCCTTCCAACAGTCATAAAAAGCAGCATCCACAAATCTCCCAGGAAAAGCCAGCCTATTCCTCCTCCCCTCCCCCAGTATGAAATGGATAGAGTTTTTTAGCAGTGGGAGTTCAGTGTGATTAGTATGCTAATACGGGAGAGAGAAAAGGAAATGGAGATGAGAGATACGCTCCTTTAGCGAAGAAAAGCAGGAACAACTGAAAGGAGGATCTCTGCTAATCAATTAACCTACAATGGACCTAATGCCATAAGAAGCTATTGTGCATAAAGGGACAGAATTCTCGGTGACAGATGGCACTTGGGCTCGTGATATTACAGGGCTGCTGCTGCAGAGCTTGTTTACCTCCCATACAGGGGTAAGCAATAAAGCAATAAAATTGCTTATTTATTTTAAAGAGAGAAGTTGAAATGCTTATTTACCAAATCAATCAAGATTTAGTAAGGCAGAACAGCCACAATCCTCATGGCCCTAAAATGCTGGATACTTCACTGATTTCAAATA
Organism: Chlorospingus semifuscus; assembly: GCA_035048045.1. Classification (NCBI taxonomy): domain Eukaryota; kingdom Metazoa; phylum Chordata; class Aves; order Passeriformes; family Passerellidae; genus Chlorospingus; species Chlorospingus semifuscus. The sequence continues at coordinate 8,618,631 of JAWWMS010000287.1, read as the reverse complement.
GCAATTATCTATTGCAGCTTCTTGGACCCGCTCTGACTGCAAAGAGACATTTAATTTGCAAATTTTGATGAAAATTGTCATTTTTTTAATTGCCTATTTCACTGATTTGAATTTTAAAACAAACGATTAACTAGAAGCTCATTTTTACTTGCCTAGGGCAAGCCCAGAAAAATATTTGTCAAGACCCAAGCCTGTCTGCTTAGCATTTGAGTTGAGAAATGCACAACTGCCTTCAAGTCAACATTAGCTGTGACAGAAGCAAGACTATTATTTAACAGTAGCTGAAAATGTCAAAAACAAGCGGCATTTGGCATTTTGACAAGATGGCGTTGAAAAGAAACTATTTTTTTTTTCCTCAACACTCAGATAACCATAAATCAAAAGTGTACAATTACCACTTGGCTCAGAGTACTGCTTTGGTGGGTTTCTCTGAACCAGTGGGGAGAAGGAGAGCAGGTCTCCATCTTCTGCTTGCAGCCACCTTCAAGGTCCCACCACAGCCCAGACCCTCCAGACTTCAAAAAACCCATGTTCTGCTCCCAGGATGGAGGTGGCATCATCCAACAACTCAAGTCAGACCTCAGGCACATCAGCAGGATGAAGACATCCCAAAAGCTAAGGATATATGTTAATGCTCCAAGGTATATGTTTCACGTGTTAAGTGTCTGCCAGAATAAATTCAGATTTTTTTTTAAGTAGGTGTTGTGCCTGGGCATTAATCAGCTTTTTTAACATTAGAAATTGTAACAAAGGGTCACCTGAATTAATTAAAAACAGTATTGTGTTGAAGAGAAGCCTGATATGGAAGAAGTGCAAGAAAATTAATATCTAAAGCACTTTGTTCCCACAGTGAGATTAAGTTGGAAGTTACTGTTTTAATCAATGCCAAGATGTGACAGTGTTCATGGTAAACAATATTGTGAACCATCTCAGGGAAACAATGACATGGGGATAACATACTACCTTCAAGAGCTTTAGATACCAGAATGAACAGGCCTTAATAATTTAAGAGATGCCAAAGTGATGAACATATGTTCATTGCATGCAGCAGATACTGCCCCCCGTTCACCTGGGCTCAAGTAGAACAATTTTTCTGGGAAAGTTTCCCACCCATGAAGACCCTTTAACATCAGTCAGCATTAGGTAGGGTATCAAATCCCATAGAGATTTGTCTTTACAAGTATCAGTTGCCTGCTTCTGTCCTTCCTCAGTGAAATCTCATCATGCACCTCAGAGCAGCTGTGCAGGAGAGACATCAGGACCCTTTCCTAGGTCCTATCCCTTAATCTGCCCTGTACCAGCTCCATGACCAACCTCACCACATCCGTCTGGGTTTCACTAGTTACCGTGACCTTGGAAATCACAAACTTTCAGAGTCTGACAGTTCACCAAAGCAAAACTATTCCATGAAAAGCTGATTCAGGTGATGCCAGAAAGCACATGCTGTCCCCATGGCTTTAAAACTTCCCTGAATTTGGGGGGTTCTGGTAGCAACTGGCTCTCTTTCCCTTGCAGAGCACCTCTGGTGTCCTGTTTCTAAGGCTAGTGGTGGGCAGGAGAAGGCAACATCACAGACAAGATGCTGACCCTTTGCACTGACCTTGCATTGATGGGGGAACCACTCCAGCTTCAAGAATCTTATTTTATTGCCTGGGAACAGATTCAGGGATCACATTTGTCAAGTCACAGGCTGTGAGAGCAATACAGCCATCCTCATTTACCTGTGAACTGATCCAGAGTGGTGAAACCTAGTGGGTTTCACATCCCAAAACTCACTGCAAATCCAGGGACTTGGGGTGCAAAAAAGCACCTTGAATGGGTGGGTCTGAAAAGACAACTCTCCCTCACACCTTCAAGTTTACTCCCACCAAGGCAAAGAGTTGAATGCAGAAGCAACCTGTCATACCTCTCTTTGTTTTTTGGTACTTAAAGGTGATTCTCCTTTGTAAACTTACATTTAAAACAATCAAAAAGCCTGTGTGTGTACTGTACAAATACCACTGGTATTTGTCTTTGAGCTGGGCATTCTGACCTGACATTGAAACTGAATTCCCTTTTGTATCCAGCCAGCTTTATCAGTGACCCCCCATCTTGCTGCTCTTTGCTGTCCCAAAGTTCATCCCCTGGACCAGTGCAATGATCAAAGTCTGCAGAACTAACCTGAAAAAAACCACATTTCCAGGAACAGGTGGATACCTTCCTTTCCACTAGCTTCATTATCTCTTAACACTTCATCTCTACTCTTATTACCTACATAATACTACCTGTCTAATGCTTCTTGTACTAATCCCCACAGTGGACTCATCACCTCATTGATTCACATCCTTAAACCATCAGTCTTCAGGATCTTCCAATTCATCTTCTTCAAGCCACTGCTCCAGCACCATTTTTTGCTTGATACACTGATTTGAGGAAACTTGGTTGGTAAGAGGAGTCTGAAACCACACAAAGCAGTATTATTTCTCTCTCCTCAGTTTAATCAGAGCAGGCACAGGTCCAACACAAAGCCTCAGCTGAATTCCCTACAAACAAAATACTGGACAATAAAAAAAAAAGAAGCAGGATTGTGGCAAGCATCTATGACAACAAGCTCATCAGCGGCCAACATTTTGTATTTGCATCATTATTAATCTGCTCTGCCAGATCTGATTCTCCTGAAGAGCTGATATCCCATATAAAAAGCACACACTGCAAATCACAGAGGATGATGACAGCTTTCATCAGTGCTGAAAGAGAGGAGGGAAAGGCAGGATCTGTGGTGTGCTGCTCTTACGCGTTGCACAACGTAGGAATTTTTCTGACCTGTATCAGATGAGAAAAGAAGTAAGGTCTAAACAATTTCATCCCCTTCAAACAGAGTGGGCCAAATTCCCAACCAGCATGAAATGCTGCATATGCAGTGAAATCGATGGAGTTATGCCAGTCTGGCTGAGAACTTGGCTTTGCACGTCAGTTCATTCAGCAGTGATTGCACTTGACGTGCAGCTCAGAACAAGCATTTGTTTTTAAACAGAAACAGTGGAGTCTTTCACTGCTATCCCAGCCTACACATAGTCCTGGCTCCAAGTGCAGGATTAACTGTCCTTAGCTCGGGCTGATATGTCTTTGTGCAAAGGAAGAGTAGGGAGGAGGAAGAAAGCACTTTTTCTCTCTTTGGCACACTGACGGCATGTCTCAGCACTCGAGACAAGAAATGATGCTCTACAGAGCAGGGCAACTTTGCTCTTTGCTGGAACCTGTAAATAACACATGCACTTGATGTCCTTAGAGGCACTGGCATCCTTTCACCCCACCTGAACACCGTGGAGTCACATCCCCCTCTTTACCTCAACATTACCAACCAGTGTCCTAGGCCAGACCAGCAGCTTCTCACAGAGTTCAAATGGAATGTGTCAATCTAAGCAGGAAGTTGCTAAAGCCTCATTCCCAGGAAAATTCTCTGGTGGCACAGCCAGGCTTAACCCAGGCATCTCTAGTCACTGAGGAAACAACTGGCACAGCTGGGATAGAGAAAACCAAACGAGCCAAAACATGTTCTGGTGATCACTGTCAATGAGGTGATGCCTTTGGAGAGCAGCTGAGACCAGAACAAGTCAATACAAATGCATCTGTAAGACTCCCCTTACCCTTGTTTTGAAACAATCAGAATGATCACTTACTGTCCTTTTCCTTCTTGCAACATTATGGAAAATGCTGGAGGCTCTCTTTGCATATCTTCTATGTGGTAAATTAAGGTGCAATCCTGTTCCTCACAGCTTTCCTTTTAGTGCAAACATTCTTCCCCAATAATTCCATGAAACACATCTTTCTTTAAGGTTTGATTACAAAAAACCATTGGCATTAAATATCTAAATTGGCATTGAATATCTAAATTTAATTTGGCATTAAGTATCTAAATGTTGGTTACAAGATGTACACCAAACTAATCAGAGAACAGAAACAGCCAAACCACATAATGAATTCAGACAGTGATGTATTTATAAATACTGGTTTTTCCTTCAATAAATATTTTGCCGTATTTGCTTCAAAGGCACAATTTCAGGATTTCTACCAAAAAAGTCATAGAAAGCAGATCGTATGGCTACTCTTGTGAACCTTGCCACTGCAAATGCTCTGCAATGTGTGCACATATCCCTGCAAAACTACAGTACAGCAGGTCACCTCCTGTAGGGATGCTTGACAAAGACAAGGCAGAGCTGCTGCCTGTAAAGAAAGTGAATCCTATGAATCTCAGTCTGGAAATGCTGCAGGTTGTGCACCTGACACATGTACACGGCATACTGGACACAGACCTCTCAACCAGCTTGGCCTGAAGAAAATTAGTAGCTGCCCCTTTGCTTTACATTCCTTTTTGTTCCTATATAGTGCCTCCTATCTGCTACAGTGCTGAGCAGGCTAAAACTGTGTGGATGTGCAACAGGAGCTACTGAACTTCTGTGCTTCACAACCAAACAAGAAAGGAAAACCTTGAGAAAATGCCAAACTGCACTTCAACCTGTATTTCAGCTCTGATCAGATCAAAAAATAACCCCTACTTCTTCCCCAGCACAGCTTTTAAACATTCAAAGCACAAACTCCCAGTATGCTGCCTGAAAAGTCCAGGCATAAAGTTTATCCTTTAATTTGAGGCTTTGTCATTTGACTGGGGAGGAGGTAATCAGGACAAGGCTCTGGACCATGCTGCTCAAAACATGACAACAGACACACCAAAAATCCAAGCTGGCTGCCTGAAGCAATTAAAGGAGTGTTTACTATTCCATGACAGTTAACATGTTGGACTGACCTTTCATTTACTGTTTAGTGCTGAACATTAAGCTGCAAAATTACTCATGCTTTGCATTTAGTACTGGCATCAGAACTAACAGCATTAGATGGCTATTCCCACGGTGAGACACACGTTCCTCTGCCCAGCTGTGCACCTACTTTCAGCAACACTGATCTGATACCCAACAGCACTTCCACAGGTCCTGTTCGCCCACTGCCATCAGGAATTATCAGTAACACTGCTCCAAAATGTAAAAAGCATATGCAAAATGTCCAGGGTGATGCAGCTGGGGCAATTAGGTCCCTTCCTTACATACCAGGAAAGAATAAAAAGGGAGGACTGGTGTATGCCCACAGGTCCCCACAGCAGCTCCCAGCCAGATGGCAGCAGGGAAGTACAGAAGCTATGGAAGAAAAGTTTCTTTGTTTACTCTCCTCCTAGCTGCTTACAGCAGCCCTGTTATAATGAGAAGCACAGGATACATTTTTCAAGTGCCTGACAGGTCAGCAGTTGGAATATTCCCTCAAAACCCAAGTAACTTTCCATTCAACACCCTCAGGCTAGAAGAACCTGGAATTTCCACTCTTCGAGGCTACAGATGGAAGGGAGAGGCAAAGTTTCCAGCAAAACACCTTTACTCATACACTTCTGGCTAATCTTACTGCTTACTATCCAAAATTATGTTTATTTCTACCCCTGGCTGTAATCTGCCTGGTCAGACACATGGCATGCCCAGGATACTGCATTTTGACAGCAGAGTTAGGAATTTTGGGACACAGGTTGCCAACACAAATAGAGGATTTTTCCACTCACCCCCTACATGCCTTCCAGCTTTCAGCTGTGGTGCTGCCCTGCTGTGGGACTGCATCCCAAACCCTCATGCATCTCTCTTCTCACCCTTTTCCCACCTCTGCCTGGATGCTTTTCCATTACATTTCCAATCCTCTCTTTATCAGAATTTTTTGAGACAGTGATGGGCACGATGAATGGAGTCTGTGAGTAGACAGACATTCAGTTCATATCCAGACCAGAACATTAATAAATACAAATACATTATGAATTTCCCGACCATTTGTGTTTTGGGGTTTTTTCATATCCATATTAGCTATTTATATCTAAATCTCTATTTTCTGTATTGTGACTGAAGTTATCTTATTCCCACTGCAGATTCAAAAGGGTAGATTTTCCAAGGCTGCTCAGCATGGTAATTAAGATAGAATCATGGCTGATTTCATCTTCCCTGCTTCTTTTTCACTATTTTTATACAGATATGCAACCAATATGCCAGCTAAATGGTCAGAATTATTATGAGATTGCTGATAGAAGGCAACTCAGTGTATTTTAAATATCAATATAACTTCTTAAAGAAAGAAGAAACCTATCAATCAAGGTTGCAATTGTGTTTAATGCACATTTTGCTTTTAACAGCAATTTGCCAGTTTAAACAGCATAGAGCTTACAGGAGTTAATTGGTGAAGAGGTTAGAGTGCTTTTAAAGTTGTATCTAAATTATACCTTATTAATTCTTTATTGAACAATATTTTTCAGACAGTCTAATGTTATAACTACATGCTATACAGTAGCAGCATGTCCACACCACTGAAGTTAAGGCTGTGTCACCATTCTCATAATGAACCTTTCTCAGGGTTTGAACTCATCAGCCATAAAATCACAGCAGTTTGAAACAACAGGACACCCACAATGTGATCCTGTATTGATGTTAGTCAAGTAAGAATAAAAACAGTAAGACACATATAATAAAGGACTCCACCCAAATTTATTTTGGATGATTGCTGCCTTTGCACAACATGCTCAAAATTTCCAAAATGAAATTTAAAAGTCAGTGGACAGCACAGTCTAACCAGGTTTAGCTGAATCTGATGCAAAGTGCTGCAAAGTGGGTGCCACAGATGCTCACCACTTCTCACATACTGCACATTTCAACACACACAAGCTGCTTCTGTGTAAGTATCAGGCTGGTAGGTAACAGCAGTTCTACCACCAAGGGAATAACAAAACCAACTCATCTTCAGTTGTACACACTTGTTGATCATGATGAAACTACACTGTTTACCAAGTAAGCACACTGGCTACTGAGGTACTGTGTTATTCCCTACAGTTAGCATAAGAAACATCTGAACCACTCATGCCCTGGTTACTCTATAGGGACTTCTCACACTGTCCACCAAGCTGAAGCCATTTGTTGAAGTAAAGAAGGTGGATGAGGTGAAATACTGTAAGAGAGAGACCAAACAGCTTCTTCAGCAAATTGCCAGAGCCTGCCTAAAGAAACTCACCCTTCATTCCTGCCCAGCTTCTTGGTTTTGTCAATAAAATGCTTCTTATTGCCTTTTGGTTTGATTAAGAGAAAAATTCTGGTCAGGGACCTACTCAGACATGTTCTGCCTCTGCTTGAAGCAAAGTGCCTCTGTAGGCGCTTTCCTGAAACAGTGAGCTGCAGGTGATGACACTTTCTGGAGCTGCAGAACCAAGCTCTTCATACATCATTTGCTTATTTATTATTTTTACAATTTCCCATTCAAGAAATTTTTCTTTTGTTACAATGCTTTTGGAAGTGCTCATTCCACACTTTTCAGACTTGGAGGTAAGCAGGTAAGACTGAAAAGTTGCCTAGTTACAGCTTCGTGTACAACGCATTCACACATTTATTAAAAACTTGTCTAAACATCTACTTGTTCTTTGGACCAACTTCAGCCTCCCCAGGTGACTGTAACATGTCTTATAAACCTTTCATGGAAGACTTAAAAAATAGTACTTAAAGACAAAAAAGGAAAACAAATACATTTAAATATCATCAACAAAGACAGAATGGGAAAACAAAGCGGCGACATCCCACGCCAAACTCACTGCAGGCACAGGTTAGTAGTGTCCTCTTGAAATCTGCTTTCTGCCTTCTTGCACTTCTTCCAGCTCATGGTCTTAAAAGCCAGCTGCAAAGCCAAGAGAAAATTCCATGTATGCCCCCAGATATGGGTCACACACTGAAATCCTTCTTAAGAAGGGAAGTGCTCAGCACACAGCCCATTTCAGCTCACTGTGCACAGGCTGGCTGTGCACAGGCACCTGTCAGACAGGGCTAACAGCATTTCTCTGCCTCACAAAACTGCTGCAAGAACACATGCATTTATGGTTGCCTGGACACAGTAACAGCATCAAGGGCTCCATCAGTACCTAAAATACAGCACTGCTGATCCCTGCCAACAGAGCAGGGGGTGGGCAAGGACCTCCAAAAGTGACATTGGTAATGGAGGGGCTTACGACACTTTATGGTAGTGGCTGATTTATTTCAGAATTGAATTTTGCAATAAAAACTCCCTAAGCTGTTTTCCTATCAACACAAATCAGCTTAAAGGATTGTACAAGAATGACCTGAACTGTATCCTGTTTTGCACACAAGCAGTTTCAGAATCTGTCCATGGTTCACATAAATTCAAAAACAAACATGGATGCTGGGTGTACCAGGGGAAAAATAGTGAATAGTTTCCAGACTCAGTTTCCATTTCTGTGATACTGGGCACACACCACAGACAAATGAAATGCTATGGCAGTAACCCATGAAACCTGCAGTGAGTTTCCTCACCAGTAATGTGGGTCAAAAGAATTACATACTGTGTTAATAGGCATAAATGAGTTACTTATTGCATCAAAAGTCCACCTGTAATCCATAAATTTCATAGAGATAGTATGGGCTATCATGGAAAGAGATCTTCATTGCTAAATGTGAACCCTCTCTGTCTTTTACTAGCCGTTAAGAACAAATTCCTCAAAACTTTCAGGATAAAGTGAATCAAAAAGTTTCAGCTACAGAAACATAGTGCAAAGGTTCAGTTTGGCACTGCAACGTTACAGACAGACAGGAATTTATGGTAAACTGTTTAGATTTGGAAAAAAGAATCCTATAATTGAACCAATATTGTCAAATGTATTGCATACTATTGTAACTTCACAGTAATCAAAATCAGACATCAAGGTTTCTATAGAAGCAGCAATCACAGATTGCAGTAAAGTATACCACTCAAGGGAAAAAAATTGCATTTTGGCAATTTCATAGTCAAGTGTTCCTTATGCTCCTCCAACAGTCATTTGTCAGATATTTTCCTGTTTAAAAGGTGCATTTTATTTCTTCTCAGTCCTCGTGAGACTTCTCTGCAATGACTTTGCATTCATACTGAAAAACAAAAATTGACAAAACAATATTAATTTACATAACTAGTGAAAAAGACTTAAATGATTTTTCTACAAAATGGTGATAAAATAGCTCTTGTTAAACTCCACTCAGATAAGTTTGATCTCCTTAAGTTCTGTGCACATAGTGGTGACTGCCATTTCTGTCTCCTGAGCAGGTCAGACTTTGGGCATGGCCTGATTTCTCCCCAAACACAAAAGTATGTAACAGAGTGTACAGAGCAAAGCATGGGTGTACTCTGATTTACAGACTGATCAGCTCACTAAGTACATCAACAAGAAATGACTCCTGGTTTCTACCTCACTGCACACCCTGGAGCCAAACAGCTGGCTGGCATACATGGAGGAAGAAATGATATGTACATTTAAACTTTTGCTGGAAAGCAACCAATCCCCCTCCTGCAGACTCACCATTGCCAGCTGCCTGCCAATATTGCCCATTGTTATTCCACCAGCAAAAAATATACATGGCAACCAGGAACGGACATAGAGGAAGTCTGGGGATGTGTATCTGGAAAAGAACACACATTTTTGAGCTCAGTGTTCCAATACAGAGTCCTCCAAACACAAGGCAAATCCACAATTACGAGGATATTTAAACTCAAAAAGATCCACATTATAGAAATTTAATTTCTTGCAGCAAACAACAAAGGAGGTTTCTTATTGATTATAGCTGCATTTATTCAACCAAACAAAGCATGTTACATTGTTGGCAAGGTAGTAATTTTATTTCAATTAGCATTTCCAACTAGATTTCTCACTTACACTCACATAAGAGCTTTCATAAACAGCTCAATTTATGCTGTGCTCAAAATTAGGCGCTGACAGCTTTGAAAATCATGTCAAATTGTACCCCTTCAGTTATTCTAATTTTATGTTACAGCTTCAGAACATTATCATTTCACCTAGGGGAGCAAATACTTACTGATAGACTCCATTGTACACCAGCAGCTGTGACACCAACGTGGCCAGGAAAGCAATTCCTACTCCAAGACCAAAGCCACTTCGTGACCTGTCAAAGGTCCACCACAGCCCAATGGACAGGGCTGCTAACGTGAGAGACAGCTGGATATTGTTGGCAAAATCCACCTTCTGTGCTGCCTGTTAAGGATCAGCTTGGAAATACCATGGACAAGGATAAAGCAATTTTTGTCATTCTGTTTCTATTTTGGCACAATGGAAAAAAAATATTAAGACAAGTACAGTGTTACCTGTATCATCTCTCCACAGCTATCAGATGTGAGGAATTAAGGCTTGTAATTATCAATATTCCAGGAAACTAAGAACTTATGACATTTCTTCCAATTTTAGGGTGTTTGCACTGTACAAAACTGAAGAGCCTCTTCCCCTACCAAACAATTAAGCATTTTATACAGACACACAATGCACATGTTACATCTCACCCTCACCTGGCCGTTTATTACACTCAATATGAAATCTTAAATCTAGCATTCTTAAACTGATAGGGATTTACCAAAAAAGGTATTTACCACTATTAATTACATTTTTAAGTCACATAATGCTTTACATTCAGCTCAACATTAAAATGTTAATGTGTTCAATAAATCAGAATGAAAATCTTACTGGGAAGTGTTCATGTAAATCAACAACGAAAGTCAGTTTTGTAAGCTTGTGAAAGAATTGTGAAGTCACTTCAGATATCTTTGTGTGTTTCACATCCTTCAAAATGTTTTGGAAACACTAGCTCATTCTCACTACTGCTGTCCAAAACAGATAATTAAAAAGGGGCTTGTCATTTTGCTTTTGCCTGAAAGCAAATTTATGGGATGACAGTATAAAAACCACTGTCCTATTTCCTCACAACAATCTGGAGGGAGACCTAGTGGAAATGAGAAACAAGCTTGACTAACTGAAATAAATAATTACAGGATAAAAATCAATAGCTTCAGAAAAAGTGTCAAAGAAGATAGAACCCTCACCAAATCTGGCAATGTGCAGAACTGGCAACAGCTGAAGAGAAAGCAGTCTGGAGAGCTGTCAAGCAGGAAATACAGACAGTACATTACTGATGTCCTGGGATATGGGGAACAGCTGCTAGAGAACTGCAGAAAATTTGCTGTAAATAATCAGACCCATGTAAAAAGGAGCTGTCAACTCTTATTTCTTAAAAGCAGCAAAGCTGCCATGGGCTCACCCGACAGGTACAGGTAGTGAGAACCACAGCACCAGAGCAGAGCATCTCTGGAAGGACAGTGAGGTTTGTGAGGGACAGAGGAAGGGACTTGGAACCTTGGCAGCTCCAGCTCATCCGGCCACACTGGAGAGCAGAGGGTGGGGAAAAACCACACAGCAACAAAACCAGCAGTGGCCAAGCAAGCCCAGTGAGAACCCAGCCAGCTCCCCACCTTTCACTTAATGTGCCCCCTCTTCCTGGGAATGAGGAGATCCAGCAGCACAAGAACAGAACTTTTAGCACCATTTTTGTGAACTGTGTTGGAGCTGACACGGATGGAGATGAGCATTGCAGAGATTATCAACTTCCTTTCCAAGACCCCAATTTTCACTTGCAGACCCTGGTTTTAGCTGACAGAGGAGACACTAGGCATAACTGCAGAAAGCCTCTCAGACCCACAGCACTGCCAGTAAGGTGCACCAGTCCATGAGAAATGCATCCTGTCACCCAGAGTGCTCTCCTGGCATCAAGGAAGGCATCCTTTGCAGAAGGGGGTAGCAACATTTCCTGGCATTGTATAGTCCTGGGTTTTCCTGGTCCTGAGCTTTCCCTACTCTTTGCAAAGTGCATGTGCCTCACTCATGACCTCAGACAGGGCCTTAAGCTCCTACTGTGATATTAATAGGACCCAAGCTTGCAACAACCTAAAGCACTTTTCTGTAATACCTACTGCATGAATATCTTCCCACACTAACTTTAATTATTCAAAGAAAATAAAGACTCTAAGTAAGACAAAGCCCAGTCTTGAGACATTCCTAATGAAAATATTTTTCAGAACAAAAAGATGTGAGACTTATCAGCTCCAATACTGCTACAAGTTTGACAATAACACATAATCTGCATTTCCTTTGCAAAAATGCTGCATGTTACACCTTTAACACCAACTCAAATTCACCACGACTGACTGTGTGAGCTTTTTTGAAGAGGAAACCCATTTGTAACCACCACCAATGTCACTTGGTTATAGGATACAGCACTGGCATGATTTATTCCCACAAAGACTGCTACACATCGCATGACACTGGACCATTCTCTCTTGAACTTATGTGGCTCTCCCAGATGTCTGTCCATGCAGGGGTACAATAACCCAATCACAGCTGTGGAGACAGGACAGAAAAAAGGCCCTCAAATTAAAGCACTGGCAACATTTAACAGCCTAGAATAAAGCCTAGAATAAAGGCTATCTAGACTTTGACAACTACAGTCACTACTACAACACATATTTTAAGGATAAACAGCACAAAAAATAGGATAAACAACACATACATTGTAAAAGAAGAGAAATTTCCAAGAGTTTCATTATTTTAAAAAACTCCATAAAGTTCAGCATCTTCATCCACTGCTGGAGAAGTAGCAATACAGAGACAATTTGAACCAGGGGCAGAGGGTGACAGAGCTCTCCCCCACACCAAAGTCTGCACTGTAGTTCAGAAAGAGCACTAACAGCTTACAGGTTGGCACTTCCAAAAATCCCACATACCAAACACGTTTAAAGTAACTGCAAAACCAACACACCACAGTACTGGTGTGGTTTATAACATCAGTATCTTGTGTTTTCTTCTGTTCTTGTTACAAGCAGGCTTTGTTTGGATAACATTTTTCTCTTCTTCAATGCTACTCTCAAGCTCACCCAGAAGAGAGAAAGGCAAGAGCCTACAGTAGCTGTTGAATACAGAAAGCAAACAGGAATTCCAGCCCCAGGGAACTGAGATGCTCTTTCAATATTTCTTCACAAATGTGTTCTCCACTGCAACTGCAGCTAAAAAGATTTTTACCAACCACACTAAGGATCTATAATGGTGCCTTAATATTAGACTGTAGTGGTGTGAGCACAGCAGAGCCTGAGCCATCAGTACAGACTGCAGTGCCTTCAGTCCAGCACACTGCTGGGGGTAACACTGCAAATGCTCTTTCCTCTGCCACAGAGGAAACTGATCCCCAGGATTCAGGAAAATAAATCATCAGTAATGCTGGAGTGGAAAAAAAACCTCCCTGAGCAATTTTCTTGCCAAAGGCCTTGGGCCAAACTCATGACTAATAATGGTGATGGATGAAAGGACTTTTCTGAATGCAGCCTCAGTCACCCCTGATTATAAATATGCAAAATACCTTTATTCTGCTCATAATAATAAACCATACTGCAGAGAAATGTTACAGCAATTCCATGAAGGCTGTGCAAGTACAAATGGTAAGAAAATGGGTGAATTATCAGCATTTACCACAGAGGTTCCCTGCATGCATGCCAGCAAAGAAGATAAGGAAAAAAAATGGAGAAGACTAATAATGAAAAAAGAAAACCCTGAACACCTCAACAGAGTGACTCCTGCTGGGAAAAGCTAATTAAGGCTGTAGTATCTTTAAATCAGATGACTTAAAAATCAAGTACTAAAATCAAACAGAGCACTTCACAAGCCATATCCAGCCTTTCCATCAAAACTACCAACCCATCAGGCCCAGAAAGGGCCACAAGTTTCTTGTGAGCTGACGGTAAGATGTAGCCTTCTTGAGTTCCCATGGCAGCTGCAGCGTTCTTAGGTGACCCAGGAGAGCACAAAAACTAATTCCTGGACACAGGTGTATTTGTGTATGCAAAAAGATCAGAAGCATACTAACAGCTCAATGAGGACAGTGACGCTGAAAGGGAATTTTTTATCTTCCCCACCTCTCACACAGTTTTTTGCAACTATCTATCTCAGCACACCAGGCATAGACACATGACTGAACTTACCTGATGCTGTGCCACAGCAAGGTGGAACCCACCAAGCTGAGGAGAAGATGCTTGTGATCACGTCAGGGGGGAAGAGAGTAACATTTCTCTGGATCTGAAGCAAGTTTAATACTAATGCAAGGAATACACCAATAAAAAACAGCACTACACCACGAATTACCAAATTCATGCCACGACTGGTTACAGATGAAATGTATGGGCCACACTTTTTTGGTAAGGTTGGCGTTGCATCATTTTCTGCCATGACTTCTTAAGTTACCAGAGGCATCCAAGAGGTTGACTGAGGATTCACTTGCAATCAATATTTCAACTCTCTTCAATTAGGAGACACCCAAACCCTGAAAAATAATAAAAAAGAGTGAAAATTCAGATATAAGAAACATTACACGTATTTCCCTCAACTTATTTGGAGATTGGGTTAAAAAAATGTCGATTATATTTTTTCTGAATTTTCTGAAGAGGCAATTAGTCCTTTGATAGCAGAATCAACCACAGCTGCAAAAAATGCCCTACAAAGGGAATAGGTTTCACAAATAGTTTTTTCTACTAGGAGACAGAGGAGGAAATATGTGGGATGGGACAAGTAGGAATGTGAAAGTACATTCCAGGAGGTGAAGAAATGACCCAGGTATCAGATGGAAGAAAGGCTTCCTTTGCAGTAAGAACAAATTGGTTTACTCCCTTCCTTGAAGCAACGACTGGAGAGGTTACATAATTCAGCAGCAAGTAAACACAGCCCTCAATTCCAAGTCAGCCACAGAGGTTCAGAGATCTCTTTTCTTGAAGAGACACTAAAAAAACATTTCTCAACTGGAAAGTGACAACTCTGAAGTAACTTTCAGGCTGGAGTCAGAATTTCAGCAATCCTGCAGCATACATGTTTTGTAACCTCCAGTAAGAGCAAACAGCTCAGCAAACCACAGCAGTAACTTCAACAAAGAGAAATATTTACCCAAGTAACACACACATCTGATGAAAACTGCCCTACATCACGACAAACCCTAACTGTAATCAGGCGCAGACGCACCTGAGGGCAAAGGAAAAGGAGCTCCACCTGCCTTCCCACTAGGAAGCTCTGACATGAGTAACTGCCAGCACTACAGGAATGGCAGAGTTCCCACCCCGATCCCTTCCTCAAAAACAAACAAAACCTGTCCATCATGAGTCTTGTTATACATGGA
The DNA here is from genome assembly GCA_035048045.1 of Chlorospingus semifuscus. Classification (NCBI taxonomy): domain Eukaryota; kingdom Metazoa; phylum Chordata; class Aves; order Passeriformes; family Passerellidae; genus Chlorospingus; species Chlorospingus semifuscus. The sequence continues at coordinate 8,603,557 of JAWWMS010000287.1, read as the reverse complement.
TTCAGTGCCACACTCATGTACAACAGCAATTCTGATGGACAGCTTAGCCACCTGGAACTTCAGAAAAAAAGCCCTGACATTGTTTTTAAATCTGAAACTGCCAGCTGGTAGCAGCTTCTGTTAACTCTTATTTATGGCGCATGGGGAGCCAAACCAGAACATCCATCCCCTTTCCTCCCAGCTCCAGCCAGCCCCGAGGAAGCTCTCTGCAGACACAGCAGCAGAGCAGAGGACTCAGCATTCATTCACTCCTGCTGACTGAAAGCCAAAAGGGAAGTTAAATACATCCAGTTTAGTTAAGATACTCCAGCCAACTGCACAGATGTGATGCCACACCATGGCATACTCCATCACATGATAAAGTTCCAACAGACAGAAAAAAATAAAAAGAGGACAAAAAAGAAAAAAGTTCTCTTCATGCAAAACTTCCCAGTGGCAATTTGGGGAGGCAACAGTGTCTTCCTGAGAACACGGGCTCTCTTCTACACAGCCAATTCCCCACTTTCCTTGTAATCATGAACACACCTAGGGGGGAAACAGAACCACCAAGGTGTCAGGCTTCTTGTCTGCTTCCTGAGTCAGACTGCCAGCCCTGATGTCTGTATCAAGGCTGGCACTGGCACTGCAACACTTCCTTCGAGCAAAAAGGAGGTGCTCCAGGTTTTTCTTTCCTGCTCTGGATAGCACGGCACTGGAGCTTGGCATACTTGGATCATACTTTTAGCCTCCAGCGAAGAAACCACGGAGTCACAAAAACATCACTATTCCTACTGAGAGTCTCCCTTGTGTCCCCTGGGGCTTTGGGATTACCTGGGATTACACCAGGTAATCACTGGAATTCTCTGAATTTACAGGAGGGTTTCTAACACAGGGCATTGGGGGCTGTAGCTCCCAATTACAAACTCCGCAGGAATACTGTGCCTAACATGGGTTTTCAAACTGCTATGTCCCTTCTCAGCTTTGGCTCGCCTAGGGAAATAAACTAAGCTCTTAACTCTCCACTTCACCATCCCAAGAGGTTTTGGCACTTCCTGAAGTCTGCATATCCCTTTTTTTTAAATGCATGACCCAAGCTGATATATAAAGAAGCTCACACTTTTAGTTCTTCCTCTAATGAGCAGCACACAGGATAACAGTTTCTTTTTTCAGTCATAAAGTGAAATGTCCTGTGATCCTTTACTTATTCAAGTCTCCCCTCCTTCCTGTTCCTGCAGTCGTTGTTCCCTGGCACCAGCTCCAGACCTTGCACACTGCATTTCAGCCCGTAGGTGTCATTTATTTCTGACAGCCAACTTCAACCCACTTTTCCTGCAGGATCTCTCAGTCCTCTTTGGCCAAATGTTGCCAACTTTGGGTCACCAGCAAGCATCTTCCTGCATCCTATTTTGTGCACCAAGCTTATCAACTAAAATAAAATCATAGGATGTTTTGGATTGGAAGAGACCTGAGAGATCATCTAGTTCCACTCCCCAAATACTGAGAGAGTCCCTGTCTTTCACGAAATCTAGAAATAATTTCCCTACATTGATTATTTCCCCATTTTACACTCTCTCTTGGTATCTCCCTCTAACAAGACTCTGCTTCTTGTAATTCTTCATCTACAGGAATCTTCAGCCTAAGAATCATAAACTATCCCACATGGCAATACTAATGTAAACACTGATTGGCTCTTACTTGTTTTTCTCCTAGAAATGCTGATGATCAAGTAAAAGTCCAATTTTATTCTGGTATAAATCACTTTCAAATCATAAAGCCTGCATTTGTATAATTTCCACTTTTTTAATATGACATTCAGCAAATACATGTTTAATTCTGAAGGCTTATTTAAAAGCAACAGGAAGGAAATCACTCACTGCTTCTTCTCAACCACTGCAGGTGCAAGTTATTCAAGACACCAGAACAGATTTTTATTAGCAGGTAAACAGCCTGACCACAGCAAGGGCACCTGTGTAGGAACATACTGACAGATGTTTATGAAAGTAATTCAAAGTCCGAAACCAGCATGATGTAGTCATTTGCACCTGGTGAGAAACCACCACCTACACATACAATATAGTTGTTTTATCAGTTTCCAGATTTTCCACTGACCCTGGGACCTTCTGGAATGCCACAGAGCAACTGGGGAACACAGCAAAGGGATCAGTGCTCAGGAAACATTCTTCATTGCCCCAGACAGCCGAGGTTCACAATGCCCTGGCACAGCACAGATACATACTATCATCACCTCTCATGGAAATTAAATTACTATCTCTAAAGACTCCAATTCCTTCTGACTAGGAGGCCACTGTTCCTGCAGACAGCAGAGACTCTGTCTCCTTTTAAGCCTTATGTTTTACTGCAGGTTTCCTCGCAGACAGGAACAGATCACAACATATTGAACCAACACGATTTCTGAGCCTTCATTTCCTGGGGAATGCACATTCCCAGCTGTAGCACGGCACCGAAAGCCGCAGGCTTGGCAGTGCCGGAGTCTCAGCTGCACTTCCCTGCTCGCTGGCACACGCGGACTGCAGCCCGAGCTTTTCAACACACCGCGCACCGTACACGGCTCGCAAGGCAGCCACACACACGGTGTCTGGCATTGCGCAAAAAGTTAACAAGTAAATTATCACCCTGGACATTTTTAAAACACTTAATCACTTAACTGTCTCCTAAGGAGAAGATCCCTCCTGCTCCCCTGTGCTCTCCCTGCGCACCGAGAGCGATTCACAACTTCTGACACCGCACAGACACACCGCACAGCGCGCTGAGGCCGACAACGAGAGGGTTTATTTGGGCAACACCACGCAGGAGATGGCAAGAACCCATCCGTCTGCAGCGAGGCAACGCCAAAAGCAAACAAAACCATCGCCTCTCAGCCATCGGGCGGCGGTTCTGCCCCGGACCCCGGGCCGAGGGAGCCCAGCCCGCCTGGGCAGCGACAGCACCTCCAGCCCAGCCCGGCCCGGCCCCGCACGGCCGGCGGAGGGGCCGCGGACCCGGGCAGCCCCGCCAGGCACGGACTGTCCCGGCTGCCGCGGAAC
>JAWWMS010000287.1:8572881-8600434 GCA_035048045.1 Chlorospingus semifuscus | reverse complement strand
TGCCGCGGAACGGCCCCGCCGGCCTCTCCCTCCCTCCGTCACCCCCGGCCCTAACGCGAAGAACCGCCCCGACCCGCGGGCAGCACGGGGCCGAGGGGCGCCGCTACCCGCCCGGCTCGGCCCGTCCCCCCGGCCCGCGGCTCCGCAGCCCCGGCCCAGCCCGGTCCGGCCCCTCCGCAGCGCCGGGACTCACTCGGCCTCCGCCATGTTCCGCAGTCCCCGCCCCGCGCAGCCTCCGCAGCGCCCGCCGGGCCTCGGCCGTGCCGGGCACGGGCAGCGCGGGGGGGCAGAGCGGGGTGCGCGGCCCGGAGCCGCCCGCTCCGCTCGGACAGCGCTCCGTGCGCGGCTGTGGCTCTGCAGCGAGCCCGGAGCACTGCCACGATGCTTATAACAGGAGCACTTCACTTTGAGTGCTGTGTGCGGGAGTAATGGGTGCAAAGTGAAAGACAGGAAATTTGGGTTAGAGATTAGGAAGAAATTCTTTACTGTGAGGGTGATGAGAGCCTGGAACAGTTGCCCAGGAGGGCTCTGGGTGCCCCAAGCCTGGCGGTGTTCAAGGCCAGGTTGGATAAGGCCTTGGTCAGTGCGAGGTGTCCCTGCCAATGGCAGGGGGTATCGGGACTGGATGATCCTTAAGGTTCCTTCCAACCCTTAACATTATATGAACCAATATTTAAAAGAAAAGCTGGATGTGTTGGGCTGTTTGCCGCATGACCACGCTCCCAGCTGGGCTGGGGGCAGTGCCACAGCCTGTTCCACCTTTAGGCAGACACATGGTGGGAATGAAGCCCTTGTACCCAGCTGAAGCTGCCAGCCCAGCCGGCCCTCCTGAACGCCTGGTCCCACAAGGACTCTCCCATGCTCTTGTCCTCCATTGTGGTGGACAAAATCGCACATCTCCGTATTCCAGAAGCTACGGTTTCACCTCCAGTTTGGGCCTTTTGGGGAAAATGTACAACATGAAGCAGAAAACAATTTGCTTTAGCCTGTCTTAGGGATGGTAAAGGCATCACAAGAAAAAACACCATTTATGTATGCGAGATGGAATATGTTAATATTACATTCATTTATATATCATATATTCATGTTATTGTACTAATGAACTCTTCCCTTTCTCACACTGATATTGAATACTGTGATTAAAAAGATTTGCACATTGAAATACCCAAGCTTGGTATTTCACTGCAAAGACTTTGACAGAGCTTTCCATATTACGAGGTCTGCAGCAATTCCGTGCCTATCCCCTTATAGTTCTCAGAATAATGACTGGGTAGGATGAAATTTGTAGCTGTTCACTGTAGTGGCATCTTTAGTGGTAACTGTGGTTCCTTTGTGCTGGTATGTTGTGATCAGCAGTGTCACCAAACATGCAAATTCAGAGGGGAGGTTATGGGTCTATAACAGAGATATTAAGAATGGAAAAGGGAGACATTTGCAGCAGCAGAAACCTGTTGTGGTTTAGATAAGCAATAAATGAATTTTCAAATCGTTCAACTTTGGCTTTTGTCACACAGAAACAAAGTCTTTTTATTCTCAGTAATTCTGCTGAGCTGCCTGCCCTGTCTGTGGTTTAGATGGTTATTTTGCTGTACTTGAATGCCAAATTCCGAATCAGGAAAGACAAAAGTTTTTTTAAATCAAATAAAATATCTTTCCTTAATGTTAGATAAATGCCTTTGGCCAGCCATATGCCTGAAGCAGAACAAAGTGCCTTATTTATTTGTGCCTTAAAGACCAGGACCACCAGAAAGCCTGAAATCAGAAACTTTGGAAACTTTGGAAACACAAAGTGTGTGCTGTAGAGAGGAATCTATGGCCTAAGTGGATGGAGACTGCCAGTGATTGCTGGATCTTTCCTTCTCCAGACACTTGTAAATACAGCCAGGTAATGACATTATATCAATTTATACGCATAAATTTGGATTAGTTGCAGTCAGGTCTACTGCTGTGTTTGGTACTATAAAATCACAAGATTCCTTGTGATAAAATCTTGATTCCTACCAAAAAAAGTGACCATATGACAAATATTACCCATATTAATAGAGGTGTACTAAAACTAATATGTGAGAAAATAAATAACCAGTGTTGGTGTAAACCACTGCAACTCCAAGGGCTTTATGGCATTGCCAACTCACAGCAGCTGAAGTCTCAGTCCCTACACCCATCTGATTATCTCAGAGGGCACAATATCCTATTGCATGAAAATGGGAGAAGCATGTGGGAAAATCATACAAAAATGTATCTAAATTGGAAATTGCCAAAATAAATGCATTGCCAAATATTTTTTACAGAGAAAGGAGGCAGAGATATGACCTGAAGAGAAATAGCACTTGCTCTGAATTGACTGGAATTGCTATGAAACATCATGGGAGAATCATCTCTTGGAAGGCAGCACAGAGTTGTTTGATTGCACTGGCTGCAGAACAAGATAATACAGAATGTTCTGAATTTAGTTTTGGGACATTGGTGTTGCTCTGTATATAATAAACCTGACAGTGAAAAACTCAGGGAAGTTCATACAAAGCAGAGGAGCCTAAAGCAGCCACATACCTATAGAAAAAGTGGAATTGCAGCACATATCTATAGAAAAAGTGGAATTGTCTCCACATACCTATAGAAAAAGTGAGATTTCTCTCCTGTCCCTAGCAGTGGCTTTTTAAAAGCTGTACTTTGTAAAGGCCTTCAGAGCTGCCTGAGACACTCATTGAGTGAACCAAAGCCAGTTGATTTGACTGGAGGTGTGTCCACAGCAGGATAAAGGAATAGTAAGACAATAGATTAATGGATATATGGATGAGTGGGTGAGAAAGTGAAAAAGAAAATAAGAGAGGAGGTAGAAAAAACTTAACCCGAGTCTTTGTGTGGTGATCCATGATAAAACATAAGGTGTTTCTGAACCTGTATCACGTGTAACTTGGGGAAAGCCTATCTGTATGGCAAGGGAAAACCTTCTGTAGAAGTCTGGAGCAGATTCCTGGAAGGGCTTCCAGAATTTATATAAATAAAGGACAACATCAGGTCAGAGTTTTTGTTCTTTCCCAAGGCCTGTGCTATCCAGTAGTGGGGCAGCCGCAGAGTGCACTCTTTGTAAGAAAACCATCTGTGTGGGAGCCTTGTTCCCAGGGATTAGGCCAGGTTTGCATCCTGTCAGGTGCGTGAATGAATGTCCATAGAGCTCTTCAAGCACAGTCTGCAGATCCTAAATATCTGTGACAGCCCTTCTGCAGAAGGCTGTTTGTGAGCTGTGCTGAAGCATGGCCAGTGACCAGCAGCAGTTTTGCAACAAAGAATTCCTGTCCCTCCCTCATTCCACTTTGCAGACAACTATATCAAGTACTGCTGTTATCTGGGGCCTTTAGCTAGGATTGTAAAAAAAAAAAAACAAAACATGCTGTAAGTTCTAAATACTCTTCAGGAATATAAATCTCTTCCAAAGCCTTTTTGGAAGTTCTCCATCCATACAGAAGCCTTCTGGAGGGGAGGGCCTTCATAAATAAAGAGTAATAGAACTGGGCATGTTTTCCAGAAATGCCTTTTATCTCACTAGCTGAGGATGCTGTTTTGTGGTTTTTTATCTGCAGCAGGAGGTGCAGCAACCACCCAGGTTAGCACACAGCTGGGTCACAGACAGAGAGCAGCAGGGCAGACAAGTCCTGCAGCACAGGAGCTTGTTAGGCACAAAGAGCAGCATGCTGTGAACTACTCTGGGTCTTGGCAGCAGCACAGCGAGCAGTGCACAAGTTCTATAAAATTGATTTTCCAATAGTGTTGGCATTTTGGAGAGGAAAGGGAGAAGAGACAGCAGCAGTGTGAAGCCATCGGATCACATGCGTTCTCACGTATGAAAAGGGCTTGTGCTTATCTCAGGTCAGCAACAGGATATGCAATTTTAGGGCAGCTATCAAAGGCATTTTTGTTTATTTATTTAGCCACTTGCAAAAGACTCTGGGTTGTCAGCTCCAGGAGCTAAAGTCCTTTATTTGTCTGCTGAAAGGTGCTGCGTGGACGAATGCAGCCTGGGTTTCCCTGTGTCACTGCCAGCGTGGCTCAGCCCTGATCTGGTTTCCACACTCATTCAGCACTTGCTGAAATTGTCACCTAGGGAGTAAACACTGCCAGCCACGGCCGTGGTTTCTGAGATATGGAGTCCAGCCCAGGCAGAAATTTGCCAAGATAACCTCATTGCAACGCGTGCCAAAGAGCCACAAACAGCTGGAGCATTGAAGAACTGTGACATTTAAACAAGATACTGAAAATGCAAGGTAATCAGCATTGTGTTAGAATGCATCCAAATGTGGAATTTAGAAATTAAAGACTTCCTACCACATTTTTATATATGCACCAGACAACATCTAGGTTCAAGGGACAGACTAAATAGCTGGCACACTGATCTTCAGTGGGCTGTATTTTTTTCAGTGGTAATTTTTTTTGGAGGTGGCTTCTGGTGAGAAGCAAGGACAGTGTGGAGCCTGAATGTACACAGGGATTGTACATGAATGCATTCTAGTCCTGTGAGTGTGTGCATCTGTCATAAGTGTGTCACTTGCTAAGAGTCAAAATAAGGTCAGTGCAGTTGAGTAAGTTTGTATAAAAAAGAGCAGGGAGGAAATTCATGTCAAATCAAGCTAAAAATAGATGGCTGAGTGGATGAGGAAAATGGCATAAGAAATGCAAACAGAAAAACTGCAGTCTAGAATGAAAGCAGACTTGCAATTAACAAAGAAGTTACTTTTTTTTTCTGGGCTTGGTTGCAAGTATTTTAAATATGTGTCATTGAAGTTAGAATGAAAATTAACTTAAATAAGTTTGGAGATTCACAGTTTATCCATGAATCTCTCGCAGATTCTCTTCCTTCCTGCCTTCCTCCCTCCCTTCTTTTCCCTCTCCTCCTTCATTCCCTTTGTGGCATCTCAGATCCACAAGGGAGGAGAAGATTCTAGGAACTGTACCTGAAAGCTTCTGCCCAGGATCCAAAGGCTTTCTGTGTAGTCATTAGCAGGCAGTCACAGTGACAACTGCATTTGGCAATACTGTTGACTGAATTTATTTCAATTGGCATTATATTTGTAGAGATACAGACTTTCTACTTAGGCCTACAAAAATATCAACAATTCATTTTAAATTATTGTGAGATAGGTCAATAACCCACCCTGTTTTGCCTTCAGTGTAGGAAGGCAGAGTGTGAATTTCTCAAGCACACATCTCGGGGTGCTGCTGTGCAGGCTCAGGAGTTGGACTTGATGATCCTTGTGGGTCCCTTCCAACTCAGGATATCCTATGAATCTATGAACAATTTCTACTCCTGCAGATTTACAGTCCAGAGAGTGCAACAGATTCCTCTGCAGGTGGTAGAAAGAAATAGCACACACAGAGTGTGATCATTGTGCTCATTTAATGCATCTGTTTTAAGTTAAAAATTGTGTTCAGGAGAGGCCTGTTTCTTTCCTTCACCTGTTGCAGATGGAAAAGGTGCCAAACTTTATAGACATCCAACTTTTAGGCCTCAGAATAAGGAGATAATGATGTTATCCTGTGTAATTTGCTCAATAGCCCAGGTTATCTGGGTCACTGTTGAGGAATGTTTGTGTTGCAGCAGTCTCAGGCACTTCTGTCAGACAGCAATCACTGCTGGCATTGACAGTGCTGGGAAGGACACATTACAGAGCAGTTTGAAAAATGTCTATTCCTCTTAGCCAACAGAAATCTGCAAATTTACAGTGACAATTCAAATATCACAAGTTCTCGTTTGCAACAAATATTTCCATTTTGCAGCATTCAGCTTCCTCACAAATTTGACCTTTCCCTCAGAAAGCACAAGATGCAAATGCAAAAGTGAAGGAAGCAAGAGCTCACTTGGAAACACAATTTTCCATTAAAAGCAGTTTTAATGAAATATATTCCATCAGCTGGAGTTGCTTTTGACAGTCAGTAAGAGATGCAGGTGCCTAAACACAGGATTCATGGTCTGTCTTAGAAATACTTTAAGGCATCCAGGACACCTGCAAGGAGCTGGGGATGTGACATCCACCTGCAAGAGCCTTGCTGAGGCTGGGCTGGGGATGGGGAGGGACACTCCAGGGCATCTGGAACAGCACTGTACACCCTGTGGCCGCACAGTTAGTCCCAGAATCTCTCCAATTTCAGACAATAAAACACTCCAATTTCAGACAATAAAACATCCCATCTGATGCCATTATTAGTGGGCTGTCAGAGCCTGATAAAGGAGAGGGGGCAGCAGCACAGTGCCCTTCAATCTCACCCTAAATTCATGACACTCTTTTGGCCCCTCCTGGTTATTTTGCACCAGAGCAGCCAGAAATTCCTGTGCTGTGACCTCCAGCAAGTGCAGGACACTGGGAGCTGGATCAGCCAGTGCGTCCATCCAGCCAGAGCAGGAGGCAGGGTGCAGGACAGGCACTCTCAGCAGGAGCCCAGGCTGTCCTGGGAACACTTGGAGCACATGGCATGCAGCCACAGCCAGCTTGGCAAGAAAAAAGAGAAGTCTGGTGTTGGGCAACTGGATTGTGCAAGGAACACCGGGATAAATTGAGGAGTAACCAGTAATCAACTCTGTGAGTCTCCCTGAAGCTATACAAAGACAAGGAGGATTAATAACTGTCTGAGTCAGTATTATTATATATATTTTTTTTTTTATTTTTTTTTTTTAAGTCTCAAGGTCACAGAGGCAACACTGGAGAGCCATGTGGTAGAGAAGAAAGATGAGAACAACTGGTCCAGGCTGGCTGCAGCTCTGAGCAACCTGGTCCAGTGGCAGGGGGATTGGAACAGGATGATCTTTAAGGTCCTTTCCAACCCAAACCATTCTGTGACTCTATGGGAGTATAATATAAGTGGAATTGGAATTGCAGAGTTCTCAGGCCTCTTCCTATTTCATAATTATATTACCACTTCTGCTACGATCGCTGTGAAAAGATAAAGGATTGTCTCTTTATTCTATAATGACCCACTAGTTGGTGTCAGCAAAGAATTGTTCGGCTGCCCTGGATTTCTGAGCTACTGCTTAAACTTGACCTTTTCTGATGAAAGCAGGGGCTTAGCCATGTTGTGTAAGATTTGATGTTACTACCAGAACACAGGGTATGAACCTTCTGAACTTCTATTTTAATGTGATGGCAAATGGATATGTTAACAACATCAGTTATATTCTCTTCCACATATTTTTAAGCTTTAATGAGGAAGGCCTAAGAAGGTTTAATGGGAAAGATACCTTTTTAATTCTTACCCCTTTTAGTAGAATTATCACACACAAGTTGAACTAAAGTACACAGGACTTCAGATGTAATGAAAAATACGTTCCCAGCTGTGCTGCTGATGTGGAACACTGAACTATGACCAGCTTAAAGTGGCTCCTGGGTTTTGTCTTAGCCCTTCACTCCTACACTACACATTTTGAATGTGAATTTCTGCTGGCATTGTAAATTTACCCCAGTGAAGAATTTGGCCTTCATGTTGCAGAGACAAAATCTCAGTATCGTGTTTGTGTTTGGATTGTTCTGAGTGGGTTTTTTTGGTAACTTGTTTTCTTCTTTTTGCTTGAGTGATTCATTTATGAAACAAGATGATGAGATTCAGGTTTCTGATGGTCTTTCCATTACCCAGGAATTGAAGTACTCTGAGCAGGCCAGGACTTGCATAAAGATAAACACACATACTCAAAGGGAACACAAACTCTTTAAATACAGCTTGTGCCCTGTGCTATTTACCCTGCTGATCTTCTGCTGGGGATTTATGGCTGTTGTCACAGTACTTTCTTTTCTGGCTTTTCTTGGAAAAAAGCTTTCTCAAGAACTAAATTAATTAAATTCACAGAGTGGTAAACTAAAAATATTGTCCATACAGATGCACATATATACATGCATATACCTACAATTAGAAACCAGTTCTTCTGGAGATTTGATCTAGACCTGGCAGATTAGAATGTCTGATAATTTTAGTTTATTTTGAGTTAGATTTGCAGGGCAGATGCTGGACTCCAGATAACATAATTACTTTGGGAAAGAGCACCAGCTTCTCATATGTGCATCCTTAGAGTCTTATGAAGATCCATTCCAAATAAATTCAAAGCCATGTGTCAGTTGCCAAATATATTATTTTTAAAAAGGGAATTTCTTTCTTCACCAGTCTTTTTGAGAGCAAGATGCTTATACAATTTCTGGACTCTTACCTCATTTTCCAGCATTTCTGGTGCAGCAGAATAAAGATCATGTTTTATTTCAGTTATGAGATTTTAACTATATATTATTAGAGGCTTTAAAAGTAGTTTTACATGCTTGTAACCAGAACATGGGCCAAAATGAGTAATGTTTTGCCATTTCTGCTGCTTCAGAAAAAGTGATCTTAACTTCAGAACCAGCAGCAATGTTACATCTTATATCTTCAAATGAAACTTGGTCTCTTGTGGCTGTGCTGGAAAACTGATACATTTTCTGTTTGCTCTGTAGGCAGCATTTCAGTCATCTTGGCTTTCTCTTTTTCTGCATTATAAATAATGAATGTCATTCATTTTTTTTTCTTATTCATAAATAAGAAATCTCATCTTCATTTGGTGTAGAGCCACTTCAGATGCTTTACTAACATTTTATTGTCTGCTTCACTAACAAATACATTGTCTGCCCAGAAACACTGTGGCTTCCCTTAGATTGTTCTATTCATTTGGTTCAGGTGGACAATAAAACATGCTGAATGACAGTGTCACTGATGACTAGAGAGCTTTAAAGGAAAACCATTCTGCCTCCTGCCTTTTCATCAGTTTTCATGTATCTGAATGTACCTTGCACACACACATTGTATTTTAATGACCTTGTGGAAAAATTTCTGTGCATTTTTAGTGATTAAAACAAGGTACCCAGATGTTGAAGATTATAAACAATCTGCTATTGAGAAATGTTGGTTACATGTATTTTTGGTAAATTATTCTGTAGTAATTGGAGAAATTGGAAGACTGAGGGAGGCCCTTTAAAAGCACAAAAAGATATATATGTGTCCATCTGCTCTGGGCATAGATGAAAGAGATGACTGAGAAATTCCAGTCTGTGACTTGTGTCAGGGGTGTGAGTTGGTGGAATACCTGGATTGGTAACAAAAGACATTTCTTCCTCTCAGGTTGGAGTTTGTACCACATTGCAGAGCCTGGTACAAAGCCAGCACCTCTCGTGTTCCCTTTTGGCTCAGACACTGCACAGGTCTCATGTGCTGCACAGGGATAAGGTATTATTTACATTTCTTTTTCTTTTTTCACTCTTCCTAGTCAAGCAGAGGTGTAAGTGACTGTAATCTCTCTCTCCATTAACTAGATGTGACACTTCAGCAACTTTTGCCTGACATACATCTGGTTTTCTGGAGCCCCTTATCCTGGGGGATCTCCTGGACCTTCAGATGCCCTTCAGGTATTAGATACCCACTGTGTGTGATTTTCAAGGTAACCAGGAGATATTTCTTTCTTTCTGAAATGCAGGTAGGGTTTTTTTTTCCTGTTTATCACATAATCAGGCACTATGAGATGGATATGGTGTAAAATAGAGATGCATTGGGAAGCAGCAATGATGGCAGCACAGGCAAGGTGATTAAATGAACCATCTTGGACAGGGCTGATACTGGATGCTCAGAATGTTACAGCTCTCCACTTCTAAAAATTGCATACCTCTTCACAAGACCTCTTGGTTGAGTTATTTATGTATTTAGAATTTATTTAGTTACTTATTTATTTAGAATTTATATATGTTGCTGCATGTGCAGCTAAATGTGAACTATGACATCCTGCAGTGCTGCTCTGTCTCTGGGTGAAGGTGTGAGTGCAGAGATGAACAGAACTTCCTTCTGTGACATTCCCATCTGCAGATACACATGAGCTGATAGAAATAACCTCTCGTAATACCCACAATTTTCTGTGGTTCTAATTTTTATTGTGCCTGCTGCCTGAAAGATGATAAGACTTATTCATAAATTCACACTCCAGTGGTTTGATAAATATATAACAGTCTGAAAAGGAGTTTCTTGGTGCAGTGCATGTTATTTATCAGGTCTCAGTTTTCCTTGGGTTTGGCCCTAAGCTTTGTTGTTGGTTTTTTGTGGTTTTTTTTTGTTTTATTTTGACATTTTTGGCTGACTTCTCTGATCCTCTTCCTACTAAGAGCCACAAGGAAAAATAGCACTTGGGACAACTAAAACTAAATTCATCGTGACAAAAAATATGTTTATATACCTTTATTATATTATCTCTTCCTCTCTATCTGATAAATGAGGAGGCCAGAATATTGTAAAGTGATATTCTATAGCAGGCACAATGCTTATCAGTTACTTTCCTTTGACCTTCTGCCTTAGAAAATTAATTCACTTGAGCTGTTCCTACACTAGAACATTAGGAAAAAAATAATGTTAGCACTGGTGAATATAATCTCTGCAGGAAAGCTGGGCAATTATTCAATAGTCTAATCTTATCTCTTGTTTCATTTTTATATGGCAAGCCTACATTTAAAGTATTAGATATACTGTGCTTCTGCTCAGTACCATCAAACCCCAGTAAATAAACGCTGCTAAGTGCCACCATGAGTGAAGGAGCTTATAATGAGAAGTGTGAGCAGCCCTGTGCACCATTCATCATCCTGTTCAGGCCCATATTGGGGCTCTTTTTATCAGCACTATTCGGAGCGGTGTCATCACCTCTGGAATAAATCTTCTGTCAGTGTCTGTCGTCCCTGTGCCCTATTAAACTCATGCTCTCACATAATCACCAAATGTCCTTTGGATGTCTTTCATTAACCTCTGACCTGAACCCTGCTGCCTCCCTGTTGGTAGGTAAATCTATAACATGACATTTGCTTATGACTCAACCTTTATCCTTGCTTAATACTTGTGCCTTTCAATTTTTATTTATTTAATTTTTTTTTTTTTTGTTCTGGAGCAAAAAGATAGTTACAATCTTAAGGCACAGCTTGGATTTTAAAGGTTGGAACACAATATTGACCTAAGGGTCTCCTAATAGATTTTCTAATATTTTTCCACAACTGCATATTGAATCTTATCAGTTGTAAACTGTGGCGTTCACATTCTCTGAAAAATCCCTTTGCCCATGTTTTTTCTCTGAGGCTTCTCAGCTTCCCAGGAGAAAAATCCTGGGCAAGGGGATTTTTCAGACAGTGTGAATGCCACAGTAAACTGATGCAGGATGTTAGCCTCTCAAGTAATAATTTCACTCCTGATAGAAGTTTTCATTCCCTCAGATATGTTCTTGCTGTGTTTACCTAATCAGAGATTAAAGATTAATTAATTCAAATTCAGTTGTGCAGCTGTGTCACAGTTTAGCCTAAAATTTCCGATCCTAGCTACTACACAGGGATAATGATAATAAAAATAAAGCAAGATTGTGTTCCCATGAGGACCAAGTGGGCTGGAAAGTAGTTCCTGCAGTGCTCTCTGTGTTGCCAATGTCTTACTGCAAGGCCTTGGTCAAGCTACTTGCTTTTTCTATGACTCATTTACCTCACTTGTAAAAGGGGCCATGGTGAAACTGTGCCTGCAGAATAAAACATGAAAAATGGCTTCTATTTACCTCTTGTGTGCTCAGGAACCAGGCTGATGCTCTTATTAACCCTGCTCAGCTAAGTGTGTGTACAGAGTTGAAAGCACACTGAATTATATTTCTCTCCCTTCAGCCCTCCCTCCCCCCTGTGAATGAGCCTCCAGTTACTCTTAACTGTAATTAGTACCAATTAACTAAAATTCTTAGCAATTGTAGTGCTGCAAACCCATTGATGGAAGGGATTCCTGGCAGTGAAGAGGAAAGGAAGCAACTGGGGTTTGTGCAGGCACTGGAATGAGGGGTTTGTGGAAAAGGCAGGAGTGGCTGCTGTTCCCTGGAGAGGCTTGGAGGAATGGGCTCAGCCTCTGATGGGAAATGGGAGACAGGGAATGGGTGTGGCACCAGAGAAGCTCAGGGACACAAAATTCGGGTCTTAAGGGTGGTGAGACTGTGGGGAGAGAGCAGGGGGGAGAGGTGTGGTGGGGGTCTGTCTGCAAGGTGCTGTGCTGCTGGTTCAGTCTTTGGAGTGACCACAGAAAAGAGCATGGGGCTTCCTGGAGGAAAATCTGGGTAAAAATATGACTGAATGTACATGGATGGCTTTTGTAATTCTCTGCTAAAGTGCTGTGAATCATCCTGAAGCAATGGTAAAGTAAGAAGAGATTAGATGGCTTTATATTCTCCTGAATTTTACATGCACCTTTAATAAGAATATTTTAGCAGAATTGTGTTCGTATAAAATTTCAGCTAATTTATGTAATGGTGACAGTGCTTCCTGCTCCATATAATGCACACACACTCATTAAATCTGTCTTGATTTTGCTGTGCAGAAAGCTAAAGCAAAATGCCAGCAGTTTGTTCCTGAAATTGTCTTTTACTGTATTCAGGAATGGCAAGTAGGTTATGCTTCTCTTTCCTGTTCTGGTGTGAGGCTGTCTCCTCACAGCTGGAAGGCCCGTCTCTTCTCAGCTTGTGATCAAGCACCATCAAAATGGAGACAATTTCAGGGAATTGGGAATGAACAGATAAGCCATTTGTCTTTTTTTTAACCTACAGTGTTTCGATCTAGCATTTCTCCCTGGTTTTATCAGTGTTGCCCTCATTTCTCCTTTTTCTCTCTCATTTTCTTCTATGCTTGGGTTTGTGTTTTTTGATATCAAAGGCAAAAAACCCCGGTGTTTCTATTTTTCACTTGATAAAATACCTGGAAGAGGTTACAGGGGTGGCAAAGGAAGCTGTAACAAAGCCCAGCTGTCAGCAGATCCCCATCCCTGGTGTTGGCTGCCAGCTGTAAATCCTCTGCCTCTCTAGAGAGTTTGTTGGCAAATTAAACCAAGGGCTGGTGAGATGGCAGCTCCAAAACAGAGGCACACAAATGTCTGGCAGGAAGCTGTTGCCAGGTCAATCTGCTCTCAAAGGGAAAAAAACTGGGCAACACATTGTGTGACAGCATCCCAGGGCCATGAGGGCCTATTAATGCCCTTGGGACACTGACCCAGAGCCCTGCAGTGGCAGGGAGGCAGGGACAGGAGCAGGGAGCTACAGAAAATGTGATGGAAAGCTCATTTCCCTCATATGTGCCTAATGCCAGCCTTAAGTTGGGCCCAGCATCCCTGGTGGTGCCCAAGATGTGACCTGGGCACAGCTTCCCTGGACAGGGATCTGTTGTGTCAGGTGTCATTGGAGCTGTTATAATTCCAAATAATGGCAACACTAGTGACAATAGCCATAAGGTACAACAGTGCCCTGGAGCTCTAGCTCTGGATCAGAATTATATTGTGCTAGGCACAGCAAAGCCCTCCCCATCACCACTGGAGAGTGGGATGAATAAAATCACAAAAGCATGGGAATAGAATTAGAAAATGAAGGACTGTCTCTCTCTACTTTTTATTTGGATTTAGAAATACATTTGGAAATGGTTGTCAGGATCAAATTTGGCAAAATGCAGTTGGGAACCTCTGGAAAAAAATGTATTTTGAGGAGAAATGTATAAAGCAAGTCTCTTAGATGGCTCCAGTCCCACAAACCTGAGTGTGCTTTTGATCTGGCCATGGCAAAGCAGAAGATTTTCAACGGATGACAACAACTGAGAGGATTTTGGATGATGGCAGCCAAGAAACACAAAGGGGTGGTTAATTGTGTGACCCACAGGGAGCACTGGAAGACATTAATGGGTATAAAGAGGCCATATTTCCATAAGTGACCATTAGTCTTCTGCAAATGTTCCTTGAAATATAAAGGGATGATTTTCTCTCTCCAATTAATCATCCTAGAAATCCTCCTTCGTGTAATCTTGAAAACATGGGAGAGGACTTAGTATCAGTAAATGTTGCCAGATGTACAAAATGGCAGAGTAATGTGTTGTATAAAATGATTTTGGGTGGCAGAAACTGGATAGGAAGCCAAGAATACTGCACCAACATTTGAGCTTTTCTCTGAGAGGCGTTGCCAGCCTCGGGAGGGAGCACTGGATAATTTATAGGTTAACATTTTCTTTTTATGTGAATAGCATTTTTTCTCATTTATAGTTAATTAGGTTAAGCATGCATGGGGAGTGAGGGAGGAAAGACTTTGAGAGAGAATCTAAAAGATTAGTAATTTGAATGAAGTAAAAGAATCTGCTAAAGGATGTAGCTCTGGAATTAAATATGTTGCTATAACAAGTGTAAGTATCAGATAGGAATTTTAAAGGTTCTTACGTTAATTATAGCAGCAGCATAAAAAGAGGTAGAGCATATTTACAGATTTGGCACATGAGTTCTTTTCCCAAGTAGCTGGTGTTTCATTTTACTAGAGAAGGAGAAACTATTTGTCCCACCATTTCACAGGTTTATATCTTTTGCACACATTTCTTGTCTCAGGGGTTTTGGTTCACATACAGGATCAGTTAAGGTGAGTTACAAAGTAAAATGAACATTTCCTTAACCACTGAATTTCTTCAAATGTTTTTTCCTGTATAAAATCCTCTTGAAACTTTCTGGTTGGATGAATATTTTTTTGGCAGATTCTGTGTGTCCATCTCTGCTCAGGGACTGGAACAGTTTCATACAGGTCCCTCTAAAAACTTGGCACCATATCTAGTCTGGGACAGACTTTGATGCAGACACTCAAATGGCTCAGGGTACTGAAATCACCTGGGCTGCAGTTTGTTTACTGGTGCACAGACCTGTCAAACCCAGCATGGTGATGGTGAGGGTCACACTGTGGGCTGGCATCTCCCACCACGAGGGTGGTGCAGTTCTCCTTTGCAGGGCTGCATCACAGGCTCTGTCCCATCCTGATGTCCCATTTCCCTGGAACAACTGGCTGGTGTCAACCCCAAGCCTGGCTTTTCCACTCTCTGCCTCTGCTGAGTGATCCAGAGCACAGATGCTATGGCCAGAGACAGGATTTTGTGTCCAGGATATCTGTGATGAGCATTTCCATCTGCAATGCCTTCCACTGTGTAATTTTTGAAAATGCTCAGAACAGCTTTTAAGTAATTTTCAGTACTCTTAAATTTTGGGTGGAGTTTTTAAATGTAAGCATATAAGGTCAAATTTAAGCACTTTTATCCAAAGGATCTGATGTACCAATTCTCCCAGCTGAAGAGTGTGCAGTACTTCTGATGACCAGGCAGGACTTTGAGTTAGATACTAAATATAGATTTAACAGTTTATCCCTTGACACCCAAATGATTCAAGAGGTGAATGATTTATGATTTCAAGAAATGAATGATTATTTGTACTGGAAAACACTGCCATTTTTATTGCACATGAGCAGTTCCACATGGAGAGTTATTCAAAGTAGTTTAATATGTGTGCTCTGCCCATAAATGCCAGTTTCTTTTTCTAGACAAGGATCTTTAAAATATCCTAAAGGAATTGAATGCTGAGCCCAGTGAAAGTCAGGGAGAGATAAGCACTGAATTTCCTAATTTTAAAAGATCCCAGTGTTTATTGGCCTACCCTCAGCTGAGACAACAACATTTTAGGATAAATTTTGGGGTTTTCTAACATGACAAGTGTGGTGCAATGAGTTTAAATGCCCTATCTTGGGTGACCCAGGGAAGCAGAAGCAGAGGCAATAGAACAGAGGCACCTGATTCAGAGTCCGTTCACCTCCTGAAGCACAGCCCTTCTCTCAAAGCCAAAGGGATTCTCTCACATGTGCAAGGAGAAATGTCAGACCAAACAAAAGCACAGCCAAGCTCACAGTGGGTTTGGATAAATAGGCTTTGGCCAAGCAGCCCATGCTGAGGAGCAGAGCCCAGACCTTTGAGTTTGCTTCCTGGCTAACTGCACCTGTGCCTCTGGTGGCTCCTGGCAAGTCCTTCAGCCTGAAAAGCTGGGCAGAAATGACTTGCTGGGTGGAGAATTAGCTAACTAACACTGTGCAAGAGCTCTGCCCTCAGTGGGAGACCCTGAGACATGCTGTCTCCAGCTCTTGCTGGGGAGGACTGAGTTGCACGAGGGCTCATCTGATGCTGCTGAGGTCATTGGGAGGTATTTTGTGGCACCCTTTAGCCCCTGTACTTGCCCAGGCAGCCCCATGAGCTGAAGCTGACTGACATTGGTGCAGTTTAGGCATTTTGAGCACCAACCAATTCCCACAGGGCGGCTCAAAGAAAGACTTGCAGTGATCACTGCTGCCTGTGGGGCAGCACCAGGTCTGAAGGGCAGCATGAGCTCTGCCACTCCTGATTGCTGCACCTCTAAAGCACGTCCACAGCTCTCCATGAAGAGATTCCAGCACAGGATGTTAACAGGGATGTTGTCCCTCTGCCCACGTCTTGGTTCCCATATGTGGCAGGAATGGTCACAGCAGAAGGATCCAGGAGAGGAACCACAAGAGTCTTATTTCCTGACATCCCTTCTTCTTAGAGAGGCCAGTTTGCAGGGGGACAGCTTTGGGATTAGACAGGTGGACTCTGCAGCTGCTGCTTTATTTGTTCCAGCAGCATCAAATGTCTTCTCTCTTCATCTGAGAGTAGAAGGAAGAGAGGTAGGCATATTTTATCAGTGGTAAAAATGGCAATATCCAAGGAGAGGGATCAAGGAGGAATAAGAAGCATTGGTGTGGCATCTCTTCAAGACCTGGATCACACCACTGGCAGGTGAAATGCTTCTCCTTGGACCAGTTGATTTTCCCATCTTTGGGAATGGCTCCTTCCCTTGCACCTGGGCTTTGTCTCTTCTCCACTTCCACACTTGATCATCAGGGCAGTGGGAGGTGCTGGGTGCACTAACAGTGCCTGGAGAGCTGCATAGCTCTGAATGGCTTTTGCTGTTTCCTCGTGGAATCTATCCTGGATCCTGTGCCAGTGGATGTTCCAAGGCCTGGCTCATAGTAACATTCCTTTGAGAAATAATGGTTTCACTGGGAGAACTTGCCAGTACATTAAAAATGTAAGAAGGACAGCATTTTTCACACAAACACTTGCTGTCAATATAGATAATGAGGTATGTGCTGCTGGTTTCCTTCTTGGGGTGGGAGACAAAGGAGAACTGGACTGTGTGCTGAATGGATGCTTGTGAGAAGCTGGTGCTGTTCAGTGATTCATGAGCAGCTTGCAGACATCAGGAGTAAAGGTTCGTTACATCTCTAATTTTTTTCTTCCTTTGGGCAGGTGGCCTAACAGCCCAACAGCTGATCCTATGTTTTAAATTTAATTTTAATTGAATGCACTGTTAGAGATGCCTTAAATTGACTCTTTTTGTTTGAATTTCCTAAGGGAGTTTGCCCCAAGACCTTTATCCTAGTGATAACTTATTCTGGCCAATGGAGCCAGTGTGTATTTATTGTACAGCTCTCTGTCCCCTCTCTGGCTCCTGCTCCCATGAACACTGCAGTTGCTGATGACTAGAAAATTACTCAAGTGTGAACTGTTTCACTGTCTGTCACTTTGCTCATTAGGCTAGTGAGAAAATGTATCTATGGCTCTGTCACACACAGCCCTCATTAGGTTAGCAGCACATTGAGATCATTGCCTGTTTTAAAGATGGCTGCAGGAAAATGGCTGGGTACTTTGATGCTCCTCAGTAATCAGTGGAAGTAGCAAAACCAGGGCTTGCTGCATTCCCTTCTGAGATAATTGCATTGTTTGCAGAGCCTGATCAATGGAATGAAGGGATACTGGGCAAGGCAGCATAATCCCACTTCTTACTCCGAGTGGAAAAGGCAGAAGGTGCTCAAGATAATTCAGTGTGCAAAAGAGATTGAGGACAAGAACACTCCATTTTTTGCATGGCCTTCTCCTCCTTGTGCGTGTTAAACTGGAGGAGCCCGACTGAGGGTGGTGTGCTATTGTTTGTGACAGCATGAGCAGGGTTTAAGTCTATCAGCTGTGGCTCTAACTGGCAATGAGGACCACCAGGGGTTTCTAGTTCCTACCTCCAGCAGTTGGCCAAAGTAGCACTAGTCAATACAGAACCATTTTAGCCATCCTAGAAGGCTGCTTTTACACACTCACTGGCAAATGTCTGTGTTGTGCTTCTGCTAGAAAAGTTGTGCTAAATGACCACATGCCTTCTCTCTAATTAAGGCTGTCTTTCTAGTTTTCTTCTTTTCCTAGGCAAAGAGTGCCACTGCCTTCCACACTGGCATTTCCACTGAAGTGGATCCATTAACTGTTATGTGGTCTGGAAAGACAGGTTGTTGTTTATTCCAACCACCAGAGCAGTGGGACTTGCAGTAGGACCAGAGTGTAGGATGGGACCATTGCACTGATGGGAGCTGCGGCTTGCTTTGCTGCCAAGGGTGATTCTGAGAGCTGCAGCACAGCCCTTTCTGCCATGGCTTTGGTGTAGATAAAGTCTAGCTCAGCAGCTCACTGTTAGCATTGGTAGGTGATGGTTTGCATGTCACTACAATTGCTCAGAAAAGTAATTTTACATGAGGAATTTCTTCCGTGCTTTCATTGTAAACTATTTCTACTGGTGGTTTGCTTCTGGGTGGTGATCCCCAAGACCTGAAAACAGTTTGCACACAAAATTTAGCATCAAGTGAATCTTTGTAGAAGTGTGTGGGGCAGTGTCTGGTCACCCCACTGGACCTGCAGTCCTGATGATCCATCTCTGTTCCACCACAGAATGTTCATTAGAGGATCTGTGGTGTTCTGTAGCTGATTAGGTTCATAGCAGATATGTATCCCCTAGGGATAAGATGATGAAAAAAACTTAAGGCCTTTTTGCTTATTTAAAGTTGATATCCAACTCCAAGTTAAATTGGATATCAAGTACTTGACTTGCTCTGCATATATTCTTTTCAATTCCATATACATAGGATTCTTCTCATTATCTGCATTTACAAATTCAAAGGCAATTAGCCCTGAAATAGCTAGAAATGTAGAGAAAGAAATGTTTGAATTTTTATTTCTCATAAAGTTCACATTTTCTTTTTCGTTTAAGTGGAACTTTAATTTCTTTTGAAGCACATAAGACAAGTGTAAAAAAAAAAAAGAAAGTCCCTCCTGGGACAGGAGGCTGAAAAGGACAATTATCGTGAAATAGAATATTTGCTTCCTGAGCTGGTGATTCAAACACTCTTTGAGAGGCTGAGTCTATATCCACATGTTGAGAGTTGTGGTGCTGGGAGGGCTGGGCTCTGGTGTTTTGGTTCTCCTGGCAGCTGGAGCTGGGCTGGGAGCAATGCTGGGTGTTTCTAGGGTGTGTGTGCTCAGTCCCAGCCTACAAGGTCACCACAAAGCACAGCCAGACCTGCAGCACCACACCATCTGCTGTGTCCAGCCCATCCCTGCCGTGGGCTGGTGTTCAGCTGGCTCCACAGTCCCCAGCAGGAGCTCAAATTGTTACCCAGGCCAAGCTTTGGAGCTACCTGTGTCCAGCCAGAGGCTGAGTGGGTGCTAAGGGCTGGGTGGGAGCAGAAGAAAGGGCTCAAACTCCCATTTGAGACATAATCCTGGTGTATCCTGTACGAAATAGCCAGCCCAGTTCCAAAGGAATTGGTGTCTCCATATGAGCAGACAGAGAGAGCTTGGCTCTCATGGACCCAGGCCCTGAGCAGCCACAGGACAGGAGCCAATTGCTTGGATTTTCCCTCTGTGTCGGAATGGAAGCAGTCTGGAACACGAAAGCCTGAGCTGTGGCTGCAGCGGGGGCAGCTCAGGGACCTGTCCCCAGCTCTGTGCCATCACATCATCCCTGCAGAGCAGGCTCTCCATCCCTGGGCTTGTCCCACCTGGCCACTGGGAATGACAGGTTCATGCCCTGTGTGGATTTTGCACTTGGCTTCAGTTTCATATTAGTATTTAAGTTTCCTTCTCATACATAACTTGTCTTCAGACACAGCAGCTTTTCATGGAAGTAATTAATTTACAGCAATATCACTTAGTTCATCCAGCTGGCTGGTTGTGCCTTATTAGTGCTTAGGAACAAGACTGGATTGGTTTTTTTCTTATTTCTGACAGGGATTCTTGGAGCCTCAATGAGCAATTAGTTTAAAAAAGCTGTCCTGGGGAGACAGAATTAGTACTAAAAAGGCCCAAGACCTAACTTGAAAATCTTTGAGATGTCTGCAATTTTGTTATTCTTTTTATTTATCAAAGGATCCATTCTTAACTAACAATCTTCCCCAAGTACATATCACCTATTTTAAAAAATAACAGCTTTTTTAAGGTGTACAAGTTAATTTTAATAATTTTAATTTTAATAAAAAATACAACATCATATTCCAAGAGATGAATGAGTGTCCTTCTGAATAGGTGATGCATCAAGTGTTGTTTTTTGAAGAATTACATTTTTATAAAGAAACTTCCCAAAGCAGAATTACTGCAGGAGTTGACTTTCAAAGGACAGTTGGTGGCATCAATTTCTTCTTTTTATTTGAGCTGGTGGGACCCAAGACTAGACTGTAGACTTTTTAACTTCTGTAAACTCTGCAACATCTGCTGCAGTAGGAGAATAAATAACCAACAGCAATACATGAAGACATTATAGGTAACATGGCCTGAACTAGTGCCTCACTAATGTGTACATAACCTGCTTTATAAAACCATATCTTATCCAGGCTAAGGACTTAATTATTATTGATTAGTTCTGCCCACTCTTCCAATATCAGTCATTATTGAAATAATCTCCGTATCCCTCATTAAACATGCATCTGTTTCCATGGGAATGCATTTTTAAATAAGTGCTATTTGAATATTATTGGTTTCACTGGTTGTTCAGGCACTTGGTACTGTGGTTGCCCAATCTGTCATAGTTAATCAACTCTCATCTCTTAACACTGGCTGCAGTTATCAATGAGTTGAGGATTAATATTCTGGGCGAAGCAGATGATAAATCATTTGTATATAATTAGTGTACAGCAAGGTTACAGCTGACATGAATTTTTATCTTAATTATGAGAGAAATTTGTTCCATTAATTTAATTTAGTTTGCATGAGTGGCTAGACACCTAACAAAGTTAATCTTACACCTGTCATTACAGCAGTAAGGAGAGGCTCATTTTCAAGCTGTAGACACAGAAACTCTGGTATATAAGGATAATGTTGCTCATTCTGATGTGAAAATAGATGATCGTAGACAGAAGATACAGAACCTACTCTCTTTAAAGGCTTCCCAAAGGATTTATGTGTGAATATTACAGGGACTCAAATCTGGTTGCTTCTGTACCAAGCAGACTAATTTTCCTTCATCCTCCTTCTGTACTTCTTCACGAGAGAAGCATGCAGTGTCTACAAACAAAGGCAAAGATTTTCCCTTTATTTTCATTTTAATTACTTGAACTATGTACATATAGTTAACATGTGACAATACCATAGCCCTTGTGTGACATAATATCTGCATTAATAGCTATGGGTGAGGAAATTGTGCTGCCTGCAATCCAGCCTTCATATTTATGTGAAAAAGAATTATTCATAACTTCATCTACTACACAAATGGCAATTATGCAGGCATTTCTGAGGTTTCAGCAGACTGAATAAACCTAAATTCTGTGTTAATTATCCAAGCAATTATCAAGTCTGATAAATCATACATGATGGATAGATAAGGTGGGGCTGTTTGGGTAAGAGGATATGGTGTTAGTTATTTTGCTGATAATTAACCAAGCGCCGAAATGAAAGAAGACTATTTGTGGCATCTCTTATAAAAATGTTTATCTTTATAGATTTGTTGATTATAGTTATTTTATTCCAGTAGGATGACATGGAAAAAGAAAAGCCAATACCTGAGTCTTTTTACAGCTAATGAGATGAGACTGAATACAGTGGAGAGAGAAATATAAGGGAAAATTGCATTCTGCACTAGCTCAAGTCCAAATACATATTTGTAATACAAGCCACAGTCTCCTTCACATTTGCAGCATAAAAATAACCCTCAAACAGAAACATTAATTGAACAGTAACTCAGATTAATGTTTTGTAATATTAGTTCACAATTATTACTCTCAGCTAAGGTCAAGAAGTATATAGTTGGATATTCACAAAGAAATGACTGATTTAAAAACAAAGAGCTCTAATGGAATTCAATAGTGCTTTTCAGTCATTCCAGTTGGCATCTCTATTACCTGAAATGATTCACAGTCCATTATGGGAGCTTCCATGCTAATAGAATGTCTATCTTCTGTAATACAGACACATCAGGGCACTAACTGAGAATCTGTCACAATGAATTTCATCTAGATTTCACTTCATCTCTTCATGGACTGTAAAATTTGCTCTTGTACAATGCCTAAATTTACTGTGGGTAATTGAGAGAGATCTATAGATGCAGCACACAGTAAAAAGCAGTTTTCCAAAGATCTATTGTAAATTGTGCAGATTTGGTTCAGCTGGGAAAAGATTATGAAATGCTGGACACCACTGGCTGCTAATTAAATGTTTTTGGTGAGCTCTGGAAATATTTTTAATGGATCATGATGAATAGAAAAGTGAAAACAGCAGCCTGGGTAAAATATCTCTCTTGCAGCTAGAAAGGCAATGAAAAAGCTTTTGAAATCTAAGAAACCCAAAAAAAGAGATAGGCAAATGAGTAAAAGCAAGCTCCATTACCCCTTGTAAGACTTATGGATCATATCAAGTAGACCTATGATATTTTTTATCTCTCTTGTGTTTACATAGTGCAAAGTGGGATATTATCCACTTAATCTGACTTCTTCTAGTTCTTCAGAAAATCCTTCTTACATAGGCAGGCAACTCCATTTTATTTTTGCAACTGAGAATATCCATCCTATCTGAAAATGTTGATGTTAAGTTCTATGCATGGATTCTTGATAAAAAATTAAAATAACGTTTAATGCGCGGTTCATTTTTTTCCCAGATGAATTCTTGCTCCTCTGCTCTTGTAACAGATATTCTGAGCATTTTCAACCATTTCTATTTTTTTTTTAAATTTTACTTGTTTCCATTAATAGCTAAACAAAGTTATTGGTATCCTTACTGATCACAGGCTTTAATATTTGTTAGCCAATTGCAATTGTGATATATTCTATAGCTTTTTTCCTAAGCCACAAACAGAATAATAGCATCACGCTTCACTGCAAGTGAAGTGATCTCAGCCTTTACATTAGGAGAAAATCAGAATGGTATGACTGCAGTTCATTACTGAAATAGGTAACTGATGAACTGAAAAGACAAAGGGCATTGTTAAATGAAATGTCATTATTAGAGCTGCTCATGTTTAACAAATGTACTGTAAGTTAATTCAGTGGTGTTTTCTCCAAAGTTCTCTGTAGGACATTCACCATTCATGCTTATGTCTTCACATGTTCAAAGTATTTTTACTTTATTTATGGAAATAAGCATCAACTAAATATTAAGTAAACACCAGTTAAACTGTTGTAAAAACTGCTACATCAATTTTTGTCCAAGGTTTGCTTCCAGAGCTATGGCTCACCCAGTGAGCTCTGAAAGATGAGCATTTTTGAATATTTTTGAATGTTTATGTATATTACGTTTGAATAAATGCCTTTTTTTCCTTGAAGGAAAACAGAAGGTAAATCCAGAATTTCATGGGAAATAGGTTTAGTCTTTAGGCTTCCATTCAGCAATTTGTGACTATGCAACAAAGCACTTTGGCACGTGTTTAATGTCAGGACCTGAAGCATCTGTTTTAATATGTTGCTGAATTGGGGCCTCAAAGCACAAGCAGAATCTTGGACCTTGTATTTTAAGAGCTGTGTAAAAGTGGTGTTCTGATATCAAATAAAAAACATATCATACTTTCAGCATCTGTGGGAAACTGTTTGCATTGCCCCAGAGGTGATAAAAATAATTTATGGACTCAGTATTTTTCACAACAAGGAAATGACCTCAGCTTTGGCAATCTGAGGTAGTTAGTGAAGCTTTTCTGCTACATTTATACATTTACTTGAGCTACATATTCTTTGACCTGTATTTGAGATTTATTGGCAGATACAGAAGTCACAGTGAATAACCTAAAAAGAAATTGATGCTCTGTGCATTTTGTGCATGGATTGACTGACAGATTATGAAGGGCTGCTTCTTCACAAGTGATTGAGGCCTGTGCCCTTGCTTGTTATAAATATGTCTGCTGGGGTGTCATGTGAATTTTTTAACTAGAAGTTTTAATACAACAGGAAGATTAAAAGCATATTCAGACTATTGGATGTGTGAATACGAGCTTGAAAAGAGAATATATGCTATGGATGCCCCAATAAGCCATCAAACCATCCAGCTCCTGGGAGCAGCCCTCTCTTCTCTGAGCAGTCCCACTGGCCTGGCACCTCTTTAAGAACAGGGCTGCAGAGTCTCAGTCTGTGTGGCAGAGCATTAGTGATCCAAAAGAGCAGGGCAAGAAGGGTTCCTCTGGCTCCTCTGCTCCTGCTGTCCCAATAGTGACACTCAGGTCAGCACTGGGAACAGCCAAGGCTTCACCCAGAGCTTGCTTGGTCTTGAAGGGGTTTGGAAATGAATTCTGGGCCTTTGAGGTACATATTCCTGGCAATCCTCAGTGCTCTGCATGATCCTACAGGATTGAGTGGTTACCTTGGTATGTGAGGGAGGGAGAGTCCTCCTGGGTTTCCTCAGGTGGATTGAGCACTGAGCAGTAAATAAGGGAAGTAGATGCTCTATTTATTTGGTGGGCTAGCATCTGACTGGAAATCACAGACCACACAAGCACTCTTTTTTCATGACACTGCCATGGAACTAAGCTATTAATGACATTATGTAGATACCCATAATATCTTTTCATCCCTTTTTCACTTTAGGCAAGGAACTTGAAGCTGCAATCGAATATCTCTACTGACAGTTCCATCATTTGCCTGATGGAGATTGGAAAACAAACAGCCCCCCCTCCCATCCTGCCACCAGAAGTGAGACTAATTTAAGTCAAGACTAATTTAAGGCAAGACTGTAAAAGTTTACTCTCAATTTCTGTTCTTGTGGCCTTAATAACCCTTTCACACAGTTTTTAGCAGCAAAAAATAATTGGCAATATAAAAGTTTTAAAGCAACCCATGGTGCTGTATCTTCATTGTGTCAAAGGAAGCACAAGACATAATAAAGAGTAGAAATTCACTCACTTGAAGCTGAGCTTCATCCTCATAAGTTCAGCTATGCATAGATTTTAAATGTATGAAAGAAGGATGTAAGAAAGAAACTACAACAGATTCTCTCTGTTGTACTGTCACCAAAGACATCACAAACAAAATAAACAACTTGGACTACAAACAGCTATGGATGAATTAATATTTCTGCCTCCTGAATGTGTTACGGGAGATCTCTGCATTGGAAATCAACCTTGCACTGTCTGAATATGCCCAGAGCTCTCTGAGCTATCTGCAGCAACACCAGCCACTAGGAAAAACATATTTTCTCGATTTATTTCCACTCATTTGTTTAACTTCACTGCCATCTGCTGTTAAGGAAGAGAACCTGGCCTGCAGGCCTGGGAAACGGCTGTGATGTGCCCAGGTTTGGCTTGCCAAAGCACTTCCAACTCTTACCCAATTTTACTGTGTTGTTAAGGACAGAAAGGAAATTGTTGTTCATAAGATTTGTGTCCTGTGCATCCTTACTCATCCCAGGGAGTGTTTTATCCCTGTCACACCTTGTGAATACTCCAGCAGCACCAAACTAAGTCATGCCACCATTCTTTGGGCATGTTTTCCTTCTGCATCTTCCTCTCACCTTTGCTCATGTTCTTTTTGACAGCACTATTGCCCTATGCTCCTTCAAACAGATCCTGGAAAATCCCATCTTTTCCACCCAGCATAAAAGTACATAGAATAAGGGCTTGAAAAGTAATCAGTAATTATGCCATCTCTCATTTTGTGCAGTGGAAGCACCATCAGTTTATCAGGCAGAGCTCCTGTCATTCTGTATGTCAGGAAGTTCCTTCCAGTCTAGTTACTTCATCCTGGCATTTTCACTGCATCTAAAAAATAACACTCAGTGTGGATAATGGGTTGCATCCAAGAAAAAAAAATACACTCAACCAACTGAACAGCATCCACTCAAAAAAACCCCAGAAATATATATGTATATTTAGGCTATGAATTGAAAAAATAGTCTGCTTATGGAAAAAGATGTCAAAAGTGGAATATATTCTGCTACTGATGGGTGCAGCTAGAGACAGGAAGTCTGTGAAAGCATGACATTTTCTATTGCTTCCTATGTACATGTTTCCAGCTCTGACTCAATGACTTAATTCTTTGGCCTGATTCAATAGAAATCAACAAAACTTTCCTTTGACCACAGCAGGCTTTGGCTGAGACTGCTAGCAAAATTACAGTGGAAAATAAAGTGATATTTGAAGATTAACATAAATGTTGTGTTCAGATAGTTAACCTAATGGCCTTGAAAGGTAAATGCTATTACAGTTATACACATTTATTACAAACAGTAATTTTTTATTCTGCAATGTCAGGAATAGGCTCTTGTCAGTGGCAGTTTACTACTCTGGTATTAAATCTTTCCACATGGCAATGCTTTCAATCTCCTTGCTTTTCTGATTTTCTTTTTTTAATTACTAAAAGGGCTGATGATCAGTACAGTTGTAGAAAAAGCAAGATATAGTCTATGTCCTTTTAAGTCCAAACAATAAAATTGAATTTCAGTCCTGATCTCAGAATATCTGTTGCTATCAAAGCTAAGTTATGAACTGAAAAAATGTAGCTCAGTTTTCAGATGCTGTGTTAAGTGCAGACCAGGCAGTTAGAAAATTTTATTCTGCTTTATAAAGGGGGTGAATTTGATATGGAGTTCAGTGAAGAAGCATCAGAATGGAACACCAAGGTGCTGGTTCCTTAGTAGAACAACATCCCTCAGGGCAACAAGATGTATGTGAAAAAGTTTTGTCCAGCATCTGGTAACTGTTAGCACAGGAGTGTGTTCTGGTGGGCAGAATGCAGTGACAGTCAAACTCATGTCCAGATCTCCTGAAAAACCTCAGTATGAGACGTGGAACAAAAGACTCTGAAAATGAAAGAGTTACAGAAAACAATTTGCAAAAAAGTTGGGCTAGAGTTGACCATGGTCTAAGGCCAGAGATGTTGCTTTTTTTCCTTGATGTTTTATTTCTCCATAAATAATTTTAAATACTTGTTCTGAATCTAACTCTTTCCCATGCATTTCTTTGTTTCCTCAGTTTCTCCTATGAAACAAATGGATGCTGTACTAGAACATCCATTCTTCTGCACAACCACCCAGCATATGTGGAGGCAGAATTCATGAGCTAGACCTCTTCAGATCTGGCTCAACATTTGAAATTCTGTGTGTTTGCAAGTTTGTGGAAAATTACTGGTACTTGGTAGTTCTGACTTATTGCATGGCACAAGAGCCACCTCTGTCCTTCTCACTTTGGAGCTCCCAGTTCACTTTGTCTCCCTGAAAGCAGCCTTGGCTGTTCTGTCTCTCACAGACCAGCACAGACCTGTTTTCTCTGAGCCACTGTGAAACATGCTGCTTCACTTCATACACACTCCCAGAAATCCTGATGTGATATTCTGATAGAGCATATGCACTCAATTCATCCTACTTTCTAAATCAAAAAATTGCAGGATTTTTTTTTTTTTTTTTTTTTTTTTTTTTGCTATACAAAGGGAGGA
>JAWWMS010000287.1:8523219-8564678 GCA_035048045.1 Chlorospingus semifuscus | reverse complement strand
TCCTGCCCCGGTTCCTGTCCCTCGCCGGCAGCGCGGGGGTCGGTGCCGCTCAGCGCGCTGGGCGCGGGGGACGCGGGGAGGCCTGCGGGGCTACCGGCAGCGCTGTGCGGTCACCTTCGGTGCTCCATCGCCTCCCGTGTGCCCGCTGCAAGCCCGGCTGGCCGGGTTCCCGTGAGAGGCAGCGGGGAGGAGGAGGGTGCCCGGAGGGGTGGAGGCGGGCAGGATGTGCAGGTGGGGCCGTGCAGCCCTCGGGGCACACCTGGAGCCCTGTGAGCGGCTCCCCGGCCTAGGGCCGGGCTGCTGGGGAGCTCTGTGCCTCTGGGAAATCGCGTGTATCCCCGGAGCTGGGGGGTTC
This sequence comes from Chlorospingus semifuscus, assembly GCA_035048045.1. Classification (NCBI taxonomy): domain Eukaryota; kingdom Metazoa; phylum Chordata; class Aves; order Passeriformes; family Passerellidae; genus Chlorospingus; species Chlorospingus semifuscus. The sequence goes on along the minus strand of JAWWMS010000287.1, from coordinate 8,564,323 downwards.
CATCCTCTAAGGAGGGACAAAAGCCCTCCTTAGGAGGGACGGGCTGGCTGTGCTGGTGAGGCTTCGGAGCACCGGGGCTGTCCGGGCTGCCCGTCACAGTTCGCTTTTGTTACTGCCGTGCTCTGAAATTGCATTGCCCAAAAAGTGGAATTCCGTGTGAGCGTCTCCTCCTGGTTTTGTAGAAGGATTAGAGAAGCGTGTGCTGGTTTCGGCTGGGACAGAGGTTAAATTGAGGTGTGTGAGTTTATGAAGCCTGAAATGGAAAGAAATGTGTGAAATGGAGAATAAGTTAACTGGCTTATGGCAATAGGACAATCTTCGTAGCCAGGGGCAAGCAGTGGACCAGGAGTTTAAACAGCAAAAGCAGATTAAAGTATTTAACTGGGTGAAAATATTTCTAAATGGGCTTAACATCACATGTGCTACCTGTTTCTTTAATGTCTTTCAAATTTACAACCAAGTTGCTGATGGAAGGCAGTTTTCTCCTGGTATGTGGTCTGTGCCAAGGCTTGGAAAATGCTCATTCTTCAAATGAATGAGAAAAACTGAATTAGTGTTTTGTTGTTTGTTTGTCAGGTGGAAACAAGAGAAGATGAGGAACAAAACATCAAGTTGACTGAAATCTTGGAACTGTTGGTGGCTGCTGGGTATTTTCGAGCAAGAATCAAGGGGTTATCACCCTTTGACAAGGTGAGGCCATTACAATATTTTAAATCCCTCGTTTAAGTATGAGAGGCTTATACGTTTTGGTGGTTTGCTTAGCAATTCTTTATAAGACAGTTGCAATTTATGAGGCTTCTCTGTGTGAATAATTCTGCAAATGACCTAGTTTCAGACAGACAGGACCTCTTCAGTCTTGAAAGACAATTTTGTGCAGCAAGGCCTGTTTTAAAGATGAAAATTGGATGCAAACTTACTGTTGTCTGCTTTTTTTGGGTGCTGTGGCCTATGCTAGAGTTGTGTGCAGGGAATTTTCCTCTCTCTCCCAACAGCAGTTAGAATAGCTAATCTTTGGATACTTGGAGCCTTTGGATGCTTGGAGATAGCGTGGTAATTTTTAAAACAGCATTGATGAGAAATGAGGAAGTGTCTGGGTAAGAAAAGAACAGTTAGCCTGGTGAGATTATTTTGGGGCTGTTTTTACATATCTTTAGAATGTCATATTTGTTAACGTTTCATTGTTCTAGACAGGAAATGTGTGATGCTGACAGTGAGCAAAGTTCAGGTTGAAGAGAGATTTCTGAATTGCTTTAATGCTGACACTGTGAGAAATTCCTGAACCGAGGTTTGAAAACACAGAGCTACAGCAGCCTTGAAATGGATTCTTCTGTTTTCTGCTCTCTCTTTGATCATAGCACAGCCTCACTTTGCAATGCAATTTTATTTTATTCAAAAACTCCTTGGTATTGCTAGCAGTTGCTGCTCAGGAGTCTGTGCTCACAGACAGAGAAGTTTCAAGGAGACTGCTTTGGATGTAACATTGTTGCATTTGTGTGTAGAAATCACTTACAGGTACTTAAATACAATTGCAAAGTTACCATTTCATGGCAGTGCCCAGCCTCACCAAAATGAGCCTTGCTACTGAAAATGATCACACTGCTAATGCAGAAGGGATATGTGGGTTATCATAGAGGGGAGTGTGAGAGGGGGAATATGGCAGAAACCTTGTTAGAAACCAAGGTTCCTAATTTACTGTGTGGTAATGGCAAGTTATTCCACATTTTAATCCCCTTTTCTCTTCTTTGCCTTTGCATACATTTAGGTTATTTTGCACATGTTTCTGCAAGGTTGTCTTTAAATATTTATGTAAAGTTGATGAAATGGTTCAGGAGTTTAAATATGCCCATGTCAGAATAGGGCCTGAAATAGAGATTTCTGCAGGGCTGGGGATTTCCTGTGTGCTGATGCTGTGTCTAGCACTTTGTGTTGCATGTGTCAGCAAGCAAGAAATAATAGTAGCAAAGATGTAGATATAAAGGTAAATATAAGACTGCAGTAATTATGATCCTTGATAAAATTTTGATATGGTCACTTTTTAGATGTCATGAAATTTAACACACTGTTGTGTTTTATCCTTTTGGTTGGTTGGTTTTCTTTTTTCAATCTGAGAGCTGTTTCAAAACTAATATATAAAGCTAAGAGAGGAATTTAGGTTGTCAATAACTGCTGGGTTGGTTTTTGTCTTCTTGTACACATGTATTGTGTATAGTATTGTATGAAGTTGGCATGGTTATGTTATCTGAGTCTGTCTCAGAGCAGAGAGGATGCTGAGGAGGGTGAGATTACTGAGATGTAGTTTCTAAAATAAATGAAGCCTGGAAGATGCATTTGGGTTTACCTGTTCAGTTTAGAATGGCCCTGACCATGCTGTTGCTCCTTTGCCAGGTGGTGGGAGGCATGACGTGGTGTATCACTACCTGCAGCTTTGATATCGACGTGGATTTGTTATTTCAGGAAAACTCTACTATTGGTCAAAAAATGTAAGTTGATTAAATGCCAAGTGGGAGATTTTTCTTCTTTTTCTTAGAAAATGAAACGTGGGTGGGGAGGGGGAAGTTACCTGCTGTGTTTCTAAGAAAGAGTTTTAGTTCCAATTTCCTGCTATTGAGAACTGTCTGTTTACAAAAGGCACAGGTTTCTGGGCTTCTCAGACTGTAGTTCCACAAATTCTAAATCCAGAAAGAAGTTTATTTCAAAAAAGGCAGGGCTATTCCATTTGGGCTGCCATGCTCTTATATCCCTACTAAGCACTGAAAGCATTTATGTGGCTCCACACTGAACTGAATTGGGAACTGATCCAAATTAAAACCTAACAAAAAAAAACCTGAAAAACCAAAACCCAAAAGAAAAAAAAAAGAAAATAGTTTTAACATGAATGAATTCCTGGATCCAGTTCTCTGTGCAGCTGTACAGATGCTTGTGCTGGCACAAGGGGATGATGCAGAGGCCAAAGCAAAGGGCAGAGGGAGACCACGCTGCTGGAAGCTGCAGTGCAACATTAGAAGGCCTTCCCTGAGTTCCCTGTGTCTGCAGTTCTGCTGTGTAAATAACCCCTGACTCCCTTTTATGGTTCTGGGTTAGAATTGTAGCATCAGCAAACAGAATTTAAAGCATGTCACTGTTGCCAAAATAGTTACCTGCCCCATACTGAGGGGGAGGATTTCCTTCCTCAGGGTGACCCAATGAGAACATTTTGTTTTGATTCATTTCTTATGCATGGAATTTGCTCATAAGCCAGCTAATTCCTGTGCCAGGGAGCTTATAGACATTGTTTATGCTGGGAAAGGGAGCACATTCTAAACTCCATTATTTCTTTGTTTATATTTGATAAAAGAGGCATAATTAAAATTTACAGGAAATAAGTTTAGCCTGATAAGTTACAGTGGCTTATTAAGAGACTTATTTACTTAGTGTAGTTAAAAAGAACATCTTTCTGTGTTTTCTTGAAAATCATAGAGAATTGGCAAGGCTTTTCAAAATAAATATTTGTGGGTATTGCAATTGGAGACACTCAAAGATATAGATAACTAACTACATAGATAACTAGCTACATTATAGATAACTAAGTACATAAAGCATTGCTGAGTGCAAAGAATTAAGTAGAGACTAGGAATGAAAATGGTAGTGGTAGTTTTTTTGTCTTTGCCTTCCTTAAAAACAACATGGTAGGAACTGGTTAAATCATTCCCAAAATGTTCTGTTATTTTTCCAGCTGACTGGATGCAAAACTGGCAAAACAAAAATCAGGCTCCTCTCCCAAAACAGCAACAATGCATTATTTGTAAATCTAAAGTGTTCAGAACATAGGAGCATGGGCTGTTTTGATGTCCATGTAATGTTTGTGTTGGTAGAGGCTCAGGGCTTCTGTGGTGTTTTGAAGATAAAGCAAAGTTAAACTGTGTTTTCTCAGTGTTATTCCAAAGTGATGGTGTTACACCATTGTGATGGTGTCCTGTTATTTAATTGCTGGGCTCAAATAAACATGGAAGCATACATTAGGATAAACAGTGTTTTGTTTTAATTGCATTTTGCTTTGATTGTGCTTCACTTCCCTTTAGGAAGTAAAATGTTTCAGGCTCTATTCCCAGATTTTGGTCACTCTCATATCTCTTGATCCCCTTTTGTTCTTCCAGGACCTTAGCTGTCCATTTGGACAGTGCTAAATATCAGTGAGGTCAGTACTGGAGCAGTTTTTTCCTTCATGGGAAAATAGCTTTGGTTTTCCAAGTAAAGTTCTCATCCTCAGTGGTTACACCTGCTTTAAAAATGTACTTGCCAACACTGACAGCAAAAAAAATTCTTGCCCTAAAATTAGGTATTCAGTGGAAACAGGATGAATTTCTTACAGATGGATCCCTTGTGGCAGGGTAATCCTTTCACTTAACCAGCTCTTACTGAGCTCTAGAATGAGATTGCTGCCAGCAAATTCAGTTTTAGTCACTTGAAAAGCATGTGAAGTGCACTGTGTATTTAGCTTTTAAGTGCAGTATGTATTTAAATTCAGAAAATTTCAGGTGTAACATCAATATTTATTTTGAGAGTTCTGCTAAATAAAGTTTTAAGTCCTTGCATTTGTTTCTGGACTTCCTTGGAGTGTACATCTCTTACTTAATGTAACTGTTCTTAAAGCTGCTGTCTATTCATGTTGGGTGTACCTTATAACATGCAAAGATGTTTGTGGTGGTGTATTTTATATGGGTATTTTATCTGTCCAGAAATGCAGATTTTGAAATTTTCTGTAGTAGTTAAATGAATTTCCAAGGTAGGAGCCTGTAAGTGGGGCTTAATCACCTCTTCACAGACTGATGATATAAATAGTGCCTGTAAAAGCTATTTTGGAAATGAGTTTGATTGCTTTTCATTATATATGGTGGAAGTTACTAGAGGGAATCTTTGAACTACTGTGTTTGCAAAAATAATCTGTAATTTACAAAAGAAAATTGTAGCATATATACATCTGTCTTTTTGTTGTTTTTATAATAGTGCCTTAACTGAAAAAATCGTGTCAGTATTACCAAAAATGAAGTGTCCACATCGTTTGGAACCACATCAGATTCAGGGACTGGATTTCATTCATATATTTCCTGTTGTACAGGTAATAATTTCGTGATGTATTGATACTTTGCTGAAAAAAGTCATAAAAAATAGAACAAAGCTTTGAATTATTGTTTGGCTCTTTATTTAACTTCAGAATAAATAAGCACAGAGAAGTAGTTTGAATTGATGTTTTTAAAGAATGAAGTGACATTATGGAAGATGGAATTTTGAAGCATTGTTTGATCCACATTTAGAAAGTAAACAAAACAAACTCTCTGAATTCTTTGCAGTGGAGTCAGATTGTGCCTGTTGTGGAATGCTTGCTGAAAGAAACCTGAATTTAATCTTGTTGTGGAATCTGATAGTCTGCTTTGGCAGATTAGGAAATAGAACAAATGCCTTCCAGTCTCTGTTTAAGCTTATGGAGTAAGTTATGCAGATAAACCTTGAATCAGAAGGATATGAATAAGGCAGAAGTCATTGGGGTCATTTCTTTAAGCATAATTCATCCTTATTTCCTATCACTAAAAACTGTGTTCTGACAAGTGATCCTCTTACTGTGTATTTGTTGGGTACCACTGACTCACCATGTGCTTCATTCTCAAGTTTATTAAGATTTAAGCTAACACTTGATGTGTTCCAGTTACATGTGGTATTTTGAGAATCCTTGGCATTTTTTGATTTTCCTTTCATCTACACACAGAAAGGTGTCTTTGACAGATAGGGAAAATGAAGACTGTTAAGCAAACTTCTTTTCCATTAAATATTTCCTTACCTCATGCCTGTGAAGGAATTTAGCAACTAAGAAGAATCTAAATTTCAATCTGTAAGAAGTGGGGAAAACTTCCTGGTGCTCTTTCCTCTTCTAGTTGGATACTCCCAAAGAAAACCACACTTAACTGCTCTCCCCACAAAACATTCTGTGGTGTGTGCTGCTCTTACACAGCTTTCAGGCTGTGATGATGCTGCTTAAGGTGGAAACTTTGTATCTTGCTAATGTGAGTTTTTGCTTCTGAACCCTTATTTCCTATACAGAAGAAAAAAAAATAAAATTTAACCCAGGTGAGTTTCTTGCCCTGGTCACTGGATGGCAATGAATGGTTGCATTTATCAAACACTAGGCTTCTTTCATGGGATATATATTCCTCCTCCTGTAAAAACAATAGCACTAGGTGTTCTTTTCTGTCACCTGTTTTATCACAAATCCTGGTGTGGGATATTACTTCTGGAAAGGAGAAATATTAATTCTAAACAGGGAGGAAATCTGCTTCTGGGTTTCTCTGAGGGCAGTGACTCCCAGTATTTGTAGCTGGCCAGTAGGTGGTAGAGCTGACCCATACAAGTATTTTTTGATGGGCTTAGTTTTTGGTATGTAGAGGATCTTGGTTGAAAAATTGTGGCTTTCTGTCAGCTCCCTGTGAAGTTCTGCCTGCTCCACGTACTGCAGGTTCCTCATTTCATCCCAGCCAAGACAGACTTTCAAGAAAACTTGTTGGTGTCACCAGAATACTGTGTTCTGAAAAAAAACATGCAAAATATAAAATGCTGACTACACCATGTAGGATTTATGTATTTCATAATGGCATTTTATTCAATGCCCTGGTAAAATCAAGATTCCACTTGGTACCTGTAAATCTCAAATCAGTTTTCAAATACTACAAATGCTTGCTCTTAAGTCTGGCATTGTGTCCCATTAGCTCTTGCACTGTGCAAGAATTTAGATGGATCCTTCCCTACAGGAAGAAATTAGGCTGAGTTGGCTCACTGCCATAAACTGTAGCAGAAATTAAAAAAAAAAAATTAAAAATCTTAGAAATATTCCATTGGGCAGAAATGTCATTGTTCTTCCTAATAAATTCTGCATATGATCACGGACAAAAGTATGTACACAGTCTTGTGTTGAGATGTTCTTGGTAATTAATATTCTTCATTTTCATCTCTTGTTGTCATCATGTTCCCCTCACTTTCCAGGGGTTCATGGTTATAGCACAGGAAACAGTTGTTGGTTCAAACTTGAATCCCACAACTGATCTCATCTCTTCTGTGACCTCCTGCACAGGCTGTCAACAGTCTGCAAGATTTATCTTCTCCAACATTGTTTAAAATGTACTTCAGTATTTTGTGGCTTTTTGTGTGGTCTTATAAATGTCAGAAGAAGCCTTTTTTCTTGCACAGGCATGTGGTTCTTCATGAGCACTTCATAGGCTTGAAGATCTGTCTGTTCATGGTGGAGCTGTAGTCTTTTAAACCAGTGAGTGATCTACAATAGGAGAATTTCATACAAGAAACATATGCACAAAAGAAAAAGAAATGTTTATAGAGTAGCAAATACTGACACATTTTGTTAGGGTTAGGCCAAAGAGTTGCCATGTTTACAAATAAATCACATGCTCTTGTTTCCATGCTTAAAAATGTGCTTTTAGCTTTTATCATGTATTAAAAAGTTAGGCAGCAGTTTGGTGCTTGCTGCTGTTATTCTTTTGTTTTCAGCTAATACAATTTTTTTTCCAGTGGCTGGTGAAACGTGCAATAGAAACAAGGGAAGAAATGGGAGATTATGTCCGTTCTTACTCTATATCACAGTTCCAAAAAACTCACAGGCTGCCAGAGGTAAGATTGAGGCAGTTCTTGTTTCTGTTATATGTCAGATGTTTAGTTACAGTACCAACCTCACAGCTATGAAATCTGCACACTTCACCAGAGTAAAGTGCCATTGTTTTGTGAGTGAGTGTTAAAGGAATCCCCTACAAATTTATCTAGGAAAAAATTGAAGCATTATTGTGAGAGAAATTTTGTAGATTCTGGTTAACTTTTGCCTAATGATTGCCTTAGTTTTTCTGCAGTATTTGGTATTTTTGTGTCTTTGTGTTCAGAAGCACCCAGCATGCTGTGGAGAACCTAATGTAGTTAATTGAGAATGAATATACTGTTAATACTCTATAATTTGGGGTTTCTTCCAGAGTGCTGAAAGGCAGCTCTTGTCTGCCTGTATCCAAACCCCAAAATTTGCTCTTGAAAACTAGATTTGTAAAAAACTTCATTCAGTAACTGAACTGTTCTTCAGCAATGAGATGAGGTTTCCTTGGTGGAGGAGGGGAGATTGAATGAGCTTGAATATGTGCCTGTAGTGCAAAGCCATCAGTTCTGTTCTTACATATCACAAGGCAATTCCATTTTTAACATCTAGAACCCAAGTTTTGTCCCGTAGTAACAGGATTAAAGGTAGATGTCCCTTGTATTGGGAGAGACAGATTTAATTAACTAGGGGTGGTTTTGACTTTGATTTTTTTTTTTTAAATTATTATCTTTAATGCTTAGAAACTAAACAGTAGAGGAAACTTCTCTTTTCCCCATCAAGCCTATCCCAGCTTCATTTCTTAATAGTGTAATAAAGATTGGAGATCCCAGTAGTGGGCTGGGCCTGCTTTTGTGTCAGGTCCTGCCTGAGCAGAGAGCAGCCAGGCTGCTGATCTGGACACAGTTTTGATGACCTATCTCCCATCTGAAGGCAGAAGCAAATACTTTTCTTTTTACAGCAAATCACTAACATTTCACCAAATCACTGGGCAGCTCAGAAACTGTTTGACAGCTTTGTTTCACAGAATCATTAGAATGTTGGAGATTTAATGTCCATTCCTGGTGATTTCTAATTACCTCCACTAATATCTTTCAGGATGATGAATTCATGCAAAGAAAAGAGAAGGCACTCAAAACAGTTACTGATATCTTTGTAAGTATGTTAGATTTCTTTTTTTATGGCCAAGTGAGTGGTTTTAGTAATGAAATGGAGGTGGTTAATTCTGGGTTAATTGGGTTTTCTCATGAGAAGATCCCAATTAAGTTACATGTTGATCTTCATCCTTGAGGCAGGTCTCAAATGCCAATATATCACATTGATAGGTGGGCACTGTATGAGGAGATAAACCACATCCACTGCCTGCATGGGCTGTGTGGAATCCCACACTATCAAACAAAACTCACAGGGTGGCCTACAGTCTATTAAACCCTCAGCAGATACAAATATGTGTTTGAAGCTATCAGCAGTTGTGCTATTTGTCTTGAAATTAGTTAATATGGTGATGATCTCAATTATCTGCATTTCAGAACTTGACTTTTTCACTTGTAATTAGCAATGAAAGTAAACACCCTCCTTTAGGACTGTTTTCTTCAAGTAGCAGATGTTGGTTGGGAAAGGTGATCTCACCTGTGTTCTCTCTTTTCACATGCAAATCTTCTAACTCTTGGACAAATTGTATGTATTTTTGAAAGCTTGTTCATGAATGCTACAGAGAGGTAAAATAGTAAAGCACCTAGGCTCTCTCACTCTCATACCTGAATTCAGCTGTCTGGCTGGCAACTGGAGTTTCTGCCCTTGCTTTCTAATTTCCTCTTTCCTTGGGGCCATCAATTCACCATTTCTGACTCACAGTAGTTCACTACTGCTATGGAGTTTTTTTGGACCATCTTGATAAATTCCAGGGCAGCATTTGACAAGAGAGGAGAAATCTGGGTTTGCTTTGAATGGGACATTTTCAAGGCTCTTCAATAGATAGTGAAACCCTGCTCTCCTGAGAAAATCCCTGTTTTTCAGGCAGCTCTAGCCAGGCACCCTGAGCTCTTCATGCATTGGTGGAGGTGCTCAGGGCTGGTGTGAGGAGCCACATGAGAGGTTGTGTAATGGGCCAGACAAGTCACCTTACTCTTTTGGCAGGTTTTGGAGGGAGGTAGTTGTTTTTCTGTACAAATGACTTGAGTGTAATATATGTGGTTGAATTACAGCATGTGTTTGTAGAATAACATTGCAATGAAAGTCTCCAGGTGATGACCAATGTAACTCCTTTGTTAATCTATTTGAATAATTGTCCTTGCTTTGGAAATTTCAATTACAGTTTCTAAAGTGTTGTTCCCCATGTTTTGATTGGGTTTTTTAATTATTAGCAGACTACAATGAGTCTTTTACTCCAACTAGAAGCACTTGCCTTTCCAGTGAGACATGTATTCTGTTTTACATGTTAGCTCACCCTCTATCCATTTGTACTTGTTTGAAATCTCCACTTTGGGATCACATCTTTGAAAAAGATGGAAAGTCATTTCAGCAGTGTTATGGTGCAGGAATTGCTTGTGGAAAATAATAGTTTGTGGTATGGAAAGCCAGATTTAAAAAGAAATATACTCCCTTCTGTTTTTAAATTGGAAGCAGCTCTATCAGTACAAAATAGTAATTGTGAATTCTTGTTTTATTTGATGGGCTGTTGTTGAGCTATTGGATTACACTTGGATAGCAGGAGATAAAAGTCATTTTACTACCAAACTTCTTGAGACTTTTTCACTGTCTTGCAGGAGGTTTACAAACCCCAGAGAAAATACAAACGTCAGACAGGAGCTGAGGAGCTGCTGGATGAGGAATCAAAGGTTCATGCCACACTTCTGGAATATGGCAGGTGAAAGGCTTCATTTAGCTCTCTCTTGGTTTTATTGTCTTTTTTATAAAAGCAGCTTAAATACATCATCCTTCCAGATAGTGTGTCAATCAATATTTGGTTTTTGCAAGCAATCCACTGAAAATTTGGTAAAAAGGGACCTGCAGTTGCTGTTGCTTTTTTTTCTCGTTCTCATGTGGTTGCTGCATCAGGAGGCTGAATCATGGTTGAATGTTTTGTCTTCTCACTTTCCTGCAAACTTTCATTCAGAGACAAAGTTACCAAGTCTTTCAATTTTCCATTATCTCTGAAAGTCCCTCTGGTTTACTGAGAGCTCTCCAAACACATAAAAATGAAGTTACAGAGCTTCTATTTCTAGTTTCTATTTCCAGTTTTCATAGTTTAGTGGTAAGGACATCTTGTGTGCTGTCTGAGCTCTTAATACTTAACAAATGCAGATTACATCTGAATTCCATTTTGTATCTTCTGGGGCTTCTTTTCCCCCACAGCCATAGATTTTTTTATTTTTTTGTCTCACTGTTTTGAGTATTTTCCTTTTAACAGTAACATGAACTGTGGTGTAATAGCTCAGGATTAACTTTCAAATGGGAAGAGAGCATTGCCTTTTCCTCCCATGAGCTTTACATGATAATTTTTTATGGAAAGTCAAGATTTGCAAATCTTGATGGGTTATGGAATATTCAGATAATGGATCTGAAACCATCCTGTAAATATGCTCCAGTACCTGCTTATTTAGTTTACTCAACACATTTCAAAACTAATTTGATCCCGGCTCTTGGTGCATATCTTATGTTGAAAATTGATAAAAACTTAATGTATTTGTGGAAGTCATAAACAACAGTATTTTTCCTTCATGTTACTATTGTTCTTTTAGGAGATATGGATTTAGCAGACAAGCAGGAAAAACAGAACAGGTAAAAATATACTAATTCAAAATACTCAAATTGTGGGAAGAACTGCATTGTTGAAGTGTTGGTTACTGTTAAATCTTAAAATACAGCAGAATAGACTGCTATAACTTCTACTGTTAACAGATTTTAAAAATGGCTAACTGCAATTAAAAATCTGCATGCCATGAAAGGTGGAATTGATTGCTCTTTTTAAAAGATTTCCTTCATCTCTGCTTACAGATCACATTTTGCAAACTTATTTTTTGTTGAGAAGAAAGAGGGTTTGGGCATTGGGTTTGTTTTGGTTTGACTTTTATTGTTAGGTGATGACATATTTTGTCTGTTTATATTTTTCAACTGAGTGTTCCCTAATGTGATCATTAAAGGGTCTTTCTTTTTAAAGAACCATTCAACTTGGTAAGAAATATTGTCGAAATTTATTACAAAACTCTTTGTTTAATGTGATAGAGAAACCTATAAATAAATAAAATTATAAATAAATCATTGTCCTTCTTGAAAATTAGCATCCTTGCTGTGCTTTTGATGATTATTGCATCTTAAAATGTCCATAAAATGCTGGGTACCTGCAGTTTTGTGATTTCAGTGCAGATATTAATTTGGCTACAAGTCTTTATTACAGAGATAATGAAGGTAATGCATTAAACACATCATGGACCCAGCAATACATTGAGTAGATTAAAGTTGCTCTTCTTCATTATCTCAATATTCCACATAAAAATGTCACATTTATGTTTTTATAAATGGAGATATATCTCCATCTAGGCATGCCTGTTTTCCCCTCAGAGTAACCATTAGTCATGTTTATAGAGTTTATTTTGTTTCTTCAAAAGTTCTGTTGCCTTTGGGTTACTGTATATTAGATGTTCATCATGGTTGTTGTGGAAGCTGAGCCTCCAGAAAGGCAGAAGTGGACAGTGAAATATGTGAGTGGTGTGGTAGGGTGACCTAGAAACTGAGTCTGGCTGTCCCCACTTCTCTTTGCTTCAGTGGTACAAATTCTTCTAACTGAACCAGGCATGTTTGCAATTTTTATGTTGTATGTTTGTTACACCAATATTAAGTTGCAAAAAAGATTTATTAAAAAAAAAATCAATCCTGTCCTGTGTAGTAGACATCATATTCTGGGTTGTCTCATGAGGTTGGCAGCTCTCAGAAGGCTGTGCAGTAAGGAATCTTCAGACCAGATAAGTCCAAGGGAAGGCAGAGACACAGTTGGAATACTTGTGAGAAATCAGGAAGGCTTACATTTCAGTTGGCATGATTTGGAGGGGGGTGAGGGTGTTCCAGTAGCTGAAATGTAGCTGTTCTGTTTATATGAATACATTCCAGTTTTCTCCTTGATGTCTTTCTTAACACTTTATTATACCTAGTTCCAATATTCTAATGTCTTAATTTTTCTTTAAAAGGCTGAAGATAAAAAAGCAGTGCTACCTCCAGGGCTTGCAGCAGCAGGGAAGGCTGAGCCTTCTGATGAGGATGACCTTCAGGCTGCTGAGGAGGTGAGCCCCAGACACAGCAGGCATGGGAGTTACTAACCTGGGGGAGAGAGCAACAATTTTCACTGCCCAGTCATTCTCCAAAAGAAGGAAAATTTCCATGGTTAGTTGAAGTGAAAGTTGCTTCCCACAGGAGAATATAGAGCCTGAAATTCATCTACAAAATTAATGCTTGTTGATGTTTAACACCCAAAACCTCTTTTTATTTCTTGAATCTGAGCATTTTTTAAAAAGGTGGGTTTTTGGTTGACAGTGGGAGTGGAATAGTCTGAGTGAAAGTTTACTGTTAAAGGAAATTTTCCTTACATTTGGTGACTTAAGCCACCTCTTCTTTTCACAGACTTAGGGCCCCATTGCATGTTTTAAAATACACATTATATGATACTAATTTTATGTATGTGTCCCTGGCAGAAAGATAACAAAATGTTAGAAGTTAAATTGTTATGTATAATTCTTCATGTTTTGCTGTAGCTTCGCATTAAAACTCTGATGACTGGCATGGCTGCAATGGCAACAGAAGAGGTCAGTGGCATTTAAAAATGATATAGTTTTCTTTAAATTATGGTTGATTGTGGTAGTTATTCTTAAAATCAGGCTGCTGATTCAGGTCTGAAGTCGTGGAATGACTGTGTTTAAATTTTCATAAGGAGAGTGCATAAAAATGGTTGAATTAGGAAGACAATAAATTTTAAAAGGCTAATTAGTTCATCATTTGCCTTGAAATGATAATGATAATATAAATAAATGCCTATTCCAAATGGTTTCTACAAGAATTTCAGGGGAAAGACATCACTCTGCAGCTACCCAAGATGCACTATCTTACTTCATTCATCTTGTGAAATTATTCAGAGGATTACTGAGGAGAGTGCTGGAAAACTGTGCCTTTCTAGGTTCTTTTCAAGGCACTTATAAATACAACATTAGTCTAAGACACAGAAAATACTGGATATGTATCTTCTTAATTTGTTGGATTTAATGAAATAGTGGAACTTGTAGTCTGTTCTTTGATTTCTGGATGAAAGGACTGGAAATAATTTCAGCTGTTAAACATTGTTTCTGTTGATGCTGGAGTCATGAAAGAAAAGGCAATAATTAGTCTAGTCTCAGTTGACTGACCTGGTTTCTACTGAAATCCATTGTAGAATTCAGTTCTGTTTGAAAACTGGTTTTATACATGCATGCAGTTTAAAGGTGAATTCTTGCACATGCCTGCATGCTTAGAGGTTTGTTAAGCAAATGCAAAATTCAGTTGCAGAATAAAAGAAAAAGAATAAAAGTTAAGTTTCTGAAATAAGAATAAAACTTTGCTTAAAAGATTTAAGTGAGACATTTCTATCAGCAAAATTAGGTTTGGGGGGTGGACTGTTTCCTGGACTTTTCTTATGATAGGAATTTTTACTCATTGTGCAAATTTCTGTTTAAAATTAGAACTTATTGGAAATTGTCATGTAAAAGTACAGGCAGTTCCAAAGCTCCAAGCATTTTCTTGATACAATTGCAGGGCAAACTGACAGCAAGCACAGTTGGCCAGATTGTTGGACTCCAGTCAGATGAGATCAAGCAAATTGTGTCTGAATATGCTGAGAAGGTAAGTGTGTTACCTGAGTGGGTTTAACCATGTGGTGTTTGATAGCATTTTCATTTAGGCTTTAAGCTGCCAACTTCATTGCCATGTTCTCTTGAACACACTTTTTAATACATGCTGTGGGCAGCAGCACAGCCAGAGTTCAGGAAAGTGCTTCAAAGAGACTTCAGCATACCCAGGCTTTTGGTGTGATAGTACAAGTCCCTGAATTGCATTTGTGACTAATTTGGGTTTAAGATCTGCCTAAATCCTTTCATGGATGAAGAGGAGCCTGAGTTGTATCTATTCAAACTAGAGGCCTAAATTCTTGATATGGTTTAAAATGTTCAGTGTTAAGCACAGAAATACAGTTCTGTGGGCCTGCTCAGAAGAAATTCTAGGCCTCTTGCACTCAGATTGCCAGATGTTTGCACTAGACTCCAGTTCTCAGTCATGCTCTGTATCTCAAGTTTTGAATCTCATCTCATCAAACCCAAAGCTTTGTTGGTTTGAGAAGTCAAAGCAACTAAATGTGTGTGTTTGCTCCAGTTGCTGTGTTCAGCTGTGATTGTTTTTTGCAGTAATGTGAAAAGAAAATCTGCCTCTTCAAGCAATTAATGCATCCAATACATCACTGCCAGATATGAGTTATGGGTCGCTCTTACTTGTCCAATAGTCTTCTCATATTTCTTCCTTTTTGTTGACACATTTGAGGTATGGAGCTTTCCCATTTTGGAGATAAACCCTATAGCTCAACAGCAAATTCTTGGCCTTTCTTTATTATAAAAGATTGGAAGAACAGAAGCCCAAGGGTCATATTTCAATGTTACATTTCTTCTGTTCTGAGAGAAGGGAGCAGGACCTTGACTATTATAGTAGAGCAATGATTAATACTCTGAAAAGTAAGAACTGATTCAAGTCAAACCAAAAATAGATCACTTTTCAAATCTATGGGATGTGATAAAAAATAGAATTTCTGTGCACGTATGCATGCACCAGGAAAAGAATTAAGGATGTTTTCAAAGAGTTTATTGAAGCATCAGCAATGTTTGGATATAATTCTAATAATCTTAGCCCCTGCTAACTGTACATAGCCTGAGAAACACAGCAGTGCTTATTTTTTTATCAGAGTTTTGTCTTACCACACGCCTAGTAAAGATACCTGACAAGCCACATTCTAGGTCTGATGTTGCCATGGGCCAGGACCTTTCTTACACGAGGCATTTTTGCACAAGATCAGTGCTTAGAATTTTCTGCATTGGCCCCTCCATTCTGCTGCCATGTTAACCTGCTGAGTGAACTGGAGGAAGGATTGTAGTGTCATTCCTCACCTTCTGAAAATACTGGCAGAAAATTATTAATGAATAGCAAATTGATCATCTTTAAACAGTCAGAGACATAAGTGATGGTTCTTTCCCATTTTCAAAAAGCGAGCTGTAAAGTTCACTTCTTGAAATATGATCCACTTTTTTTTAATGGCAAAGCTGTACTACATGGATTTTTACGATTTCTGCAAACATCAGTCTCAGAATAGTTTAGCTCCTGTTTGTTTCTCTTGCATTTCCATTTTTCTCCATTTGTATCTTATGCATGTGAGGGGCTAAATGTGGTGGTGAGAAGGATAAGGTTTTGGAATGCATAACATGATGAAGGAATGTGATTTGACTTAATAATGAGAGGAATAAGTAAGACTGAGTATGTATTTGTTGAGTAGTTCAGGGTCACAGGTGTTGCTTGGAGGCATTTCTTCCTGTCCTAACAACAAAAGCAAAGAAAGCCTCTGAATTGTTGGCTTAAGCCATCAGAATTGGTCTTTTCTTGCTGTGAATGTAAAAACATAAGATCATTAAGCTGCTCTTCAATATGAATTACATAGAAAATGTAGAGGAGGAAGACAGGCTTTGTCTCTTATTTTCATTTAAAATTAAGCTGCTTACCCATCTGCCTGGAGTGGAACCAGGAGCAAATATGAGTGAAGAATATATCACATTTCTTGTAGCATTTTAGCTGATTATGCATTGTAGCAGTTGTCAACATTGGGTAATTATTCAAAAAGCACTTAGTATTGAAGTCTTTGACAGACTATAAATTAGCACTTGAGGTACTTGAAAATGAACTGGTTTTCTAGTGAAATATTGGAAAATGGATTAAGTGAAAAAAAGTCTGAGTGCATGAAGCAAATTAGGAAAACAGATGGATGTAAGTATCAATATGAAGACTTTCAAAAGGTACAAATAATTTTAGGCAAATAATCTCTTAGAGATCAAGATATCACTGCTTTTTAATGATTCTTTTGTCTGCTGCAAATATACAATTTCTATTCTAAATGTTATTTTTTGTAAAGAATGTTTCTGTCAGCTTTGCTTTCACAATTCAGAGAGAAGAGGAGGCTGGATCCAGATTGCTGTCTCTGTTATGCATTTATGAGACACTCTTGGCAGTGCATGCTGGATGGAGTAGTTCTCCAAGGCTGGTGTCAGCAGTGCACATGCACACACACAAAAAAAACCAACCCAGAGTGGTAAATGCATCTGCCACACTGAGTATGTCATTGTCATTCAGCATGGAGATGCAGCCAAGCCTCTATTTCAGAAAACACTATTGTTCAAGGCTTCTGAAAATTCTGCAGCTACTTGTTGGAGTGTGGAACATCTCTGATTGAACAAGTTCAGTGAATACCATGGCTTAAGGTGTTTTTTAGTATGCTTGTATTTTTCCATTGAAGAACTCTACCAGGTTTAACCATAATGCTGATGCAAAAAAAAAAAAATCTGTCCTCTAGTACACTGCAGTATCTTCCACCTGTCCCAGGGCAACTGACTTTTTTAGCTTACTTTACTTGCAAATTTTGGAATATAATTCAGTTGTTCAGCTGCTTGCTTATTTTGGTGTGAGGTAATTCCATAAGTCATTCTTTTGGATAGACACAGTTCTTGATAAGGAATATCACAGGTGTGTCCCACTTTGGTATTTCCTGAGCTTCTGAAGAATCAGAAAACAATGCTGTGAGGTCCAAAAGGCTGTTGTTATTGGTTTTTCAGCAGTCTGAGCTTTCTGCTGAGGAGAGACCAGAAAGGCTTGGAGCTGCCCAGCAACACAGAAGGAAGGTGGCATCTCTCAACAAGCAGATCTTGCAGAAAACCAAACTCCTCGAAGAGGTAAGTGTTGTGTGTGTAGTAAAGAAGAAAACATTGATAGAAGTGGTTGATCACAAAGTTTTTGCCATCCAGAAAATACCTGCAAGCACCAGCAATTTGTCATGCTGATCACTGATTCCTCTGCTTGCATTGTCCTTGGATTGTGAGAACAGGTCGTGTTCCTGGGGGCAGTTAGCTCAGCCTTAATTTTGGGAAGGACCATGATTTTGCCATTTTAACAGTTGAGGGCCCTTTAATTCTGTGCAGCTTGTTTTCAGTACATAACAATCTCAGTGCTGTTTTTATATGGGGAAAAAATGTACTGACAGCTGTAAGCCAAATATAATCCTTTTATCACTTTACTAAAGTAAGAATTTCCTGGCTGAATTTCATTTACCACTTGCCAAAAGCAGCTTTTGAAACCAGTGACAGTCAAGAACCCTGTCTTTTAAGAAATATTTATGGAGTTCTGGCTTCAATACTGCAGTAAGTTTTGGCAAGATTTCTCAAAACTAAAAATTCATGTCAGTATTCATGAGATGTGGACTGCAGACTTAAAATTTTTTAGTTAGCTAGAATAAAATTTGTTGGTGAACTATTGGTAAAAAATTATGAAAAACAATGAAAAGGCTTTATTTTTATATATTTGGAAAGGGAAGAGTGGAACATTAAGTCACAGCTGTGTGTTGTGAACAGCACACTAAAATAGCATGAAAGGAAGTGCAACTGAGCTACATGTGCATTTTTTGTTTGCTCACTTTTGCTCCACTTTTGTAAACTATGTCCTATTTTTGTTGTTACTATTTGCAATCTTACCTTAAATTATAGGGAATTTAAAGAAGGATGTTCTTCTAAAATTAGCTTCTGTAAATTAATTGACAAGTGAAGTATCTAATATTTGTTTATAATACAGATTTTGCTCACTGCCTCATTAGACTTTTCATAGTTACACAGAAGAGAACCATAAAGCAACTTGGTTATTTGGTGTGGCAGTGTCTGTGGTTTGGTGCCATGGTGCTTCTGTGCAAGTCTTGAATTGCCCTGACTTATTTGGAGAAGTACAAAATGGGGCTCATTCTTAGCTTGGTGTGAAACTAGGCCAGGAGAGCCAGGCTAGAAAAGTTTGAGCAGTTTAGCAGAGATTCTGTCCAATTCTGTTGGCCTCTATTTTGGAAAAGCTGTTGTTTATTCTGGGACTTTATGGACCTAAAGGATCAGGTGGTAAATGTTTGCTATTAGTAATTAACTATTCAGTCAGAATTCTTGCAATCAGTTGCAAGAGCAGCTGACAAGAAAAGACAGTGTTTGTTATGCTTGTCCTGCTGTTTGACAGACAACCATTATGAGCAGCTCAAATATTCTCTGTTCTCCATTACAGGTGTAATTAGTGTGAATATAGAATCCAACTCTTTTTTTTTTCTCTTTTGTAACAGTTGCAAGCTAAATATGCTGATCTGCAGGCAAAATGTACCAAAGCAAAAGAGACATTAACAGAGGTAGTCTTTGTTTTTTTTCTGTACTGTTTGTAGCTGAATTTTTTGAGAAGTTCTGTTTGTGAAGAGATGTATTAAACACTGAAGGTGTTTGCCAGCTTAGCTCACTGATCTCATGGTGTGGGAAAGTCAATTTATTATTAATCAATTTAGTATCAATTTATTATTAATTGTAACCCTTAGGTTAAGAGTTACAGTGAAAAGCTGGACAAGGAATTGGCAGCCCTAGAAACAATAGAATCCCAAGCAGATTCTAGGTAAGTTTCTTCCTTTGTTACCACTGAAATTCTGAAAAATAATTGTTTCAAAATCAATCATTCAATGATTCTTGGTTTGTCAACCTTAACAAATAACTAAAATTTAAAAATTAAATTATTCTCCAGCTTGCTTTCCAGAGACAGGGAAACATTGCAATAGGATTCAGTCAGAATGAAAAGTGTCAGTCAGTAGTTGAAAATAATTGTAGGTGTTTAAAGCAGAAGAGCCCTAGACACATCTGACAAGTAGATGAGGCCTTCTTGATTTATTTTGTTCATATTTGAAGCCTTCATCTCACATAAATTAAATGGAAGTCTCTCAAAACTTTCACAGTAATGAGGTTAAAACATAACAAAGCCATCAGAATATTCAATGTAACACTCCACCTTTATTTTGACCTTGGTATATCACTGCTGATATTTGGGGTTTTAATTTACCCAGGTTTTATTGTAAATTTATTTAGAACTAAGCTTGTTTTAATGTATATTAATTCTCCATCTGTTTAAATTAGAAACTAAAGGTCTAACATAGTTTACTGGATCTTCAAATTTAGCATATTACAGAGTCTGAGAGCACTGGTGGCCATGAATGAAAACCTAAAGAGCCAGGAGCAAGAGTTCAAAGCACATTGTAGGGTAAGTTCCAGTGTCTCCTGGAAGGATTCATTTAAAACTTGGTAAATAAGCACTTTCCTGTGTGTTGTTGTGCTGTGTGTGCCTGTCTGTCATCTGTCCCACCCCCCAGGTACTGCTCACTCCAGGTTTATATTGAATATTAGCACCCCTGGAGCAGGGAGGAGTGAGGAGGAATCTGAGCTGGTGTGACCTTCCTTAATACCCTGAAGCAGGGAATGCTCTTTAATCTTCCAAATTTAAATAGTGTGTGTGTGGTCAGCTCTGAAATTTTGTTAGAAGTTGTGTTGTCAAGATCCTTCCCTCACCTCTCTTAAGAGAAGAGGTCTCAGTTAAAAAAAAAATCAACTTTTGTTTGTTTTAAAGGAAGAAATGGAGAGACTACAACAAGATATTGAAACTCTGAAAGCCGAAGCAGCGGAAGATGGGGAGGAACAGGTAAAGCAAAAGCCTAAGTTCTTATTTTCAAACTGCATTTGGGAATGTTTGTTTAAGTTCTTTCTGACTTCTGGGACATTCTTGTAAGCCTTTAAGTATCTGCTGGAATATTTAAAAAGCTCTGTAAAGCCACAGTTCAGGCTAATAATCCTAGAAATACAGGAGTGTGCAAACAGCAACAGCATTATCTGTTCTTTTCACAGAGCCCATGGGGCTCTGCTTGTAGATGCTTTTGTGCCTTTTACTTCTTTCTTTGTAGTACCAGAGAAGAATCTCTGGGTGTTGTGCTAAAAGCTGTGC
Source organism: Chlorospingus semifuscus (assembly GCA_035048045.1). Taxonomy (NCBI): domain Eukaryota; kingdom Metazoa; phylum Chordata; class Aves; order Passeriformes; family Passerellidae; genus Chlorospingus; species Chlorospingus semifuscus. Next base: position 8,543,616 of record JAWWMS010000287.1, on the reverse strand, counting down.
ATATCTCTGACAGAAACATGTCTTCCTCAGAAAGAATGTTTGGTTTGGTTGTTTTTTTTCTTAGAAGTGGGGTTATCTGAAGGATGAAAGCACGAGCTTTCAGTGGCTCAGTGCACTGCATGCAGTGAGCAGCTGTCAGAAGTTAGACTTTAACACAAGTGCATCCAGACTGATGGCAATGAATAATGAATGAACAGAAAAGCAAAAGCTTCAATGACTTTATTTTCAGTGGGTAAACATTTGATGCATTCATGCCTCTGGAACAAGGCAGATTACAACTTCCATGATGCTGCTGTCCTCTTCAACACAGCATGAAAAAAATTAAAGTGCAAACTGAAATCTTAGGTTTTTTTTTCCTTGCTGAAAAATTTATCTAACAGAGTTTACTGGATCTTCAAATTTAGAAGCCCACACTGCAGGAAGTTTAGAACACATGTCAGAGGCTTTATGTTCTGTTCAGGTGCCTTGTTTATTCTTAACCCCACCAGTGAATCAAAGTATAAACACTCAGACAAGGGGTACTGACAGTCTTTGAATTTGTATCTTCATTTAAAGTGTGACTGTTGTAAAGCGGTGCAAAAGCTATTGATAACTCTTAAAAACTAAAATATCAAAAATTAAAAACCGTTTAAATGTCCTTGTTTAGAGTAAATGATGTCAAGTTTTTAATACAGATAACAAATTATCATTTAAAAAAACCCCAAACAACAAATGGTGGTGTTATTGTGGGAGCCAAAGATAGGCAAAACCAGAAAACAAACCAAATCTGCCCATTTTTGCACTGCAGCTCTCGTATGCTACTGTAATACACAATTGTTTTGGGTTCTCAACTTCCAGGAGCCAAATAAGATTATAGAACAGCAGTACAAAGCTGAGAAAGAGAAACTTCAAAAGATCCGCCTGCTACTGGTGAGTTACTCTTTGTGTCCTTACTTGTGCAAAATTGCTGATGTTTGTCTTATCTTGGAATTTCTAATACTTGTTGTGCTAATTTTAACAAGTGTTTGTCACAAATCAATTGCAAAAAGAAAAAAAATAAATTGATCCTCAGGCAAAGCTTTTTGTTTTTAAAATCAATTATTTAATAACAAAGTATTGCTGGGGGGGCTTCATCCATTTTAAGAAGAGAACAAGAAGAGGCTTTGTTTTCTCCCCTCCTAACTTTCTATTCAGGCACGAAGAAACAGAGAAATAGCCATTTTACAGCGCAAGATTGATGAAGTACCCAGCCGAGCTGAGCTCACACAGTATCAGAAGAGATTTATTGAACTTTACAGTCAGGGTATGTATATCAAGCAGGACCATCCTGCTGAAGGCTAAAGCCCTGAAAGGAGGGAAGTTGCATTTTAAGCATATGGCATGTAACAACAGCACCTGCTCATTTGGTGGTATTTTAAAGGTTTTTGGTATTCATGTTACACATCATATTTTTGAGGTTTTATAAGCTGGGCTTTAAGAATACTCCTGAGGGTGAAACTCAATGCACAAGATCTCTGGACTAAATTTTAACTGCAGCAGGTTCTGTCATTTAGGTTAATAGCCAGTATGTTCTGAAAGTCCTTGATTCACCATTTACAAATGAGGTTGCTATAAGGTTGAATCGTGTTTAATTAATTTGCCTTACCATTAGATTGCTTTTATTATTTCCACTGACATAACTGGTTCTGAACCAAACTATGTCAAGAACTACAAAGTAAAAACAGTCTTTTGAGGGGATTGGTTTCTTTCATTTTTAATTAACACAATCCTACTATATCTTGGTGGGAGGAGAATACAAATTGTCTTTAGCTGTTGTGATCAGAAATTATAAAATTGGAAAAGGTGCAAATGGAAAAAAATTTCAAAGTTGTTCCACTAAACTGATAACAGACCAGTATGCTTACTGGTGTATATTTAACTAACTTGTGTGTTAGCATAAGAAAACCTAGCTAATGATTCAGAGATATTCAGCATTTATTAAATAAATGTGTGAAGCAAGCTCTGGAAGGGTGAGCAATTCCAAACTGGTTACCTGAGTGGGATCCAAATCCCCTGCCCTGGTGAGGCATCTCCGGTGGCACAGTTCTGTTCTGTCCTCCACATATATTATCTAAATACAGGGAATAGATGTGGGTACAAGTCACAGGCTTCTTCCCCCCCTTTGCTGTGCCATGCAGTTTATTTAATCAAGTCCAGCTATAAAGAGCTTTGTTGTTTTTCCTTAAATTTTCTGCACATTCTCTGTCATGTCTGGTCAGAGCTACCTGCTCAAAAGATGGAGCTTCCTTTATATCTGAAGTACAGAGAGATTAGCATCAAAGAGACTTGGGCAGCTTTGGGGGTGGATTTAAGATGCTTTGCATTTTGTGGGACTTTGTTTTCTAAAGTACAAAGTGTGAGTAGTATCTCAGGATAACACACTGCTCAGTCATGGCTGGGAACCTGGATTGCACAGGCTAAGCTTCTAGAGAAATGAGCTGGGAGTCTCAAGCCAGTTTTTCTGTGCATTGTTGTATTTTTAGAGGTATTTAGAGGCTTTTCCCTTAGCCAGATTCAGGTGACCCTCAGTTGCCAAAACATGGGTTTTTTTGAGCTTTGCTTCAAGGGGTTAGACAGGACAATCTTCAGCACTAATTTCAAACCTTAGTGATTTTGTGATTTTTGCAACAGAATCCTTTTCAGCTATATTCAGTGTTTTGCTTTTCACCTAACTGAGCCTCTTCCATTAAAAATGTTTAAGAGAATCAATGAGCCAATTGGTTCCCTCTTCCTCTTCCCCCTTTGTTTTACCCTGCGTGGGTTCTGGTGTGTGCCCATAAGGCTCCATAAGTTGGCACAACTTTCCAACACAGGTGAAATATTGAAAGGTTTTCTGAGTTGTTTTGTGGAATCCACTCATGAAAGACTTGTGACTACCAGAGCTGCTGGAAGAGCAGAAGGAGGTGCATGAAGGAAATGGTTTGGGAAAGGCCTCTTTCATTTGGCAGCAATTCTGCAAATCCCAGACTAATGAGTAAGATTTCATCAAGGTTTATCATTTTTAACCCATACATTTTCTCCAGCTTGTGGTTTCTAGCCAGAATTACTTTTGCTGCCTGTGGAACTCTTTCCTTGGGAGTCACAAATATATTGGACTTCCTTAGGCATTGAAGAACTAAAGGCTAGAGGAACACTCAGCAGATTTGAGTATCATCTTGTAGACCCAAAGGGAAGGCATGTTTGAGCCTAGCCTTCCCATCTGACCCCTGACCAACATCTTCTGTAACCACCTAAACCAGAAAGTATTATTTAATTCTATCACCACACATAGATTATAAGATAAAAATACTTTAAGACAGCAAAATCTTTGTTGGGCATCTTGCACATGTGTAGCTTGGCATTTATAGTCTAATGCACTTTTTCCCCACATAGTACTACCAAGATTATCTGCTCTTCCCTGTCCCTGCTGAGCCTGTGCCCCTGCAACAAGCCAGGCAAGGCCACTGTGAGCAGCACAGCTGCCTGGTGGTGTCAGGGTACAGCACACACAGGCAGCTGATGGTGCCAGCATGGCCTGGCAGAAAGGGCTGCCAGCAGGTGGGGCTTAATTTAGACACTGAGCTGTGTTGTTCCTGTAAGAGATGAAAGCTGGAACCCTGCTGAGAGAAACTCTGGGAGGATGTTCCCTCTGCATGTACATTAGTGAGTGTGTTCCATTATTGATAGTGGAAAATATGTTATAGAAAGCCTACAGAGTATTTTTACAGATTCCATTTTACCTCATATTCTTTTATTATTCTACCCCCTTTTTTTTTTTGTTTGCAGTCTCAGCAACTCACAAAGAAACCAAGCAGTTTTTTACTCTTTATAATACACTGGATGATAAGAAAGTATATTTGGAAAAGGAGGTAAGAAAGTGTTATTACTGTTTTCCAAGTATTCAGTCTGTGGGGAAGGAAAGAAAAAGTTTTTGCTTGGCTTTCACCATATTCAGTCCTGTTAGAGCAGACTTACTGGTCTTTGTAAACAAAAATGGAACAACAGAATCATAAGAATATTTGTAATCTTGGAGGGGCAATGGTCTGTGTTGTAAAAGAATTGCTGTTAGTACAGCATGTTTAAACACTCACTGTGCTCTTGAAACATGAATAGCATTTGATCAGCAAATATCTCTGTAATCATAGCACCAAATTACCCTTTTCTCTCTTTTTAGTCAATACCTTTTATTATGAACCCAGACCACAGTCAGTAACTTTGGAGAGCAAATTCCAGCTGCTGTCAGCAGCATCTCAGGGTCTGAGCAGCCTATACTTTATCTGCTGGTGATTTCACTGGGTCAGAAGAGTAGTTTTCATGAAAGAATGGTTTTTTCCTCTCCTCTCTCCCATCTATCTAGTGTTTACTTCTTTCTTGGGCATAACTGAGCAATTTCAGTCATTTTTGCAATGACAAGTGTCTGATTTCAGTAAAGATGGAGAAATAGGAGGAAACAAGAGGAAATAAAAATTACGACTTTACTTTTAAAATACAAAATGTTTTTATACCTCAGGTTTCTCTGTTTCTTCTAAAAAAATAAGAACAGATGAGTGAGTTTTGCATTATTTAGATATATTTCTTTAGTTTGTGAGACAAGCAGGGGTCAAATTTCTGACTATGCAAAGACACTTTTTCAGTGTTCTTTCATATCCTGTTTTGGAGATCATGAGCAACCATTTTCTTCCCTTAAGCAGCTGATTCTAATCCACATTAGGTAGTTTTCATTTTTTCCATTCAGAAGAGTCATATACCATATTTTTAAAAATTTATGAAGTACAAGCTATATTATTTAACATTACTTTAATTTCTCCCCTACATTAGTATTTAATACAGACTTATTTGTTGAGGGTTTTGTTTTATTTTTGGGGGGTTTTTTTGAGGGTAAACCTGAAAATTTAAAAATTATAGAAAGACTGGTTTTGAAATGGGGCATAAAAAGTAGATTATAGAGAACAGAGAAACAGAATGTAGAACAGAATGTAAAGTAGATTTACTTCACTGTTGTATAAACTGGGACTACTCTTGCTAAAATAATTCAATGCCTTTTGGGGGTTCACAGGGGGAATTCTGAATGTCTTCTGATGCCATCATAACTTAGTTAAATGTGTAATATCATTGAGATTTCCTTGAGATGCATTTAATATTAGACCCAAGATTTCAGCAAGTAAATATTGTCTAATAATGTATAAAACATGTCTTTGGCATCTGTGCTTCACAAAGATTTCTGGAATATGCTTTTACTTTGTCTTGTTCCTGGTTTTGGGGAGATTTTTCCCCTTTTTCCTCCCCAAACCAGCCCTTTTGTAAAACACACTGAATATCTTTGCTTTAAAACAACAATAGTAAGAATTGTTATACAGCTGAATTTTGGATATGAGGGTTTTAGTTCTGACATGAAAGGTTTCTGTGATGATGCCTCATATTTAACCCTATTTTGAGAAATATGCATTTTTAAAAGCTTTAAAAGTAACTTTTTCATAATGTCTTTCAATTTTGGGGTGTGTGTGCTGATTTCACTGTAGTGTGACACATCCACACTCTTCCTATGCCATGGTTGTGCAGCACTGCTGGGCAGGGCTACTTTTCCTGGCTTGAATGTATATGTATATATATGTATAAACTGTAATTATGTTCTCAGGCACAGGCTTAGCTCAAGTATCTTGAGGCAGGGCTGTGAACATGGCAAATATTGATGAGTAATGCAATATTTTCACTGCTGTAAATTACAGAATCCTTAAGCACCTTGGCTGCTTGGGAGTCTGTTCAGAATTTGTTTGAATTTATTCAAGGGAAGGTCAGGAACACCTGCAGATTCTGCCATGCCTGCTTATTGCTATCTCATTCAGGTGGAGGATTTTAGATTTAGGAGAGATGAGTTCAGCTTTCTGTGCCAGTGGGACAGGTGATTCTGTTTGCAGCCCTTGGGTTAGCTTAGTGCAGAACTCTTCAAGTACTCATCAAAAGGAGAAACTGCTTGGAAGGCTTAACCACAGGAGACTTGCAAGATGTATTCAAAGCTGAGAGGAAGGATCACATTAATTTCCAGTTGTTGAATTTTAATACTCTAGGCAATATGTAAAAAACAGGAAAAAACATCAAGGGCAGTTACATAGGATGTATTCCATATAGTTTTATTAGTTGGGGGAATTTATACAAGCAGCAAAATATTCCTGGGAATAAATGTTATAAATGTTTATTTTTGTCTTGATTCAGTGCAATGCTACTGTCTTGTAAGAGAAGCCACACCTCTGAAATGCCATTCTGTACTTTTTGTTAGTTCATCTTTTAGCACCCAGTAAAATACACATAACAAAGTGAGTAATGGTGCATGGTTGGTAGGGAATCTGTAAACCTCACCTGCACAATGAAAGCAGTGCAGGAATTCACCTGCTGCTCCTGCACTGCTTGGAGAGTCTTCAGAGCCCTGTGTGGAAATAGATTGTGTTGAGTGGTTCCCATCTCAAAGGCAAAAGTGTTTTTTTCCTGTTTGTTTGTGATGTGCTTGTGCACATGTCAGCAGTCACTGCTGAACACTGGATCAGCATCTGCTTTTATGTCAAATTCCAACACATGCTGAACACATGTACAGGCCATTTTACTTTACTGCTTTAGTTTGGGAAGGCATCATGCTGGAAAACTCTCAGTGCTATAACTGAGTGCCAGCAAAATTAAAAATATCAGTTGTGGTCCAACACTTCTACTTCTGTCATTCAACCAGTGGGATAGATGTTACTAAATCAAAAGGATTGTGGTTTATCTTCTGAAAGAAAACTCATGATGATTTTTGTAGATCTGTCTGCTTTTGAGGGCATTATCTATATAGTAACTTTTTTTAAAATACAATTCATCTTATTGTCTGTGCAGAAAGACAAATGTGTATTTTCTTTTTTTTTTCCAACTCACAGGTTAACTTACTGAATTCTATTCATGACAACTTCCACCAGTAAGTTATGGTTCTTTATCTCCTAATAGTTGCAAAGAGTGGTAGAGTTGGTTGGACAAATGGAAGTGGGCACCAGTTATGGAGACTAAACATTTCTTAGAAGATTTTATAGTCATAAACTGATTTATAGAATAGTTTATTAACTCTGTTTAAGCCAGTTTGGGGAATCATGGACTTGGAATTACGTAACTTTTATAGCAAACATATGTTTTCAATATCTGACTCTTTAGATGTGGAAATTCAGTCATCATTTTCCTAGAGTTAATTTAGATCTTCTCCTCCTTTTAGTGGAGTTGTGGTTATTACATTATGTACAAAACATTAGACTAGGACATATTTCAGGCATGTTTATTATAAACTACCTCTGTATTTGGAGATTTTTATATATTGTGGAGTCTGTGTAAAATTGTGGTTGCCTTGGAAGTTCATGGTCAAAGATCAGTGTGTGAATCAGCCAGTGTTTATTTTTCTCTAATGATTTCGAGGTCTAAAATAATGATTTAGAGGTCTAAAATGACTTCTAGGCTTTCCCTATTCCAGTGAGAAATTGTACAGCATTTGCTGTTCTCCTAGACCTCTAGTCACCTTCTTACTATTCACAACAGAGGCTTTGCTTAAAAAACTATGGTTTTATTAGTTATTAGCAGTTGATTTCTGTACAGCACATGAGAGCAAGGAGCAGACTTGAGCTGACAGGAGCACACGTGTGACAGGCTCCGAGCTCTCTGTGCCCGTCTCTTTGGTAGCTGAAGAGCTGCACTGTCAGTGGTACCAGTGATTAAAAGGATGAATTTTTACACAGAACACTAAGCAATGAGAACTTTGGACATGGGTAGATGTGCAAGACAGCAGCAGCTGAGACAGTGTCCCACATCCCTGTCAGGTGTTCCATTTTCTCCTTTCCAGAGCCATGGCATCGTCCGGATCTCGGGAGCAGTTTTTGCGGCAGATGGAGCAGATTGTAGAAGGCATCAAACAGAATCGAATGAAGGTCTGACTCCCCTCACTTTCTTTGCTACAACCTGGGAATTATCTCAGCAAAGCCTCTTGGATCTGTCTAGGCACAATTATTATCCATTACATGAGGTGCAAATTAGGCAAGCAACTGAAAAGGATTCTTTCTTTTCACATTCATCAGAAACTTCTCACCATTAAATGTCAATGAATAGAGTATGACAGAGGTGTTGTAACACCTCTGTCCTGACAGGAATCTTATACCATCTTATACCCCTCAACTTCATTACTGGCACTGTAGTGATTTAAATGCCTGAGACAACTGAATGCCACTGAAATCAGTGAGAACTCTTCCATTTGGACTGTGTGGGTGCAGTCAGACCTGCACCTCAGGCACGGTTTCTGACTGTGGGAGCTGATTGAAGCTTTCTGCTGCAGAAGAGGGTCAGCAGCACCTCAGAGTCCCAAACATCATGTGCCCTTTTCCCAGCTGCACCTACAGTGCCACTGGTACTGAGACTTCAGCATTAGGCTCTTAATTTTTAAGAGCTGACCTAAATGTTCTCTGCATTTCAGGCACGAGCTGGGGGTATCATTTATGAAGTATCTGTCTCCCCTAGTGTTCCTATGTCTCCCCTGGCTGTTCCTTATGCACTGTGTCCATGTGTATCCCATACATATGATCCCTTACCCTTCCTGCATACCAACAGATGGAAAAGAAAAAGCAAGAAAACAAAATGAGAAGAGACCAGTTGAATGATGAATACTTAGAGCTTCTAGAGAAACAGAGGCTTTACTTCAAAACAGTGAAAGAATTTAAAGAGGTAAGAACACTTTTGCTATGTTCAGCTGTCATGTTCTGTGACCTATTTGATGTACTTGTGCATTGACATATGCACAAGATTTCCTGATATGATGCTTATCACACCATGTCCATGATGTACCTTGGTGGTTTTCTCCATGTGAATCTTGGACTCTGAATTTGATTCTGGGAGTTCTTTCACTGCTAGATTGGCACCTCTCCATGTTACAGGGAGAGGTTATCAAGCAAGTGGTGTATTTAGGTTTTCAAGTGGAATCTCATGAAGGTCTGTGAGCAGTTAGTTATTGGAGCAAAGAGGGGTGTGGAAATGTGTGTGAATGAGGAGGAAATGCAGGATCTTGGTCATTAATCTTCAGGAACCAGCCTTGTTGCCTAATGATTGTGAAAGCACTGTATAACACTTCATTGATTTAGCCTTTCCCAAGCTTTTAATCATCATGGGCTTCTGTTACTTGCTGTCTCCATGAGAATGAATGAATGAAAAGGAATGCTGCAGGCCAAATTGTCATTTGGCTTCATATGTTCAAGGAAAAACATCTTTGTGTGATTATTCCTGCCTTGTTCTGAGACAGTTCCTTCCTGCTTCAGACAGCATGCTCTGGCAGAATGACAGGGGCTGTTCAGCTACTCTGACATGCAGAATTTTACATCCTACTTGCAGAATTTAGGTAGATTTATTGTTAGGGTTTTCACCTATTTTTCTTCCATTGCCATGTAAGGGAATTCTTGCTCAAGTCTGCTACCCTTAAAAATAAAAAAGTCCTGGTTGTGGTACTGAACACAGGTGTACTTGTGTAAATATATTTCCTGACCAAGAGTTGTTCCCTGAACACTGACTCTTTTGCAAACTGTCCTGAGAAGTTCCAGATCATCTACAAGTAATGCCCATTTCAGATTTATTCTACTTATAAGTAAAAAGCTGAATTTGCTTTAGCTACATGCAGAAACTTCAGGTGGGTGGTCAAGCAGTGTTCCTTCTGGCTTGCAGGTCATAAATTTAATTAATATTGCCATTGGAATAACATTATGGATGAATCAATATTATCTTCAACTCATCACTCACTCCAAGCTGCTTTGGATTGTGGAGATGTTTCAAAATGAAAGAAAGGGTTTGGTTCTGTTGCTGTGGAGATCCAGGTGGCAGAGTTGGAGCAATTCCTCCTTACTTGTTTGCTCTCTGTTAACAGGAATGCCGTAAGAACGAAATGCTGCTGTCCAAGCTGAAAGCCAGTTCTTCCTGAAGAGCTCCAGCTGGGGAAATTTAGAGAAGATTGTTCAGTCCATTGAATCTCTTTTGTGAGGTGACAGTTATAACTGCAATGTAGATGTATATATATAGATATATATAAAAAATATATATACACACAGCTGTAAAAGTCTGGTTTTTCCAGTATGTGTTCAGTTTACATTCCCTCATCACATGGCTGTATTATTCATTATTGCCTCCACTACACAGTAAAGAGTTAACACAGTACAGCAAAATAGAAATGTCTAATTTTATTTATTTGGGTTTGGGGTTTTTTTTTCCTACAGTAAGGACAGTGGGAGTTTTTTTTTATTTGGGTTTTAACACTGAATTAAGTGAAAATTCTGGAATAAGTTTACATGTACTGTGTAGTATGTCCACCACCCCACAGGATGAGCACTGCAGAATGCAGTAGTTTGTTAATTTTGGTCCAGAAATCCCCCACAGAATGAGATTCTTCAAACTCACTTTTCCAGCTAATAGCTTCACATTATTTTAGTTTATACTCTAGCCATATATAGGATTCCAGAGGATAACAATTAATTTCTAATGGCTAAGAAAATGAAAACTTACCTTGGATAATTCCTGGTGTAAAATTATAGATCTATATTTTTATAAAGTCTAGCTGTTGTATAAATTTCTTTGAAATTTCATTTTTATATATAGAGAGTGTGCTTGTTAAATTAATAGCTCCAGGAAAAAACACCTTAATACTAGGATCACCACGTTATCCCTGGCTGGGATGAAAATCAGAGTCTGTCACCTGTAATATAGGAAGATAAAGATTGAGACACTCTGCTCTAATGAACGGATGCTCACCTTTGAAGACAACAACCTACTTACCCTGCTGAAGACTTGCTCTTGAAAGTTCAGAAACTTTGTGGGACACTTTCTGAGACATTTTTATATCTGTATATACAGTATTTTATAATTCAAACAGTTGCTTTTTGTACTTAACTCCAGGATTTTGGACTGACTTCTTAATGTACATGACATCTTCAGGAGAAGAAGACCCATGTTCCTTTTTCCCACTGACACTGATGACAGCACTGTTCAATTACTGTCTATGGCAGCAGATATAAAATAAAGGATGTTTGGAATCCAGTGACATTCTGATATTGTGTTTTTAAGGTGGAACTTGCCTCAGAAGCTTTCCCAGGCTCCTGAATCACAAGTACATTAAAAGATGAATCATGTCCATAGTCAAATGAGTCATTGTGTTTGTGATGTCCTGCTCCTTCAGCACAAACAGAATGAAAACCTTCCCACTGAGCCAGCTGGGACCTTGCTCCCCCACAGTGGTCAGTGCGGGGAATAGATCTGGGCTGCTCCTCTTGGATCTGTTCAAAAAGTCAGTCTGCCCAAGACTGGCAAAAACAGATTCCAAGTCCCTTCAAAGAAGGAAAAATTTACATTCAGCCTTCCTTCAAAGAAGGAAACCTGTAGTGAGTGCTGCTTGCAGACTTTCTGTAGTCAGCTTTGATATAGAAGGCATTATATCTGTCTACAAACTTTGCCCTCTATAAAAACTATAGAAAGCTCATTCCAGTTTGTGAATTGAATAACTCAGCTTTGGCACCAAGGAGACCTGCTTGGGAATTCAAGCTGTGCTGTGTTTGTGTACTATGCAACTCTAAAAAAGTAACTTGAATGGGCATTTCAATTTGGGATTTACCATTTTAATCACAATTGCTTTTTAGCATCAAGCAAAATTTCCTAGGTATGGTAAATAGTAGGGTAAATAATGAACTTGCATGTAGATTAAATTATGTGATTATTTGTTTGGTGTAATGTTAAAATTTATGCTTACCTGCTATAAACACAGTAACCTGGAAACTTCCACAAGAAATATAAAAATGTGAGATCAGTTGCTCTGACTAGGATAAATCTGAGGTTTGTAGAATGCAGTTGTTGCTCACAAAGGATAGATCAAGAGTCCACTGTAGATGGAGCCCAGGGCAGGTGGCCACGACTTTTGGTGTGAGGCCCATGTGAAAAGGAGAAGAAAGGAGCTGATGAGGGTGTGAAAACAGTTCCATCAGTTGTTTTTGCTTTCTGGCACAGGCTCTGTGTGTTGGGTGCCATTTCTCCTCAGACCTGGGGAGGAACTGACAGCAAGGAGAATCTGCCTCCATCTCAGCTGGTTGCAAGCAAGGAATTCTCAGAATTTTTCTTCAGTATTGCTGGATTTCCTTGTTGAAAGAGAAAGGTCTTGCCCTGAACTCATTTGCTGTTACCTTGTAAGGCTTGTAAAGTAACATTTACAGGACTTGCAGCAAAACCTAATTTCTCTATTAGGGTTATTAGCATAGTCTGCTCACACTCATCTTCCAAAGCCCTTTCATTTCTGCACATTCTGGGCTCAATGCAGCTGATGCAGGATTCTCAGAGCCTTGCTGCAGGATGCAACTCTGCCCTTCTGCTGAGCAATAGGCTTCAGTAAATTTTTCTGAGAGCAAATTCAGTGTCAGGAAATAAAATTTAAAACTAGTAGTCCACTGCTTACAAGCAGAAATGATTGGTGTACTCAAATTGGCAGCTTCTATTGGGGAAATAAATACACAACATCTAAGCTGTGCCAAATGATATCCCTTTAGAATATTTGGGGTTTTTTTTTCCTGTTTGGATAGTCAAGATACTGTGTCATTAATCTTAGTTCATATGGGAGCATGCAGCAGGTTAGGCAGCAGCCACTGATAAATATTTTCTTTGCCCCACAGCAAGCTGTGATTAAAAACCAGAATTTTAAATCCCGAATCTGTGCTGCCACTTTTCTAAATGTAGTCTGCATTTAGAGCCAGTGTTGGAAGCTGATTTTGTTGAGAGCTTTCTAAAGCCACTGCAATGAAATGAAAGCTCTGCTTGCCTTTCATTGCCTCTGGGTGTGTAGGGAGGCCGGCTGTGTGAGCCATCACTGTAACACTGCTGGCACAGATGCTTGGGTGGGCACAGCACTGCCTGCTTAGCTTCCTTAGAGCTCCTCACAGCACAATCCCAGAGGCCCAGCCTCGCCTCCTAAGGGAGCTAAATTCATCCTTGAGGAGGAGGAGAGCTGTGCCAGTGCCCTGCTGCTGCTCTGCTGCTTGTGCTGCAGGTCAGTGTCTGCAGCAGTGCCCTGCATCTGCGGCTGCAGGAACTGCACAGGGGCCTTGCAGCTCTGTGGTGTCCTCCCAAGCTCCAGAGCCGTGGCAGAAGGTGCCTGCACAGCCTGTGCTGCTCCTGCAACTGGAACTGGAGCTGGGTGCTGCTCCAGTCAGTTGGAATGTGCAGCTGGAGATCACTGCAGCCAGACTGGGATGGGCCAGGGCACCAGCGCTGGCATTGGATTTGTGTGACAGTGATGGCTTGGCTTACCATGCTCAGGAAGTACAGGCACTAAAATTTGTCCAAAACATGATTATTAGAAATTGCAGGAGTGCCACATGCAGAAGATTTGTATGCTTTTCAACACCAGCTCAAGATGACCTTTGCATTTCCTCCTTCCATGTCATCTGTTTGGATTTTACAAGTTTCAGAGCAGTGACTCTCTTACATGAAAAAAAATCAATTGATGTGAAAAATTTGTCAGTGGCTCTGAATGAGGCTGCAGGTTTTAGTAACATTCAGTCTCTTACATATGTGCCTTCCTTCTGGTTTAATTAAGCCTCCAAACACTGGTTTGAATGGTAGCTACTCCATATGCAGGCAAGTTGAGAGTCACAAGGGAAAGTTATTTAAATCAGCATTTAAGTCTGAGTCACTGTCTAACAACTCTTTGAAATTCTAGGTAATTAAAACTCCTGAATTCCCACTGAAATTGAGAGAAGCATCCTCTGCAGGAGTGCAAGACACACAGGTGGCTGTGGGCACAGCAGGTCACACTGGACTGTCACAGCACTGCAGGTGTGAGGTACAGCACTGCCCGTGCTCCTGACATGCAGCCAAGCTCCCTTCAGCTTCCTGGGACTCTGTGCCATGCTAGAAATACTCAGAGATGTGTCAGCTCTCCCACTCAGAGCAGGGGAGGAAGTAAAACCCACCAGAGAGACAAATATGGAGCAAGATGGACTTGGCAGTATGCAAGGAAATAGATTATTTTTGTATATATTGTTGGGTCAGGGATGTTTGTCAGATCTTGGGAAAATGATTTCAGGCTTAGGTTTGAGTCTCTTTGGGTTTTGGGGAGTCACTTACACCTGATGGCATCAAGCCTTTGTTACAATAGGAGGAAGTTGATGCCAGCTGACAAACTGTGGCCTTCACCCAGGTTGGGTGCTGAGCACATGGATGGTGCCAGGGCCCCAGGCTCTCACCCACCCCTGCCAAGCAGCCACACGCTGCTGCCAGCACACCTGGTGTGACTGAGCACCCTGTGTGGTGTTTGTAACACAGATGCCTGCTCAGTTTTATGGCAGCATGAAATAACCATGCACACAGCCCCCATTCACTTGAGGTGTTGGTGTCTATCTTGAGCTCACCTGGGTTCCATAAAACAGGGAAAGTCTGAGCCTGGCAGAGTGAGAGAGGACAGCACAAGTGAAAAATCCTCACTAGATCTTTCTGTGAGAACACATTCTCAGGGGCTCTGAATAATTCTGTGCTTGCCTCTTAAGTTTCACTCAAGCCCAGGGGACACAGGTGACCCCTGTCTGACCAAGCCTGCCCATCAAACCCTGCTGCTTGCAGAGCACACAGCCTCTCAGTCCTGCCAGGCTGTGTGTCTGAGCTGCTTGGTGATCCTCTTTAATTTCACATCAACTCAAGGACTGATTGACTGCAGCATGTTTATTCCCTCCCAAATAAATCTCAAACCCGAACCCAGCATCCTGTTCATATCACCAACATGTCAGTACCGCTCAATTAGCAGCTCCCACGGGTGCCTTTGCTAATGAGGAGAGCTCCGGCAGGGCCCCGGGGCTGGCTGGGCGGGATCAGCCGTGCTGGGTGTGACAGCCGCGGCACCGCACACGCCTCACTCAGCCTGTGATGGCTGAAGAGCAGACGGGAGGCATTCCCTGCTTCCACCTTCCTTGCCAAACGCTGGCGTAGAACATCTGTATTTCTGAGGGGAGACTGTAAACTCTCAGTAGGTTTATATCCAGACATCTTCCATCTTCTTTTTCACTGCTGCTAAATCCCCTCAAGTAGCTCTTGTGCATGGCAACTGTTCATATCACAGGCATGTTTCCCTCAAGAAATCTCTCTATTATGCAATAATCGTTTTCTCTTCTGTGTCCCCTTTTATCTTTGCTTTACAAAAAGGTTCTTGAAGGCATTGCTGTAATTTTTGTTAAATGCTGTATAAATGAGAGGATTAAAGAAAGAATTTGAGTAGCCAAGCCAAAGAAAGATGCTTTTCCAGATGGGCGGGATGTTGCAGGAACAGAGGGGACTTATTAATTCTGTAATGAAGAAAGGGATCCAGCACAGTACAAAAACTCCAATTAAGATGCCAACCATCAGAGCTGCTTTTTTCTCTTTCTGTTCTCTCCATGTTTCTCCATCTGTCTGGAAAGTGATAGCTGCACGACGAGCTGTAAACACCATCTGTGGTTCCTGCGAAGCTTCCTTCACCTCAAACAAAAGCAAACACAGTTTCTTACCAAGACAGTTTGTTTGAGTGAAGTACTTCTTTTAAATGACAGCACAACATCTGTGCACCTACCACAAAAGGCCTGGACTTCATTCCTTCCATGCTAAAAGAAAGAAAATGCCCCAGAGTGCCAAACTCATTACAATGGAAAAGCTGCCAAGTGTAGCTGACAAACAGAGCTAAATAAAGAGTACCTGGTACCATGTGTGTTGTGGGACTCTTTTTCAATTTATTGTCTTGGATGCCTTCAAACCTAGGGGAAATGAGGTTGTTAAGGCAGGCAAACAAAGGCCTGTGTCTGCTGTCTATCTCTGCACCAGACTCATGCTGCTACATGGCCTTCAGACCTGCTCTAGTGAACTGCTTCAGCAGGGCTTGCACCAGATCATCTCCAGAGCTCCCTCCCAAGTCCAACCATTCTGTGATTCTGTACTTTCTCAAAAAGTACACCATTGCCAGAAAAAAACCCATTTCAATTGACCTTCAGTTCAAATTCTGGCTTCAGTAGAGGTTATACAAGAGAGGAAAGAATTTCAGCTACTCCAGGCTGTCAACAGTGCTTCTTGTCTCCTCTCACTGAGGGCAAACAGCTTCTGGGCAGAATTTATTTGTGTGCTTTGAGTCTGACCAGATGAAGACACTCCTTAGAGATTTTAATCTGAAGATGGAAGTGTCTGTGATACTAAAGTTCTTCTAGGCGCTACAGTTATGAAGAGAGTGCAATAAAAGCAACAGCTTAAGGCTGTAAAATTTGCCTGAGTGGTAATTCACAGGCACTCCAGATATGGGCCATTGTTAAATTAGCTACATATTGCACAGGCATGTGCTACCTCTGTAACAGAAGGAGAGCCTGTACTGAGTATGAGCACAGCAATTCAGACAGTGAAGCACTGCAGTGGCTGAACAATCACTCTTCAGGATGGATGTCCCTGTCTGCACCCTCAGAATGCACAATGTAAGGGCAGCAGATTATGGGCACAGGCAAATAATGGAGGGAAAATGAAAATCACATCTGTTCTGACAATTAAAATGGGACACCCCTCATGTAGCAAGGATCACACCATTTGTCTGCAGAAGGACTTGCTCTGCACGTCCTTAATCACACTCTGCAAAAAGGGATGAATGTATGACACAATGACAAATCTGTGACAGCAACCCTGAAAGATGATGTCTCAGCCCTGAGGAGCAGTTACCTCAGTGCCTCTTGGGAACAGCCATACAAAGGACTTCTCTCGAGCATCAGGCACAGGTTGGTACTGTAGTTAACCTTCAACTCTTGCTCAGAATATGGAGCTTGCTGTGTGCCACATCAAATCACAAAATCAAATCAGAGCCTTCTCACTACTTCTGACTGCAGAATTTCCTAGCAGTGGCCCCTTTATCACTTAATTGCATATTGTAAGAAAAGGTTATATCGTTTCCTTTGCTAGAAGATACCTCAGTCCTCAGGTGTTTTCCACAATGAAGCCTGCATTTTCAGCCTGGTCAAGCCCCTACTGAAGTAAGAGGAGTTTTTATAAACTTCCCTGGTTGTTAGGTCACGCCTCTGAAAATAAAACAGCAAGTGAAACTAGATCATGGTACGTTTTGTAAATTATTAGATCATGGTACATTTTGTAAATTACTTGCTAGAACTAAATGCAGCTCTAACTGTATCAAATCTGCAGTTCCCAGTGCCAGCCCCAGAGGCTTCTCATGACTCCACTTCCAATGTAAGTCACAACAGCTCCCCTTTATCCCCATGCCACACAGAACAAAGGACAAGTATAGAGCCTGTGCCCCCAATTTGGGTGTACTGATGAGCACTAGCAGGCAGGCTGTGACAGCAGAAGAGGAGGTGGTCACAGAGTGTAAATTAGAGCAGTCCATGGAGATGCTTTGGGTTATGCTGGAGCCATCTCTGCAGTGCTGCACACTGTTCTCACTCAGTGTCTAGCAGCACACTCTGCCTCGGGCACAGATTTCCTTCCATCTGCCTGGGCACTGCTCCAGGAGCACTGGGGAAATATCTGGCATGAAAGGACTGCTCCTCTGAGGCCAGAATTTGGTTCAGAACTCGTGAAATCAGCTATTTCCAGGACAATGGGCTGTGAGAACTGCAGAGATAACTGCTGTTCTGTGAGACTAATAAAAAGTAAATGAAGGAAATGAGCTCAAGTACAAATCCTTCTAGAGTCACAAAGGAGTTTGGTTGTAGTTCCAGAATTTATTCTTCTGTACACTGATCAGCAATTACAGTTCAATGCCTCTTGTTTGTCTGTCCCCAGTAAATTACTGCTCCTAAATGGATACATGTTCCCAGAGCTGTATGTTCCCATTTCCTGTGTTCCTAGAATGTCACAGAAAACATGCCACCAAGGAGCTTCTGACAAAATCCCTTGATTTA
This sequence comes from Chlorospingus semifuscus, assembly GCA_035048045.1. NCBI lineage: Eukaryota > Metazoa > Chordata > Aves > Passeriformes > Passerellidae > Chlorospingus > Chlorospingus semifuscus. Next base: position 8,525,698 of record JAWWMS010000287.1, on the reverse strand, counting down.
AAATGTTCCTTACAGCTTTAATGATTGTTATTACTGGTCCTTCGTGGCAGGTGCTCTGTGTGTGTCTGTCCTGCACCTGCAGGGCCTGCAATAACAAAACAACAGTAATGATAAACATCAATCAAATCTGCCTTAGCAGCACAAATGTAGAGCTTTGCCTATCACAGTGTGCTGCAGCAAAGGTCATTACTGCCTCAGCGCAGCCCTGGCACACTTCTTGCTGTTTGAACAAGAGCACAAGAAGATAAATGCACAACAAAGGATCAAAACAAAGAAAGGTCTACACTGTCTTGGATGCTCCACCAACATGACAAACAGCTCATTTGACAGGGAAAACAACACCAGCTTTCTCTCTCAGGATTCTCTTCTGCTGTAAGCAGACTAACTGTATTTCTCCTAGGAAATCACTTTTGCTTCCTGCCTCACTCTTTTCTGGACATTTTTTGCACCTCTTCTGGACAGCTGAACTTTGTTTCCTGACCCATCTTTTCTACTTGTGCAGAGGCACAAATAAGAAATAAAAGGCCCATGACCCCTTCAGAAAAGGAGAATCTGTTTTTTTTCTCCCACATTGTCCTGACTGGTTGAGTGAGTTGGAGAAGCTGAATGGGCCAAGGTGCAGAACAACACAGCACCTCTGGAGCTGTGGGGCCTGATGTTATCCAAAGGGGGAAGGACTCTCACAAAACTCTAAGGTTTGGATCATGCCTAATGTTTTCATATACAAGTACTTTGAGAGGGCAGAAATAAAAAAACAAAGACAAAATAAAAAAGAACCAACAAAACCTTCACCAATCATCAACAGAACTTGATTTTTAACTCTTCACATGAAAATTTAAACCTGATTTTGCAATTGCTACATGTAAGTAATGCAGACATTCAGATCCCATCATCCTCGATCTGCTGGGCTATCCTGATGCCACAAGTGATTTCATTGATTTAAAAGGGAACTATCCAGCAGTATCTGCTGCTTATTGCCTGCTGTCAACCAGGTGTGACAGAGCATAGCTCTCTGTCACTGATGATATGTCACTAGGTTTTTAATGAGGGTCACCCACGTCAGTGTTGCCTGCAGAATTCACTTTTCAGGGAGTTTCATAATTGGCAAACCAAAAATTATAAAAGCACCAGCTTAATTTAGGATCCCAATTTGGCAATTATTTTATTTCAAAGGAGAGCAAAAACCAAGCTGTCACTAAAACCAGAAGCATCTCAGATGTTTCACATCCATCTCCCTCACCTGAACTTTTTCAAAGGTTTTGAAAAGTATTTTTCAAAAACACCAGTAAAATTTTAACCAAAGAATGACTCAGAAGAGTTATTTTGTACCTATTCTATTCTGCAGCTCTGTAAGAGTGTAGGAACATAAGGTATGTATGCCAACTCCCAGTTTGGAAGGAATGCCCTTTCTCTATGAAAACAACCAAACCATTTTATATATATATATGTATATGCACAACCTGCAAAGCACTTTGGTGCCTAACTCTGCTGGCTGACAAACATCAATGTATCACCCTCACTGCTCCACTTGGTGCACTGGTTTTTCCAAGACATCCCTACTGGCACCAGAGTGCTATGAGCTCAGACCTCTTCTGTCCTTAGACTTGCCAGAATTAACAAGCTGGTTGTAGCTCAGGCCACCAAGTGCAGCCCTGCTGTGCAGTTCCAGTCCAGCACTACCTGACAGCTCATTCCTGAGTGCAACACAGACATCTCTCCCAGCAGGGATCACTGCTGTTAGTGCTCACCTCCAGACTGGGAAGCACTGCCAGCCTTGGGCATTGTCAAAAAATTGCCAAAAACATTGCCAAACATTGCCAAAAAATCCCTCAAAAATCCCAAAATATTCCTCAGATCAGCTGGTGCAGGGCAACCTGGAGTGAGGACTGACATAGATGCAGAGGGGAATTCACATCCAGAGTCACAGTGACAGGAGGAAAACGTTGCCAGGGTGAGCATGACAGGAGAGCATTCTCTGAGAATGGAGATGGAAGGAAGTAGAGGGAGGAGAGACATCAAAGGAGAAAGAATGGGAAAATCAGAATGAGCTGATGGGCAAAGCATGAGAAGCAGAACAGAATTTGCCCCATCAGAGAGGACAGAGCTGATGCTGACAGCCAGATCACCCCTGCAAAGTTTGGCAACGTTACCTTCGTGTTTGTGTGTCAAAATACAACAGGGTTTTGCCAAAGTGCAGTAGTGATGTGTGTGAAGATTCCCCTCCAGAATTCACTGGGGAACTGCTACTCTTCCTGTGAAAGTCATGGATCCTACTACCACATGCTTAAAAAGGATCAGGATAACACTCTGTGAGTAAATCTCAGCATCTTAATTTAGAAAGAAAACAAGAAATGCATCCTGAATGCCAGCTTGCTTGATCCACGAGTTCATTTAATGTACACGTCACAGACATCTTTTGTGAAAAATCCTTTCTTGGGATTTTTCTCCCTTCTGAGAAGCTGTGGCCTCAGCAACAAAA
>JAWWMS010000287.1:8474770-8523119 GCA_035048045.1 Chlorospingus semifuscus | reverse complement strand
TCATAATGTAATATATATCATAAAATAATAAATCAAGCCTTCTGAACATGAGGTCAACATTCTCGCCTCTCTCTTCATCCTGCAACCCTTGTGACCACCATCACATGTACACTTGTGCAGCATCAGCTCTTCCTTCAGGAGAGGAGTAAAGTTTGCATCTGAATCACAGAAGTCTTTTAATTTAAGTCAGCCAATGGAGCTGCTGGGACAATAGAAGAAATTGCCACTACACACCAATTGCAGACTCAATAATCCTTGTCAGGAGAAGTTAATCACAGTTGATATGTCAATCACACCAATGAGAGAGAAGACCTACTGGCTTGAGCATCTGCTGGCATTGCAATAACTCCCCCAAAATGGGTGTGTAGCTCACTGTGACAGAGCCCTTTTGTCAGAGCAGCCTAAGCCAGCCCCCAGACCTTGCATCACAAAAAGCACTCACCTGGCAGCCATGCTCAGGGCCTCCTGCAGACAGAACCATGACATTTTGCAGCCAGACTCTGTCTTGCTGAAACTGTCATGTGATGTTGTCTCTCCACTGGCTCCAGCAGCAATGCCTCAGCTCATTTCACTTCCAGTAATTTTAGATTCCAAACAACTACTCCTGTATGGGTATGTGTGTATGCAAAAGATAGAGCACGCAAAAACACTACAAACAATCAGCTGGCTTTTGTGCTTGAAGAGATTATACATTAACTCCAAGCAATACTTTCATTGTACTTAAAACAATTTGGAAGAAATTTGGTACAAACTAGGGGCTGAAGATCGTAGGAAAAAAAAAATATGTCACTAGAGGAGACATTCTCTACTTTTCTAACAAATTTTTTGCTTTTTCATAGAACATACCTTCATAAATCAATATATATTAGAAGTAGCTTCAAGACATTATGATCCAAATCTGCAAGTCTAATCACACATAATTACCAGTGCATTATGCAATTATTGCCAGTGCAATTATGCAATTAACTGGGGACACAACCTACAGACTCTTACTTGTGACCATCATAATGAGTTTCCTTGCCTCCAAATCAAAGATAGGATTTTGCAGGGGATGAGGCTCTGCAGGATTAACCCCAATGGAACAGAAATGTTCTCTGTAGGTATCTCTAAGATCCACACAGCTCATCTCTGGCTACTGGGAAGGGACTGCGCTTAGGAAGTGCAACATGTAATCACAAAAACATAAAGGCTGGCAGGAGTGAGAGTAAAAGTATGTGACAGAAAACAGGGAAAGTTTACAGAGAGCACAGCCAAGCACGGTGGAGGCATGGAATGGGTGACAGCAGCATCATGCAGAGAGCCTGACTTACAGAGCACAAGGAGCCAACCCCAACCCTTCTGAAGGGACCCAGCTTTCCTGTCAGCAAGGTGCATCACCAAAATGAATGAGACCTCCCAAACAGCTAGGGCACTGCAGGATTACATACAATCTTTGGGATAAGAACATGGTTTTGAAGCCAGCAGGTAATTTTAAACCAGAAACGATTGCTCATTGCTTCAACACTATGCAGTGAGCAGCATTCAAGGAAAAATATCCCAAGCACATCAATATATAAGTTTATATTGTGTATAGTGCATAATTTGCTTACAAAATCTATTCAGACACACAAAGTCTGTGCTGGTAGGTAAATGCACATGTATCTAGGTACAGGACCTGGGGATCTGTTTGTCTTTTTTTAGACAAACCAATGCTTTTTTTGGCTTTGCTAGAACTTTGGTTTCCCCCACCAATGCTGTAAAAAACATAATGAGGAAAAAAAACAAACCCAAGGAATGGCAAATTCAGAACAAAGACACAATTTTCAAACGTCTCTCCCGACTGGCAGTGAGTGCACCTGTCCCTTACTCTTACAACCCACAAGGAAAAAATGAGAACAAAGCTCTTCTCCAGGAGCTGCACTTTTTCACTGGCTAATTGATGCTCACGTCCAGTCTGTGACAAAGTCAAACAGACGGGGAGCCCCAGGGCACCTCGCAGCCTTCTCGCTGTGCCGAACCCACCATTGGGGATGGAAAAAAAACCCTCACCAGGGGTGATGGCCAGAACTGAGGAGAAGTAGGACGGCAGTGCCCGGGGGAGCAGCGAGGGCTCCCTCCCCTTGCCCGGCCTTACCTGGGCAGCCTCGGGCAGGGGCAGCACGGCGTTCCTCCTGCGGGCCCCCATGTGCAACTTGGACGCCTTGTAGATCTTCCAGTAGACGAAGAGCACCACGCAGAGGGGCAGGTAGAAGGCGCCGCCCGTGGAAACAATGGTGTAGGACGGCTCCTGGCTGAGCTGGCAGCGCTCCTGCTCGGGGCTGTAGGTCTCGCCCCAGCCCAGCAGCGGGGCGAGGGAGATGGCGGCGGACAGCAGCCAGGTGAGAGCGATCATCACGTTGGAGATGCGGCGGCGGGCGAGCAGCGTGTACTGCAGCTGCCGGGTGACGGACCAGTAGCGGTCCAGGGCGATGGCCGTCACGTTCCAGATGCTGGCCGTGCAGCACAGCATGTCGAAGCACACCCACACGAGGCACAGCTCCCGGCCCAGCCGCCACCGCCGCCCGGCCGACAGCTCCTTCACCAGGCTCAGCGGCATCACCAGGGCCGCCACCAGCACGTCCGACACCGCCGTGGAGGCCACCAGGTTGTGGGGCACCCGGTGGAAGGCCTTCACTCGCAGGATGGTCGCCAGCACCAGCAGGTTCCAGAGGAAGGTGGCCACGGTCAGGAGCACCAGCAGGGTGAGGATGAGGACGGTGAAGATGGAGAAGGGCTCCCGGCCCCTCCACGCGCTGCCGCCCACCACCGAGGAGGAGGCGTTGGCGTCCACGTTGGCAGACGAGGTATTGGCGCCCATGCTGGGCTGGCACTGGCCCCGTGGGGAGCAGGGGCTCAGGGACTCCGCCATGCCCGGGATCAGGGCTCGAGCCCTCACCGCTGCCCCTTCCCAGGCCCCCGGCACCGTCCCCAGCCCCGCTGCCGGCGAGCGGGAGCCCCGCACCGGGACGCGGCTCCGCTCAGCGGCCACCCCACATGTGCCGCCGCCTCAGCGCTGCCCGCGGCTCCCGCCCGCGCCCGCCGCTCCGCACGCCCATCCCGGGCGGCTGGAGAAGGGAGGCAGGCTGGAAAGGGAGGGAGGCTGGAGAAGGGAGGGAAGCACGGCGAGGCTCCGGCATGGGCAACGCAGGCGGGCGGCACCACGGCTGCCGCCCCGCCCCAGCGGCCGCCTCAGGGGCGGTGGCGCGGCCGGGCCGTGTGGGGCGGGAGGCGGCGCCTCCCCGGCTGCTGCTCGCGGCCCTGAGGGGCGAGGCGTCCGCTGCTCCCGGGAAATCCGAGCTGCCGGGGCTGGAGGGACCTCTGGGGATCACCCCGTCCCACCGTCTGCCCAGGCAGGGCCACCTCGGGCAGGTGTCAGGAACGCATCCAGGTGGGTTTGGAATGTCTCCGGAGAGAGAGACTACTCCACGCTATCCCTGGGCAGCTTTTAGTGCGCTGCCACCCTCAGTGTAAAGAAGTTCTTCCTCATGTTGAGGTTAAACTTCTTGTGTTTTAGTTTTTCAGTGGTGTCGCTGGACACCACTGAAAAAAGTCTGGCACCATCCTCTTGGCACCTGGCTTTGAGATCTTAATGTGCATTAATGAGATCCCCTCTCTGTCCTGTCTTTTTCAGACTAACCAGGCCCAGCTCTCACAGTCTCTCCTCTTAAGAGAGATGCTCCAGACCCCCCATGACCTTTGTGGCCTCTGCCGGACCCTCTCCAGGCTCCTTGCCTTTTTTGTATGGAGGAGCCCCGATTTGGACACAGTGCTCAGATGTGGCCTCACCAGGACCAAGTAGACAGCAATAGTCCATGTCCCCACAGCCCCAGGTGATGACAGGACATCCCTTTCTCCCCATGCACCCCATGAGGCTACAGGACACCCTCTTCTCTTCACAGCCCTTTCCTGCCATGTTCCCTCAGTGCTCCCACCCACCATTTCATTGCTCTTAAAATAAACAATCAAATATCTGACCAAGGGCTTGGAGATGGACAATAGAATCAACAGTGAATAGATGGGAATGTCATCTTTCCTTCTGGATGTTTGGTGCTTTGTGATGCTTTTGAGAAGTCTGAGGGATGCAAAACACAAAAGGGTGGAAAATAGCAATCTCTTGTAAGTCTAAATACTTCACATCTTCCTTTGCATCTGTTCTCACTTTTCCCTGTTGACCTGAGAATTGATGAGAAAAGGACTTGTGACAGAAGGGAGGAATTGCAAAACATATTTCCTAGTCCTCATCACTTCACCAAACATCACTTCAGGACTCTATTTAACTGAATCTTTTTGGACTCAGTCTTGTCATATTTTTTTCTGTCAGTCTGAAAGTTCTTACTTGGCTTAACCCTCCCTGCATCCCTGTAATTCCTGTCCAAGCTCCCCTTTGCTCAGCTGTGTGAGGTGTCTGTGCTCCCCAGGGAGCAGCTGCCCAGGCCACCATTGTCACAGCACCATTTCCAAGCACTTCCAAGGACAGCACACAGCTTAGTAACAGCTCTGGAGGGTGATGATTCATCCAGAGATAACAGAATTCCAGCCCATTTTGTGAAGTGATGCAGTATTTTTATAGCAAATATATAAAATTTAATGCTACATTTTCCAGAAGTTTGTTCTTATCCATTACAGGCAGATTATTTTTAGACCATTATAAAGGGACTACACTGAACTTGACTCTTTACATATTTTCCATTTTTTGTTTTAGATTCAGAAGTGCTAAAAAAGGTTCTAGCAGATGCAGTTTTATTCCATGCTCTTTAGCAGAAAATCAGCCTCCTTTCTAAAGCATTTTTAAGAAAAGTCAGTTATATAAATCCTGCAATTGATTTGAGAAATATACAGAAAATTTCAGCTCAAGACAAAAAACAAACCTTCCAAAGTCCTTTGACGGCTGGTTCCATACTTTCACAATTGAAAATGTGATGGAGAATCTAGATGTCACATAGATGCCAGGCAGTATTGATATTATTAATAATGAAAACATTCATAGGTGATTGCAGCCACTCACAAAGGAGCCCAGAAAGCCTTGGGTGTCTCAACATCTTTAGCTGACAGCCAGAATAGAGAGGAGAGTTTGGAAGTTTTGTAACTGTTACACAAGATTTTGCAGAGCCTACAATTTTCCTTTTTTTTCTTTTTGTTTTAAATTCTGACCAACTGGGAAAAATAGTAGATGGTTATGTTTTCAGTATTGCAGCTTACAAAAGTGTCTGGGAGGATGGACTGCTCTTGAGGAGTATGCTAAGGTTTTGGGGGTTTTTTTTGAAAAGTGAATGCAGTTCTTAAGCTGGATGACACCCATATAGCAAAGTGAATTTTCCATTTGTCTTCCCTTCTCCTAATGGCATCTTTCCTCCACCTCTCCTCACAACTCCATATCAAAAGTTTATCGTGGTGGCTAAGAGGAAAAGCCAAAAGTAATCTCTTCCCCACATGGCTGTGCAATAAAGAGATTTGACAGAAGAAACATCATGGTATTTATGATGCAAGCCAGCAGATTTTTTAGCAGCTAAGAGCATTCCAGCTCAAGAGGCTGGATTCTCATTGTCAGGGCTTAACATCTTCTATAAATCTAAAAGCATCAGACAAACAGAAGCCTCAGTAAGCATTGCATGAATTCTAAAATCCTGAGAAAATCAAGCCAATAGAGCAAAAGCCAGGAGCAGTGAGAGACTTTATTCTGTATGCTTAGCCCCTTGATTATAGGCTTCTTTCAGCATTACTTTAATTTGAAAAAAATTTAAAACCCAAACCCAACAACCAACCTACCTTTCAAAGGCTAACAACTGGCTCTTTTCTGGCTGTTTTCAGGGCTCTGTAAAATCCCTTCTAAGTTTTGGGCATTGAAGTGACTGGACAGTGATCTCCTAAGCAGGGCAGTGGTGGAACTAAAACCTGTGCAGTATCCTGTCAGCACCATGTTTTCCTTCACAGTGGGACCTCCACTAGAATATTATTTTTTAAAATGACACAGCCCTTTTCACCCTTCCTGTGAGTTGCTTTCCCTGGCTTGAAAGCAAATCATCAGAGCTTTGGTAACTTACTTAAATTGAGTTGTCAAGTCATACATCAATCACAAAGGCTGATTACTGCCAAAATATAAACATACTTCTTATTTACAGCAGACCTCAGTAGATATCTTACTAAATTCTCAACTACTTTTGTTCTACAGTGTCAATAGAGGTGCCTTCTACCTGTGACATTCACCCTGACAAATTTGATGGCAACCCTTTCTGACCAGCGTTGTGCTTGTCTGTCACTCTGCAGCTTTATGGCACAGGAAACTCGGATCATGACAAGATTTTTCACAATTATGAGCAGTAACTCGGTGGCAGAGTGCTCCTTTATGGGCCTGTTCCAGGAACTGTCAAAAACATCTTCCAGCTCAAGCAGGAGAGTTTTGATCACTCCCTTAAGTGGTTTAAAGAGCCCAATTTCTTTGTCAAGGTTCTCAGAGGAAGAAAGCAATTTCTCAGTCCCTGAGCCATTGGTCACTGCTATGAGACAAGCCTTGAGAGCCTGATGGCTGAGGTCTATTAACTGCTCACAAGATTGATCACAGGGGAAGTGCAAAGGAAACCTTAGAATGCCAGTTTGACAATCTTGTGCACTTCTTGCAATACCATGGTGGAACAGATGCTGCCCAATACACAGATATTTCATCAGAAACTGTTTGTCATTTACGATTTCATGAACAAAGCAAAAGGTAATTGCACCTGCACTAGACAGGAAGCTTTTGATTCCCACTTAGTGTCAGCTCATGAATTTCTGTTATCAGGAAAGTAGAGCTGACTTTGCTACTACTACAGGCAGGGTGGAGCATTACACATCTATGTTCAAGTAACAGTGTTAACTTTTTTTTCCTTCCATGTAAGCTACTATTACTCTAGAGCAATAACAACCAGCCCTTCCATCTCCTACAGAAGTTTGTTTCAAAGATTTGTTTGTATTAGAAAATTAGGAAAATACAACCCAAGTATCACAGGGAGGAGTTGTGCAAGCTCTTTATCAGGTTTCCATGTATGAGAGTTTAGAAGTGGCAGAATTTTGATGCACTTTTAAGCCCAACCAGTTCTGGCCATGAGCATGTGGTCAGACAGGTGGTCACTGACTCCATATCCCAAGTTTTTCCTGCTCCAAACCAATATTCCACTACTGCAGCCACTACTCACACCCACATAACCACACTCTGATCTTCACAGTGGTTTACTGCAGCTCTGCTTACACCTCTTTCCCAGTAATTAATTTTGCAGTTCATCTAATGAGTCCCTCAGCGTTTCTTTTGCTTTAATGAAAGGTAATTCCCACACAGTAACTGCACAGCTGGCAGGTATCAACAGAAGCCTTAAACTGTATCATGATGTAGATCTCAGAGAGAACTCCTAAGATGTGCTATTAATGAAAATAAAATAAAATTAATGACATGGAAATTAGTTGGACATCTATTATTTATAAATTTTTAAGACAACCCAGAATCAAAGATTCAAACTCAATGAGACAGGCATCATAATTAGCACTGCTTACACTTCAGAGAAGATTTTGCTATTTCATTGCAAGCTTAGAAGCACAAGACATTCAAATTCTAGTAACAGAATTATTTTGACATTAAAAATCTTAAAAGCCCATTAGGGTCTGAAGTCAGCCATTTCATAAGAGGGAAAACCAGACAATTCTCAGTTCTGAATGGTGGAAGCACTAGAAATAGAATAGTCCTAATATTTCTCCCCATCTGCTTTCCCCAAGGATGAAAAGGACACTGATTTTTTAAAAAATACTCCAATGCATGTATCAGTTTTAAATCTGACATGCTACCTCTGAAGACCTAAGAAATAACAGTCCAATTTATATTGGAATAACTACTTATGCTTTGTATTTGTAACTGCTCCTGGGTTACATTTAAAATATGTAATTAAAAGCTGTTTTACTGTAATCACAGATGGTCCACATTTCTGGATTTTGTGACATTTTAGTCTTTCCTTGACACATGAAGACTTTTTAAACACTTCTCACCACCACTGTAGCCTCTAAGAGCAGTTACCTACTGCTACAATGGCAGAGATGGAAATAATATCTGTAATACAATTACTTTTTTACCCAACTTACGTATTCTTCTTGTCCTGAAGCCTCCACATTTATTCCTGTCTGCAATGTGTATTCTACCCTCATCCATTTCAGTTTTTTTATATTCCTCCTTCAAAATAATCTTCTAGTATATTCATAAGCCATTTCACTTTTTCACTTATTGAATCTCTCCATCCCCCAGTCCTGTGGCAGTATCTTTGATTTTGCTCATTGCTGATCTGATACTAAGACTTGAAAGCAATTCACTTTTGTAATTTACAAGACACAACTGCAGAACTTCTCACTGCATCAAGGTTATGAAGCATCTTTAAAAAATATCTGGGTTGAGTACTCTAATTTATGTACTAAATTGAGTAGTCTAATTATGTACTAATTGAGTACTCTAATTTATGTAAAATCTGCCTTCCTTAATTCTTTGCAGAGTACACTAGATATTCCCAGATTAATAAATTGAGATTTAAACTGGACATGTATTACCAAGTATTTCAGTATAGTGTTACCATTATATCACATTAAACCAGTATTAATCATGTACCAGAACTGATGTAAGATATTTGTTTTATTTTGGACACTGTAGTTGTTATACAGATACCATGTCTGATAAGCTTATACAGCCTTAATTATTCATCCATGGTTCAGTAATCCATATTCTTCAGCATATTTGATGGCCAAAGCAGAGTTCTGTAGCATTAAAATCCCTTGCAATGATTCATGTGAGCAAAACCTTTTTATCTCACAATGTCCTTATGTTGTCCACTCCAACAATTTTCAGAGGTATGCATACAAAGAAGGGTAAATGTAAAGCAAATTCTTCTATAAAACCTAAAGGTATTCTCTCTTTCTTTAATAAAAATCTCTGTAGTATTGACCTTGGGTAATTTAACTTATCTTCTTCCTTACAACCAGTATGGCAAAATTCCCTGGCCATATTCTCCTTTATCCTCAGTTCTGAAGAGTCTTCCTGAAGTGAAAAATAAAAGATGTTCCCAGAAAAGAAAAAATCCTTAAAGAGACCTAAAAATGGGAAAGGAGCTGTTTAAATTAGAAGTAACTGCCAGATGGTTTTGATCAAGGTAGGCTACCCCAAGGCATTTTAATAACCAGAATTAACGAGAAAACTGCCGATTGTCGGATTTCTTGCTGATGTGTTTGAAGATTTTTGCTTTGTGGACACTCTTTGATTTCTGGTAGCCAAATCCCCCACCTCCACCTCTCTTCTGTAGTCTTCTGCCATGGTTGCTGTTCACATCTGAAATTTCATTGGTTAAAGAATTTAAAAAGGAGTTATTTGAAATATTGCATTTTGGGTTTACTAAGGGTTACTGATGTGAGAAAAAACAGAAAAAAGTAGAGCTGCCTAATTACAGAAAAAGCCAGAACTTTGTGCCTGTGGTTCTAAATACTCCTCCAGCTGTCCAATTAAGCTGTCCAATGTACTACTGCTTCAAATTCCATCCACTGTCAGCTTTGACAGTAATTTAGGTACAGTCTTCTAGTTCCTGCTCTTGCCCCTCTATGCCAATATTCCATGACTAAGAAACTTAAGCAAGTACATTTCAATGAAAATAATTTTGCATGGAGGAAAGCAATACTTTCAACATGGATGCATTCCAGAATCTGCCCAACAGCAACTGAAGCCTGTACAGCATGGACATGTGCTAAAAGAGATGTTTGTAGGCATTTCTGCAGTTAATATTTACATTTTCTTTGATAAAGTACTGTTGGATGCATTTTTATGATTATTAGCAGAAAAACTCCAACCCAACAACAAAACAGGAGATCTTGAGGTACCACAGGAATTCAGCAAGTGGCACTGAACATTTATAACCCAGAAATTCAGCTTTGGAACACTGCAGTAAAAGGATACTCAGGTCAACAAATGGAGGAACTTTAAAACCAAACGAAAGGCAGACTTTGGGAAGATCCAAGTTATTGACATCATAGATCTGCTTCAGAGAATGGGAGTCATAAGCTCTGATGTAAGCTTTGTAAGCCTCCTGGGCTGACTTGTGAAGGAAGTAGTTCTTCTCTATCAGTTTTTCCAGCTGGTGAGGGGAAAATAAAAACATAAGAGACATAAACAATTGTAGCTGTTAAAAGTCTATCCAGTATATTCAGACTTTTTTTTACAGTATTAGTGCCAATGACATTCACTCCTCACTTCAGCAAAACTGCCCTGTGACATCAAAGTGCATATTCAGGAGTAAAAATGGTTTTATAAACAAGTAGAGGGACAAAAAAATCCTGAAGTAGAGTACAAACAAAGCCTCAGCAATACGAAAATTTACAGAAGTATTAAACTGGGTTGCCCCAAACAAGTAAATCAAGGACAATACACCTGCAGCCACACCACAAGACCCTGTGTATGAGAACTGCCAGCCTGAAATCTGAACTGTGTGATTCCATGCAATTCCATGCACAGTCTGATCTATCATGGTACCAATGCACTGTGAAATCAGCAGTATTAATTCTAAACCAAAAATGCAGATACACCAGGGTAAATTATCATTTTATTTGATGTGGGCCAAGTTCCCAATATTCACTAGATCCCAGTGTTTCATTTGATGTTTAACGTACATTAACTCAGCATTCTAAAAATAAGTTACATTAGGCACCACTTCTTCCTGATTATGCTTAATTAGGAACCTCTCTCTGTAAGGACTGCCTTCACTGCTTCCTGTACTTGCTATTTTAAATTCAAGTTACTGCAAAGAAACTTTACAGAACTCTTATCAAAAGAATGATTCACAGAAGTAATCAACAATAGAAACTCACTTCTTCAGAATTATCTATGCTATTCCCCTCACTCTGTGTTCCTTGGCTATTTTTGTAGCACAGGAGCATAAAAGAATTTTAGCTGATGTTGGGCTTTATTAACACCAGATCATTAAAATACACATGGGCTTATACACTAACATTCCTAAAGAAGCACACATATTTTTGATTTCTAGTCATTACATACTGCAACATTCTCCATGCAAATTATAACAGACATATTCAAAGTAGCTGAAGTATAAAAACATGTCATACCTGAGACTGGATGTCTGAGATTTTTGACCAAGAAAATTCAAATTCACTTAGTGGTACCTTAAAAACAGAAGAAATGAAGTATCAACATTATTTACACTGTGTAAATACAGTGAATGTGTTTTAAGACCAAGGACAAATAGAGAACAATCTGCTAGATAACAGATTTTTTTAATACCACAGCTGTATCTGGAAAGTGCTTTTACATCAATATGACAGTATTATCACTTCCTTTAAGCCAGAGTAATAGAGACACTCAGTATGACACCATTCTTTACCACTTTTGCTTCAGAAGTTAAATCACTTTAATTAAAGTCACAAAACAACTCCAAAAGGAGAGCAACCAAGCAGCTCTGTGCAATTCTGTTAAAATTATTACCTTTAAAAGAAGACTGTTCTTCTTTTGGAATTAAACACAATGAAACTGATTGTTGAAAAATCAAACCAAACCAAACCAAACCAAACCCAACCCAACCCAAACCAAACCCAACCCAAACCAAACCCAACCCAAACCAACAAGTTTTGCCTTTAAAGATTGTCAGAAGTTTACCCTGGCTTGTTTCAGGTAACGAAGGAAGCCCAGTTCTTCTGGTCGTAAGATGAGCAGAGCGTGTCCTCTACCGTTTATCCCTCTGGCAGTCCTACCAACACGATGGATATATTCCTTTGGGAAAGAGTGACAGACAACAAGGGCAGGCAGTCTCAATCATCAACAAAAATACACCAGAGTTAACCTCAATATGATGTAATGCAGCATTCACTATTTGGTAAGATTTTTTCTTGCCACTGACACATGGATAAGGGAAAATAAATGCTGAAGGTGCAAAGCAACATCAGGCTGAGACAGAGCCCCTGACTAAAGCATTTTGTCTTTTACTGAAGAAAAGAATCTTAGTCCACAGTAACTGAAAATTAAATCTTGATTTTAGAGATTTTTGAATTTCCTCTATTTACAGTAGACTTTTATTCAAGTAAGAATATTATCTTTAAACAAAAAGGAAATTTCAAATGGAAAAGCTCAGGGATGCATACCTTAACTCACCCTCCCCTTGAGAAGCGTTTGGCTGTTTAGCTGATTAGATTTTAATTTCACAGCACAAACAATATTTTAAAATGCAATTCTTAAGAAGGCAACCAAGGTCTTGGCTAGGAGCAGCATTTCCTAGGAGCTGGTGAAAGGCAGTGAAAGAAACCAGCAGCTGGATATGGCCATGGCTGAATCCTGCCCTCTGTCAAGCAGCAGTTTCAGCTCTTCTCTGACTAAGTTTGTAATCAGAATTTGATTTCTTGCTGTGACATGTGTCTATTTCCTTAACTTACCTTTGGATCATCTGGAGGGTCATATTGGACAATCCAGTCAACCTCAGGAATGTCCAATCCTCTGGCAGCCACATCAGTGCACAGCAGTATCCCAGACTCTGCATTACAGAACTGGAAAAATGTTGTAGTACGTTTGGTCTGTTTCTGCTTGCCCTGAAAGGAAACAAACACACTGGGGATGAAATATCAACTAATAAAGTAATTTGAGGCATCTTTCCAAATCATGGTTTTGTACAGACCAAGCAGGACCATTTGCAGTGAAGAAACAAAGAAAAAAATAAACCGCACAGGTTACAAGAAATGACATCCCTCAGAGGTTACAATGTATCTCCCAAAACATTAAAAATTGTATAAACATTCTTCTCATGAGCACAACATGCATGTTTCAAGTTCAGAAAAAGGACATTTGCAAGTCTAGCACTATGTTAGACAGATTACAGGTTATAAAAGCAAACAACCAAACAAAACCAATACTTGTCATAGTTCTATCAAAGAATAGCAAGACATTTCCCCCTAAAACAAAATAAAGAAGGACATTTGTAATCCCAAATTAGTTGAAATAGTTGCAACTGTTTCATAGACTTTCAGTCAATTCTTTGCTCTAAACTGTGCATTTTGTGGTTTTGACAAAAAATTTACCATGCTCATCCAAATGGTAAGAATTGGCATATTAAATCCAAACATCACCCCAGCCTTACAAAAAACATCAAACACTTCAGGCATCAGACTCTGGATTACTCTGACAAGGAATTCACTTCACATACTGAATTTTAGTGCTTGTGAAAGGTAACTTCTCGGAAGGAAACAGAACTGTTGCTACACAGAGAGCATAAATTATATCAATGTTCAGCACTGATTCAAAAAACAGCAAGTCTGATTACTGAAGTGTTACTATATAATCTTTGCTTTATCTCCTTCCTCTACACACTAATCAAGACCATCATCAGTTTTATGAGCAGGCTGTCAGTTTATTAGAAACTGGACTAAAACAAACCAGGCAAATGTAAAGCCAGTAACAGCTTACAGGTGTTGTCAGAATAATTCAAAATAAATCAATGAATAAGATACTTACATGAATGGCCAAAACAGGCAGATCAATGTAGTTGAGTAATTCATAGTGGTACTTCACTGACATACATGAAGAAAAAAACACCATCAGTTTCTTCTTCCGGTTCTTCTTGAGGAATGTGAAGAGCAAAAGGAATCTTTTTTCAGATGGACAGACCACATAACCCTGCAAAAATTGTAAACATTGTTAAATAAAAGTAGTAAGGAGCAAACTTGTGGTTTAGGAACACAATTACATCAGGGAAGGGCTACTTTGTGAAAAAAAATCTCACCAAACAGTTACACATCTGAAACATCCCAGGTAAAAAAACCACAGGGCTTGGTGTGTTCAGAGATTTCAAGCATCCCACTGTTTGTCTTACCTGCTCCAGACCATCTACAGTTGCTGTCTCCTTGTTATCATCAACCCCAACATACAGGGGCTCTTTCTTCAGAGAGATCTTGGCCAGATCTTCCACCTTTCTGGTTTGTGTGGCAGAGAAAAGCATCGTCTGTCTGCGCTCTGGAAAATATTTGAAAGACAACCTCACTTTTTAAAGAAGAATTCAAATAGTGATTCTGTAAAATCTGACTGCAAACTTCCCTGGGTAAATGTTCCAACTAAATTCTAATTCAAACATACTGCTACTGACAAAGAAAGAGGTGTGGCTGTATTATGGGGTGTACACCATGCTTATTTCAGCTGTCCCCACCCCCAAAATCCTTACTGCTATCAAAACACAGTGTTCTTTCTCTGTAAAAATGGTAATAATCATTTGCAATCCAATTCAGACACAAAACAAAACCAAGATCAATCTTCTAATTCTAAATTAATTTCCAGGAATACTACTTCAATATTTTTGTTTGAAAAAACAAATCAAATTGTGCTTAGTGCATCAATTACAAGGAATAGTTAAATGAAAAATTAGGAAAAGAAAAATTTAAAGTAATACTTAAACTTGTTCAAGATACTGGTCTTGGAGGTATCAAAAAAGATTGAACTGTAAGTCAGAAGCCCTTTTTCCTTGAATTTAAACCTTATTAGGAAATAATGAATTGCAGGAAATAAACAGGCAGAGGAAGATGAATGAGAAAATGGAAACATTAAACTAAAAGGATTTTATATGAACAGAAATATATCTCTGAGGAGCATTTGAAAACTCTGTTCTTCAGATAAATGATGTTGAATAAGTAATATATACTGGCTAGCAGAAAAAAAGAATAAAGTAAGAAAACCACTATGAAATTCATTTACAGAACTGTAAAAATTAATAACTTCTCCTATAATAATAGAGTCAGAAAGAAGACATAATGTTAGTCAAGTGATTTCCAGGAAAGATAGATTTTTTTTTTTCTTACTTGGTAAAAGTTTTATGATCTGTTTCATTTCTTCTTCAAATCCAACCTCCAAGATTCGATCTGCCTCATCAATTACCAAACACTGCAAGTTCTTGTACATGAAACCTGGAGTGTTCTAGAAGATTAACAAACTCACAGTCACACAGGGAAAGGAATTTTATTCTGTTTTAACAACCAGATTAGACATCAATATTGTATCTACCTGCATATGATCCAGCAGTCTTCCTGGTGTGGCTACAATGATGTTGATTCCATTTCCAAGCTTCTGTGCTTCTGCTGATCTGTTACTGCCCCCCATTATCAGCCCATAGGTATGGACGTGATGATTCATAAGTTCCTTAAGAACTCCATAGGTTTGCATAGCCAGCTCTCGGGTAGGAGAAAGAATAATAACACCTGTTCCTAAAAAACACATCAACCAGAGAGTCACTCACAACTCATCCAACCCCCCAAATGGCTGCTTTGCAGTAAAATTCAGCTGTGAAATGAAGAGCCTTACCATTCCTAGGCATGAATTTCAGCTTGTAGATGAGCTCTACTGCAGGAATGAGAAATGCAAGTGTTTTTCCACTGCCTGTTTTTGCAGCTGCTAAAATATCCCTGTAAGCAGCAATAGAAAAAGAAGTTTTTAGTTGACCATACCAAGAGAAGAGCAATCTCACTCTGATCCATGCTGACAATGTAAAAAACTAACATGGCTTAAAGAAGACCAGTGGAGTTGGTACTGGAAGCTTACTGGCAGAGGCAGGTCACAGCAATTAGCCAGTGAAAGGCCCTCAATGATTGTGGAGTTCTTTTCCAACCTTAATGACACCATGATTTGATTTTATGATTCATATATATAGCTTGCCAGCAAAATTTACAAAGCATCTGGGCTCATTAGAGTGACTAAAAAGCCCTATTTCTTACCTGCCTTCCAGAAGGGGTTTAATACTTTTATGCTGAATTTCGGTCATGTGTGTAAACCCCATGTCGTTTATGCCTTTCAGTGTATTCTCACTGACACAACCAGCCAGGGAAGCAAAGGAATTGTCTTCAAAAGCACCTGAAGTGAGGGGTAAAATAAAAAATATTTCAACTTATTTCTTCTATTTCATCTGCCATATGAGATTAACCAGTTCAAACTGACCAAAGGACTTCTTTTTATTGCATTCTACCACAAAATCCAAAGACACTGGCAAAACACTGTATTAATGAGTTCATAAGAAAACTACAAGTTACAAATATTACAAATTACAATACTACAAGTTACAAATACAAAAATACAAGTTACAAATACAAAATACTCTGTATTAATGAGTTAATAAGAAAACTACATGGAGTTAATAAATATGAAGATGAATGCACTGCTGCTGTCAGATTTACTAGCTCTACACCTCCAGCTTGCTCTTCATGAACTCCTTCCTTTACAGATAAGCATATGTGTATATAGGTTTAAAACACACTTTTACTAATAATTGTAGGACCAACGGGTGTGTATATAATGCAAATTTCCAAGAACAGCAGGTGGGTGAGAGCTGTACAGCTGCCAATGTCACATCAGGTATCCAAACACCTGACTCACAAAGCTCACTTGAAAACTGCAACTTGCTCTGGAAGGAAAGGGTTAAACCATGGGATTTTGCCTGTGCATGAAAAAGAGAAAACAACATACCTGTCACACCTAGTGGCAAACTGGGCACTTCATCCTCCTCCTCTTCCACTTCTTTCTCTCCAGAGTCCTGCTTATCTCCATCTTCTGCCTCTGCAGATTCATCTTCTTCAGTTTTTGCTTTTTTGGTTTCTATATCTGGAGTGTTATTTTTACAGAAAACAAGTCAGTTAGAAATACAAAGGTCATGGTTATCATGAAAAGCTGTTCCACAGACTGAATTTCCTTTAGTCATTAAGCCATGTACAAAGATCATGATTTTCCATGGAATGGAAGGGGGCTGGAGGAGAGACAAGGTTTCTATGGAATTTTCTGAAGCACAGAGCAAAAATTCCCCAAGTTCCTTCCACACAGCCCACTTTGCACAGTGAAACAATGTAGCTTGATGTATATAATATGACATCTTTTCTGGAAGCAAGATAAATTGTCATTTAACAGGTAACAAAATTCTTTCCCATTGGCAATTCAGACACCAAATTTCCCACACCATTTGTGCTCAGGGTATGTGAGAAGTTGCATTTTAGGTACCTGAATCTTTAGAGAGGAAAGCACCTCTTCATTGGCATAACCATGATGCATGTCCCAAAAATCAAATACATTTTGAAATCTTCTATTCCTCATATATGTCTAGATATGTGCCTATAAATCTATGCATATAAGAACATATGCAAACCTAGCAATATTTGTGTGGTGCTTTTTTAGGTTTTTTGGTAGTTTTCCAGTATACTTCAGTTTCATAATATATAAACGTTGTCAAAGGCTGTTCATATTGCTAAAAAGCTGTATTGGCTGCACACCCAAGTACAGACAGCACCCATCTACCAGTGCCCTGAAACACAGGGCATGTATTTGAATAATAAACAAGCAAAACATCCAGTCAACGTTACAAAGCACACAAATAAAGTGGCTATTAATATGAATTAAGGATTCAAATATCGCAGCTGGAATGAAACGTGTAAATCTTTAGACCTCAGGGACTTTAAAGCGCACACCTGACAGGCACATGGCATTTCTAACCTTCCCCGACGCGGCGGGAATCCTAAGGAGGCGCTTGTGGGATATCCCAGACTAACTGAGCCCTGGGAGACACGCTGTCTTTGCTAAGAACACGCACCATCTCCTCCATTTGCCACCGCTTTTCTCTTTTTCTTCTTCTTTTTCTTCTTTTCCGCGCTGCGGGGTCCGGCTCCGTCCGCAGGCTCCGCGCTTTCCTCGGCCGCTGCATCCTCCTCTGGCACCGCCGCCTCCTCCACCTCCTCCTCCTCCGGGGGTCCCTGAGAAGCCGCCTCGCTCGGCGAGGGCACTGCACGGTGGAGACAGAGACAGAAGGAGGAGAGAGAGGGGAGAGAACACAAAGTTAGGCACGGCTCCGCCGGAGCTCGGCCGGAGCTCGGCTCCGCGGCGCCGCCCGCCCGTACCTGCCCCCTGCGCCGCCTGCAGCTTCAGGTTGCGCTGCCGCAGCTTCAGGTTGCGCTTGTGGATCTTCCTGCGGAGCAGCCGCATGGGCAGGTTGCTGGCAGCAGCCGGCACCGACATCGCGGCAGCGGGAACCCGCGCTCCCGGCACACGTGGGGAGGCCGCGACCGGAGCCGCCGGAACCGCCGCCTGCGGGGCCTCACGGGCACCGGGCAGCGCCCTCTGGGGGCCCGGCGGAGGCAGCGCCGCACAGGGCCCGGCCCCCATGGCTGCCCCGGTCCCGGTACCGATCGCCGCTCCTGCTTCCGGCCTCGATTCCCGCCCCATTCCCGGCCCCCATCCCTGCACCGCTCCCGGCCCCGCTCCCGGTCCCGCTCTCAGCCGCCGAGGCCGAACATGCCCCGGGTTTCCCCGAGGAGGGGACCCGCTGTGTCCCACACAGATCCCCCCAGCCTCACAACACCCATCTGCCCGGTGGTTACACATGGCTGCTTCCACCCATGGTTACATGTGTTCAGCGGGAGAAAGAGAAAGAATTAAAGAATCAGGTTAAGAAAGAACTCTGAGATCATCGAGTCCAAACTACGACCAAAATCACCCCATGGCCCTGAGCACCACGTCCAGGCTTTCCTTAAACACCTCCAGCGATGGTGACCCCACCACCTCCTCGGGCAGTTCATTTTAATGTTTAATCACAATTTATGAAGAAATTCCTTCTAATATCCGACCTAAGCCTCCCCTGGGGCAGCTTGAAGCCGTGTGCTCTTGCCCCGTAGCCTGGGCGCACAGCTCACCCCCCGGGTGCCCCCTCCTGTCAGGGACTGTGGAGGGCAGAAGGACCCCCGAAATTCCTTTTTTCCAGGCTAGTAAACCTAGGCACATCCATATAAATCACTACAGACTAGGAAGAGAAAACCCATGTCTACTTAAAAATACATTCTGCAAATGCAACATAAGGTACCCGGCTCCCTCAGCGCTGCTCATCAGCCCTTGCCCAGCCTCACTGCCTTACTCTGCACCCTGTGCAGCCCCTCGGTGCCCTGGAACTGAGGGCACAGCACTCCAGGTGTGGCATCACCAGTGCCAAATACAGAGGCAGAGTCACTTCCCTGCTCCTCCAAAAAGGATTCCCCACGGCTGGTTCCTGACAGCAGAGGGCACAGACAGCACAGGGATGCACTTTGCCGCCTGAAACCAGAAACCAGCGCCTTCTGAGACACCCGAGACTACCAACTACCCTTGATATCTTGCTGTAACACAGAATAAACTGCGGAACTAATTCTATCTTAAGTAACGAAGTAATTTTTCACCATCTGTAATTATTGGCTTCCATAGGTCGTTTGGATCACCAGGATGAGAATTAAATTTGTCTTACCAGAGCTTCAGACTGTGAACCATGCTATCCTGTCCAGACTTTCACAGACTGGATGCCATTGCTTTAATAAGTTGAGTGGATTATCGCTGTTTCCATTAGCTGCATTTGAAACTAAACTGATCCATTCTCAGCAAGAAAGGCTTTTGGTACAGACTTCAAAGGAATTCAGTTTCACCTACTTAATTTTAAGCAGGCAGAAGTTCCTTACTGCAGCTCAGTGTAATTTAGGTTCTGTGACTGTTTTCTCCCTGGCTACCTTATATTGCATTCGCAGAATGTATTTTTAAATAAACATAGGTTTGCTCTTCCTAGTCTGTAGTGATTTATATGGATGTGACTAGCTAGGTTTACTGTTTGGATCCAGATTTAACCTGGGCAGTGCTTCTTTCTGGAATATGGTCATTGTGCAGATAAAATGGATAAAGATCTGGACAGCAGGGAGCTGACACTAATACACTGAGGGAGGACAAAGTTATGTCCTTTGGGCTTGGCGTGGACTTCATGTTCCCATTTAAACCAGTAGTGCCAGGATCATCAGTATTTTTGCTTTCACCCACGTTATCACACCCCCAGCTCTGCCAAGAGTTAGGACCTGGTAAAGGTAATCCTGGTAAAGGATTCTGGTCAGGTAAAAGCCTTTATATAAAGAACTCACCTCAGTGTCCATGCTGGGCTCTGGCTGACTTGGCAAGTCTTTGTGAAATCACATTAGTGTGGCACAAGGCCCATATTGATAAACTGTCCTGAACAGTTATGTCAGGTCACACTGACCTGCTCTGTTGGCTACAATCAGCATGGCACACAAGGAAAACTTTATAGACAAAAGATGGTCCTGCATCTGTGTTCACAGATGTCAGGGCATTCTGTATCAGAATTCAGGAAGTACAGATTTTTTTAGGTGGCAAATTATCATGAGCTCTAAAATTGCTTTCTCTCAATATTTTGTAAAACATGTTACTTAGAGTTAACAAACAAATGTGCTTCTCTGGAAATTTCAAAATGTGTTTTTGAGCTTCCTTCTTTTAGCATCTATTTGTTTTTCTTCAAGCTGTTATTGTGGAAAGTCACAAGAAAAAAAAGAAGACTCAGAAGATAATAATGATAATATTATTGTGACAAGTCTAGACAGTAATTTAAACCACTAACTCATATTAATGGATTTTCTCTGAATTTTGTCATTTCTTAGATAGCATATGAATCCCCTCTAGTACAAGTGTCGTTTTTGTCCAATACATTCATTCCTAATTGCTTGAGTTATTAGGCAATCATTATTAACAATAGGATTTTCTCAAATGGTTATTGAATTGTTGTCAAAATGTCCCAAATTTTCTACTCATGATCTTGCAGGAAGGTTTGTAGGAAACATGTTTTGTGTGAGTAAAACCTTTATAGAGCTGAATAAGTCCATATGAGATAAAGGTGAATATTTTTAATGGGCTGCCAATGTCAGTATTTTATCTACCAGAGTTAATTCATCCTTACAGCCAAATTCAGAATATTTGTGCCTACTTACCATAAACTAACTTATGTTGATTAAAATGTAACACAGAAGTAGTCATTGATTTCAGTTGTATCGTTTCAAGTAGAAGGTGTAATTTATACAAAAGGTACCAAAACCCCATCTAGAAAAGGTTGTGAAATGAAAGTGTGGAGTTGGTTTTTAATACAGGATTTGGGGTACAGAGCTGAATTAAAGAAGACAAGTTTTATTTTCAGAAATCAGAATTTTTGAAGAAATGCTTTTTTGATGTCTTAGGTTGGACATGAAAAAAATCAACAGTGATGTAATTTAAGAACATCTGCACCATTCAGCTAAAAGTTCTGAACCAGAAAACTAAAGCTTTTATTGCTTGCAGCCACAAACTGGAAAACTGTTCAGAGCTGTCTTTTAGTTTTTAGCAGATTATTTTTTTCCATGCTATGCAAATGCAAATTTATCTGTCAGACAGTAATACAAAAGGACTTGGTTTAAAATCTGAATTTTTTTTTAATGTGTCTACCTTACCAGTAATGTGTACCTTACCAGTACATATGCAAGTGATGGATACAAAGGTGTCTGCAGAAATAATAAATTTTCTAATTTAGTGGAGATACATAATTCTGAAATGTGGACTTTGACAGAGATAAGCAACCCAAACCTGAACTGATATAAATGTCAGAGATACAGATACATTCAGATACATCACATGGAGAATAGATAACTTGATTTATAGAACATGTCAATGTTAGTGTGAGTTAGAAATTGGTGGTACAAATCTTGTATTTGTAGGCTATCACTGAATATCTCTGAGCCTGTGAAGGAATTCAAAGTATGGCTGACCAGGAGAGTAAGGTATCCATGTTTGGAAAAAGCAGGGTAGGTGATCACAATCACGTATTTTTAGGGGTTTGGTTAATGCTGCTTTCAGCTACTGTGTCCCTTGGGCCATGTGGCAGTCTGGTCTCAGTTAAAACTGACAGCAGCAGCCCTTGGTGGACATGGCAATAGAGCTGGATTCAAATCACATCAGTGAATTTTTTATTTCTCATTCAGCCCATATTTTACAGCTGGAATTGAAACCATTGCAGGTATTCTAATGCATGATCTCTTTGTGACACAGAGGACCAAAGTCCAGGAAATCCCACCTTGTAAGAAATGTTGGAATTCTTCCTCACGGTCAGAGATTATTTTATGTTTATCACCCACACACTGCAAACAAAAAGTCTCCAGGAAAACAAGGTGCTATACACATTTTTATCCTCACAGAGGCAATGAGAGAACAAAAAATACATAATGCAAGAGCAGTGCACAGTTTGTAATGTACCACTGGTAGGCAGGAGGGTACCATGAGGATAACTGAAGTGCAAATATTATGCATGGCACACAGCTGAAGAGGTTAGATTCTATTTTATTTAATTTTATTTTTATTTAAAGTTTGTTTCTGATGTTTGCAATTTAAGCTTACAAAATATTTTTGGGGTCCTCAGAAGCTGCTTTTCTGAGTCTGATGAAATAATATTCAAACATTTTCTATTTTAGGAGGCTGTTTACAGGTTTGCTTCTCCTATTCTACAAACCCTAGCAGGTGTTGATAAATAGCTTGTTTTGCACATGACAATAAGCTACAGCCAATTTTCTTAAGACAGAATGTAAATTCGCAATATCCTTTTTTTACCTATAAAGATTAAATTTCTAATGTTTTCCTGTTTTTAGAAAACTTAGTGAAGGTCTCTCAAAATGCTGCAAAGACTACAAGTAGGATCAAGTGATTTATTAGCAGATTAATCAAACTGCAGGTCTAGCAACTAGTTTATAACTTACAGACTGACAGGTTCATAACCCTTAAAATAATAATTTTCTCAGGCATAAAAGGCATTCCTTTTACAGTGCCCTCATTAATTTAAAGAATCCTAGTAAGTATATTACTGTCTCCTATTCAGAGTGTGTCTTTTATATTGCTTTATCATTTACAGATCTTCATTTAAAATAACTCTGTTCAAACGATGTAAAGTCATGATTAAACTCAAAGAGAATATGAAATCTGACACAGTAAGGGAAATATATGGGGTCAGCTAAAACTCTTTGCAGCTCTGTTGAAGATAAAATTTGAAGGGGAGGGATATTCTGATGCATAGCAGCTCCATGGAGGCTGATTAGTGGCAGTGTGTGGCTGGAATGAACACAAGATGTCACCCTCGCTGTGAGAGAGCTCCAACACACCAATGCCTTTAGCTGAAGAGGAAAGAGAACCAAGGATTGAGGATTTTTTTTTTAAAGTGTCCATCACGTGTGTTCCTTCATTTACTTATCCTGGAACACTGCTTCACTGCAAAATTTTCTCCACCTTCCTGAGTATTTATAAGAAAATTCTCTCTTGCCATTTATCATTTTAAATTGCTTTTTAAAAGTATGTTCTGAAATTTGCAATTGGGCTTTACTTCCTTGAGTAGACAGAGAAGGCCCATATGTCTCAGGGACTCTGGGCACTATTGTAATCTTGATTAAACAAAAGTGTGTTATTTTTAACCACCAAAATGTAAATATACAAGTGATAGTAAAACACTATTTTATTACAAAGTACACATCTAGTGGGAGCAAATTCTCATCAGCTTGGAGAGAGGAGAAGACAGATCATGTAAGATAATCTGTGATATCTCCAGCTGGCTGTCATTTTAGCCCATTCTTGAACAACTTCAAGAAAATATCAAAAGGGCTCACTCTCACATTTTCCTTGGAGTGGCTCACCCCTCCCTTGCCCAATACCATTATTATGCTTGTACATCCATAGTTTTACTGTAGTCTTCTGCTCTGCATAATTCTGCATGTCCTTAAACATGGTTTAAGTCACTTTTACTCCTAAGACTCTTTTAGATTAGCATTTAGAGGAGATTTAATATCCCTGAGAATGGGAATGATTGGCTCCTATCAACCTTTGTGTAATATTGTTTTTCCTGATTGAAAGTCAGCAGAAGATTGGAGAGTCAGCACTCCAGAAGAGAATGTTTAAGTAGCTTGTATTACTGGGCTCTGAGCTTTTATGGTTCAGCCCTTTGTAAACTGTGTCAAGCTGTGATAGTTATAATTATTGCACATGTTGGCTTAACCTAGATCGTGCAGTCATAATGCATTAGCCTTTCCAGCTTTCACTTGCCTGTCCTTTATTAACTGTGACATTTTCCCTTAAAGGTTCAGAGCAAGCATGGCTTTATGATCAACCATAAGCTTTGACTAAACCGACTCTTTTTTCCCAAGGAAAGCTGTTGAGGAACAAACCAGGAGATGGCAGTCTTTCTTAATGGATCACGGTTTAATCTGTTGGTGACTGCAACTTCTGTTCTTGTGCCTCAGGATAGGCAAAAAATTTAAAATGAGGTGAAGGAAGGGCCACTTTTCTTGTCTTGTTGGCACAGGAAACCATTTCTTGCCCTGGTGTCTTCCAGAGGCTTTTCTTTCAGTTGTCAGATCTTGAACTGTCATATAAATCCAGGGGGAACTGTGGTTCACATTGGCCTTAGTGCAGTTTTCTTACCTGGCTCTTTCAACATACCTGAATTACAGTTCTCTGTTCCCTGGTAACACAGAGGAGAAGCCAGTGAGCAGCCAACCTTGCTGAGACTGTGCTCTTGATCTGAAGGCAGGCCATTTCACAGAAAACCAGCTTAGAAACAAAACTCAATTCGTTCTTCTATGTTTAATCAGCAAAAGCATAGTAACCCAGAGACTGTATGACCTACTCTGTTCCTCAATTTATGTGTCATCATTCTTGGACAACTCAGTGCCTCCTCAGGGGATCAAGATGGTTTTAAGTGGCTGTGGTGCTTTTGATCTCTGTTATGTAATGTGACAAAAGGCAGTGTCACATCTGTTTATAGCCCAGTGGGATAACACTGTCCTGGTGTGTGATTGTCTGTTCTTACTGGAGAAATAATTACTTCATGGCAGTATTAGATACCAGCTTATTTTGAGCTGTTGGCTGCAAGCATGAGCAGAAACTTCTTACTTTTCTATATTTTTTTCTGCAGAGTAAGCACCAGAAAATGGCACAGGAGGGCACAAACGTGGCTTAAATTAAGTCTTTGTCTTTATTGACACAGTGCAGCTCAAACAGAGCTTGGGAAAACCATGATCTGCCTTCAATTATTTATTAGAACCTGTGATAGATTTAATTCTAACAAACTAATAATCTTGTATCTCCCCAGTCATCATGGCCTTTGGATTCCCAAAGCTGCCTCTCAGCATTACCACCCTTAAACTGCAGTAAGGTGCATGGGAATGGCAAGTGGGGAAAGACCAAGAGCAGTTATTATTCATGATAACATCAGGCTCGTACATTGTTTGGACCAACACTTCATCTTTCACTGGGGAAAATTCTTGCTTTGCACTTTAAAAATAGTCCAAATTCTCTTAAACAACACATAACTGACTAATAGAAATATTAGAATAATGAAATGAATACATTCTTTTGGACAGTGTTAAATAAGGGGAGCAGATATAGAGCTTAGCTAATGTTTATTAGGAATTCTAATTGCTACATGGACTTGTTGCAGAACCAAACAGAGGGAAAACAATACATTGCTCCAAATGTCCAGCTCCATTCTTACTCATCATATTTGTCAGTAGTGTAAGGGAAAGGTTTTTGTTTTTCAAGTTAGTGATAACAGACCTCCAGGTCATGTTTTTGTGTAAAGGTCCTTAACCTTTCTCCTGCAGCTCACCTTGTTCAGTTTGGTGCACGTTACTCAATGTCTTGGCACTGTTTTCCTGGGCATCCATGCCTGTAGAGATCCTGCAGATGACTGGTTCTCCCAGCAGAGCCCTATTTTTAACTTGGTATGCAGGAAGATGATCTGTTCACATCTAGAATGCAAATGTCTGGAGTTGCCAGGATTCTGCAGGTGAGAATTGTGTACATGGTGAAGAGTATCTGGGTACAGGTTTGGAATATTGAAAGTTTGGATACACTGAAAATATAAAACTCTTTAGTATGACAAAACTCCTTGACATATGAATGACACTGAGTGTATTTACCAAAGTTTGTTATTTTATCTGCGTCACAAAATACCAGAAAAAAGTGCATGACATTTCAGTTGCTAGGCAGCATCATGCTTCAGGCCTTTAAAAGCCATGTCAAACATTTAGCTTAATCATTTGCCAGAAATGTTTAAAAGCATAATGTCTCATTTATAATTATTAAATCATTGAGTCATTCAAAGAGAGATGTTCCATCTCTACTTATATAGTGGTAAAACACAGGTCATTTACTGGGCATGCAAGAGCACACCAGGTATTAGAATTACAGAGCCTTATTAGAGGATATGCATGAACCAAAGAAGAAAGCCATGGTATATAGACTAGATTCTATACTACCCCATTCTCTGACCGCTCAAAACACTCTCATGTAAATTGATAGGTGTAAAGAAACAACATTAATAATATAACCAAATTTCTGTGTTGGCTGTAGGACTGGAACTCAGAAAATCCATGTGGAGCTTCTACCTTTACCACAGACACCCTGCATGATTGGAATAAATCATTCATTGTCTCATTCCTGCCGTGTAACCGTGGTCAGGATCATGGACCCTGTGTTAAAGCCCTCACTCCAGGCAGTGCCAGTGTCACAGGAGCTCCACAGTGGTGCCAGTCTCTGTTCCTTGGCTGTTGGGAGTATGCAGTGAACAGGCTCTGAGCAATCCTTCTGAGCAGTTTGGGAAGTCATGCTGGGTGCTCCTCTGTGTTTGTAGGTTGTGAGATTCACCTGGATGAGCTGAAATGCTGTACTGCCCTAGAGTGTCACTCATACCATTTGGATAGAGTTCAGTAACCATTATGCTTGCTTATCCATGAAATTATCAATCCTTGACCAGGGTCCAGGGCATGAAATGATCAATCCTTGTCTGGCATGGCCAGGGAATCCTGGACACTGTTAGGGACACTGTCTGGAGGGCTTTCCTGTGTCCTTCTGCTAAGCCCTTGGCCTCTCAGGATATGTTCTGGCAGTTCAGACTTAGGGCACACACAGATCTTGGCTTCCTCAGAGTAGACACCTCCTTTGAAAGCACCATTTTCAGTTGTATTCTATGTACATGATTTTGCAGTACTCTGACTCTGGCTGATGTTGTACAGCTATTTGTTGGTCACTATGAAGCCTTCTGCAGAGTCTGATTACTTGGGATGGGAATTTATCTGCTAAAGTGAAGACATTTTGTTTGTGCCACAGAAATGTTCTTACTTTATTGGTCTGACAGAAGATAAGGCATTGAATAAGTCTGGCACGGGAGGTGATGCTGAGAGACACTGGGAGATAGATCAAAATGAATTCCCTGGGCAGCCCCTGTCTGACTTTAATGCAGAATATTTACTTCTTCCAGGGAAGTTAAACCTCACCTCCACTCTGCACTTCTACACATTTAAACCTTTTACAACTTTACACCCTCTAGATAGTTAACTATCTTTAAGAAGAATAAACAAACTAATTGTAAACTATTTTTAATTACATAATTTCCAATGTCATATTATCCTTCCTTTAAACAGCACAGCTTTAACAGGGATACAGACCTGTGAGACAGCAGGTGTGAATTTGTTAATCTTTCCATCATTATTATTGTGGTTTTTCATTGATTTTAAGGCAGATTCTGTGAGTTTCATACTCAAACCACCTAGCAGATTAACACATGATTTTAAGTGTGATTTGAAAGCTCCCAGTGTCTTCATCTGACTTCTCTGATTTTGCCTTTCTATGTAAAAGTGAAAGTGCAGAATGAAGAACTGATCCTGCTTCAAAATTCTGCTTCCCTCTTGTTATATTGCACTTAATGGGAAAATGTTTATAATTTCAGCATGTAATTTTCTGCTATTCTCAGACAGCTTTAGTGATAGAAGCAGTACTCGGGGTGTGTTTGAGAGATACACTTTCATCAGTAAAGAACAGTCTAGTGAACTAATGTAGAAAGAAGAACTGTAGAAAGATTAAGATTTTCCTATGCTATTGGAATGGAAATAGACCCTTGAGTAAAATATTTCAGGAAACGAATCCAGTAGGGTCCAATTTAAAGAAAAAGTCCACTTACATGGATAAGTACAGGTTTCTGACTTTTCCTCTCTTTCAGAATTTCCCCCTAAGTTATAAAATAAGAATAATTACTTCAAGCAAATTTTTCTGATCATTTATTCTACTAGGATTTTCTGGAGTACATTTTCAGGTCATGGATTATAGGTGCATTTCTCATTATCACTAATGAGAATTTCAATGCATGAAATAATTTCACAGTGCTATTTTGTCTGATTTGTATTACACCTGTCAGTCTGCTTTCTCCTGCTATTTCATTAATACTTAAATATTAATATTTAAAGGTCAAACTTAGCCTTCAGTGCTATTAAAATATATTATTCTGTTTCATCTGACTTTAGGAGAACATTTCTGGGACAATTCTCAGTAGACAGGGAAAAAGGCAAATCACCATACACTTTGCTGCCTTTTTAATCCAGGCTTTTTCTTCTCTTTCCAGCAGAGATTGAACAGTTTCCATCTCAGAGGGGGAGGAGAGAGGCTTGTAAAGGAATGAAGTGTAATTCACAGTGCAGTCAATGGGATGAGGTACCACTCTTCTTTGTGCCTGGAGAGCCTTGCAATAAAGCAGTTGCAGAACTGAAAGGCTTCATGGGATGCTTGTCCAGCAGAGTTTCTCAGAGCACATCTCAACAATATGGCAAATATCCTGCAATAAAAGGAAATGGTATGTTTTTAGTGCATTGGTGTGATAAATTGAGCAGCAGTGCTCCAAATTGAGCAGCACTTTTCACACAGATGTATAGACAGCTGAACTGTGTTTCAAATGTGGCATTTTGCATTTTGAGCAAAACTCAATTATCCCAGAAGCTCCTTAACTGTGCAAATATTTGTGGCATCAGAACTGAAGGTTATAGGGCCACGTTTGCAAAGAATTATGAATACAGGGTGTGAAGTCCATATAACAATGTTCTTTGACTCAAGACCATGCTAATGCTAATATTTTCATGTGACTCAATCCCCCTGAAAGCACTAAAGGTGTTACAAGGCATTCATTTACTTGTTTTATTCCAGATGTTAGTCTGGTGCTGCTGAGAAGGTGGAAGAGGTCCTGCAAAGCATGGGATGAATATGCATAGATAATATTCACTGCATCAAAGCTGCTTCTCCTGTGAATTTCAGTGATTCTGACATGAGACCAAGGTAAATATTGAGCTGTACATAAGGAGTGCGTGTAGATTGTTGCCTATAGCCTCCACTTGCAGGAATCCTTGCAATATTTGTTTCTGTGCACACAAAAGGGTCTCAGAAAAGACCTTGTAGATGAGAAGTCTTCTAGAGCTCAGCCACTGCTCCAAGAGCAAGTGGGATATGTGGCAGCAGACAGCTTAAATGTAGCATATCTGTCCTATCAACACTGGATATTGATGCAGTTGGACTTGTGCTAAGGGACACCTGGGATCCAGCTTTTCCCACTGTCTTCTTTCACTACACATCAAGGGATTATGCAGATTTAAACCCAAATTGTGCCCCCACAATGTGGACACAGTAGTGGTTTGGACTGAGCACAAGTCTGA
Organism: Chlorospingus semifuscus; assembly: GCA_035048045.1. Classification (NCBI taxonomy): domain Eukaryota; kingdom Metazoa; phylum Chordata; class Aves; order Passeriformes; family Passerellidae; genus Chlorospingus; species Chlorospingus semifuscus. The sequence continues at coordinate 8,493,764 of JAWWMS010000287.1, read as the reverse complement.
GCAGATGTTGGTTATAAATAGACACACCCCTGGTGCTGGGAAGCTGTGCAGCTTGATGCATTTTATTGTAAAAGACTGTCATACAACAGGGAAACTATTTAGTCAAAGTGTCAAATCTCTACCATGGACGTGAAGAGAAACATAATTGTTCACTTCAGTGGAAATAAGATCAATCTCCAAGTGCCTAACAGTGAATAATCCTGAGCTGCTCTCCTAAACCTGCCCTTGCAGTACTTCACCAGCTGATTGCCAGGCTGTATTTCTTTCCTACCATGGATCTACATATTGTGCCATGAGAGAATATATTGGTCTTCTAATGGAAAGAGATCACAGTCTCTGAGCCTTTGGACTTGCCCACTAATGCCTGGCTGTAAGGTGGAAAATTAAAGTAGACTCTATTTCTTTTGTCTGCAACTTTTTACCTAATCCGAACATGTTAGAATGTAACTTTCCTTATCTGCAACATAAGTTGGTGATTATAGCTCTTGCTAGCAGACACAAAAGTAGAAATTGTAAATGCATATAGCTTTAATTGGAGAAATTATCTTCAGCTATGTAGCTGATTATCCAAATCCTAATGTCATTCTTATCAACCTAGAGCTACCTGCTTCTGAAGGTCTGATGTAAATTATAATTAATTTTGTGACTCTCCTCAGCTTAGTATCATTATTCAGTGTGTTTTTCTGACCTAGGCTGGTGCTGGATAATCAAATGCCCTTGCTGTATTTCCAAACACCTCTTTTGAAACATGGAACAGCAATGAGAAAGTACAGTTGCAGGCACATTGAAGGAAATGATAAAAGTGAGATATGATAGCTGATCTCTTATCATTTTTTGCATATTGTCAAATAATAATAATAAAAATTTAATAAGCTAAATAATTCTTCCTAAATTCAATAGTTGAATAATTCCTCTGGGAGGGTGTGTATGGGAAAAAAACCAAACCCCTTCCTTTCTGCTGCCATAGAAACCAATCTTTACCAGAATGTTGTAAATTAAAAGAGCCCCCTCTGGCTTCATATTTATGTTGAGTATGCATTGCCTTTTAAATAGGTAAAAAGACAATTTCTTAAGCAGGTAGTCTGTTGATCCCCCCTTAGATTTGTCTGTATTTTCAGAAACAAGCTGAAGAAGAGATTTTTGACTTAGACCCTAAAAAGTTTGCAGAGACAGCCTGAGCACCCCTACAGATTTTTCCTGTACAGTCAGAAAGCACAGGGCACAGCAGAGTGCATCTCTCCCCTTGCTGTGCCTTCATCCTTCATCTGCCTGTCATGGACCGTGGGTTCTCATCATTTCAAGTATTTTTGGTAATAAATCAAACCTTTTCTTAGAGTGGGGCAGCTGACAGAGCCACTTTCCTGCAGCTCAGTTCTGATATGAAAAGGAGTGACTCAGGCTGTCCACAGAAAGGAGCTAGTTGGTGCTTTGATTGATGAATGTCCATCTGACAGCAGTATTTGCATTGTAAAGGACTATGTTCCATTGAAGTGCCACAAGCTAAAATCCCCACAATGAAGGCACTGAAATGACAAATTAAATACTCCCTTTATTGGCATGGAAATTTTGGCACATATCAATTACATCTGGTAAAAAAAAAAACCAACGAAACAAAGTTAACTAGTACATTTTTGCCAAAATCATGTAAACAGTTGCAAAGATTTTCAGTTCATTTTAGTGTCGAATCTACTTTTTTAAATTCCAAACTTTTTTTTTTAATGGCTGAAATTACCTTTTTATTTCTCAGTGTGGTTCTGTTCTACCTCTATATTTCTAGAGAAAATGTCAAAATATGCCAGGATTTTGGAGGCAAAACTCTGCAAACTACTAATGCATCTGTGAACTGAATTAGGAGCTGGTAGGATCTTTCCACATGTTGTGTCTGTATATCTGCTTTTGGTGCACTACAGAAATTGCACATTATACATAGAAACTCCAGTGCTGTTTGTCCTTGACACTGGGGAGATGACACTGGGCTGGACTGGGAGCACAACTGTGGGAAATGAAGATCCATCTGTTCTGCTCAGTGCAGTTGTACTTTTCCAGTCATTTCTTTGGTTTCTACATTTTATTCCAGAAAGAATATATATATATAATGCCAACAGAGGTTAAAAAGACTTTATGCCACTCACTCCTGCTGCTTCAGGAAGGACACCTGTCTGATTGCTGCAACTCTCCAGAATAAGTTGAAATGCTTGTTTTAACATCTAAGGGTGAATCCAAAGACAAGGCTGGGTACAGCCCGTTCTGGAGAGCTGTGGGGACATTCATATATACATTTTTTTGTGGGCCATGTGTAGTCCAGCTGCACCATTGTAATGAGGAGACCTGGCAAAAAGCACACTTAGGAAGGATCTTACACTGTTTTTTGTCTGCTGTCAATCATGCAGTGCTTCCACAAGAATAAACTAGTAGGTGAAAGCAGCCAGATCACAGCCTAGTTAGTTCTAGGTATTTTGCCTATATAATGAAAGGCAGTCAGCCTCCCACAGGCTGGGTAGTGACAGTGGCTGATTTCAGTGTCTGTTGCAATACTGTGTCTGTTGCAAGAAATGTATAAATATATCCTGCAGTCACAGCAGGATGAAAGTAGGAACATTCTGTATGGAAATCTGCTGTTCATTTCTGTAGGGTTTGGGTCAGCCATCAAGGCTTTGTGAAGGACATGTGCTGAAGCTGGTTGCTCATGCTGCAAAAGAAAGAATTTCATGATAGTCTTGTCTTTTTTGCCATTCCTGGTTTCATTCCAGATGAAGCAGCATTTCTTCTCTGACTGGTCTTTGTGTTCTCGCTTTCAAATACATACTTCTACCTTAAAATACAGTGTAGATCAAAAAGTAACTATGTAATGATTGTCTCTTCCTTCTCAACCAGGCCGCACTCAGAGAGTGTATATATAGTACTCACTGGCTAGCATGACAAGAGACACCTCAGAACGATTTTTCACTGTTAGCACAGTGCCTGTGAGGTTTGCTCAGCCAATATCACAAAGAAAAACACTCCTTTCCTTGTCTCTCTTTAGCATCAGGCCCATTTGCTAAGTCACAGCTGTGCAAACACACTGACAGCCAGGGTGTTACCTGGGGGAAACCTCCTGCCACCTCCACAGCCTCCCCCTGCATGAGAGGGTGGTACAAGAAAGAGCAGGGCAGTGTGAGCTTTAGATCTCTCTGTTTTTCTACCTAGCAAGACTGTTTTTTCACAGGAAGGCATGGTTCAGTTCAAGGAAGAATTAAATGCAGCCTCTGGGACAATTCCAGGTGCTAATGGCTGGGGTGTGCCATAGGATGAGGATGCCAGCATTGGTGTTTCTCAGGGGGAAGCAAAGTCAGGGATGACTCAAAAGCAGAATTTGGGGAAGGTAAAGAAGTGTTATATCCATTTTATCTCTTTGGTAAATGCTTGTTTGACCCACGGGTTGGGAGTCTTTCAGGGCTCAGTGATACCTTGTACACTCAGAAGTAACTTCAGGCAAACACAGGCAGACCCCCATGGCATGGGGCTGTGGGGTTGGCAGCTGTGTCCACAGAATGACTAACAAATGACTTTGGGGATGTGAGTTTGGCATAAGGTAAAAATTAAATATAAGTTATGTTATTTAAATTTATTCCCATTTCAAAATGATGCTTGTCTATACTAACAGTCTACTTTTATTTGGAGCAATGAAGTTCATTAGGGCAGTTGCTTAGGCTGCAAAATCAAGTATTTTGAGGATGAAAATTGCCAGATTTATGCTTGTCCATGCAACATTAACTATATGTCCAGTGTCTTCAATTATAGCATCCTATTTTATTTCTCTACAGGATACCTGCCTTATTCAGTGCTCAAAAAGTGAAAGGAGTCAGGGCAACTGAACTGGCCTTGACTAATTGCCTTAGGAACTTTGTTCCTAATATTTCCCCTTTCACTTGTTTTATATTCAACTTATCAGCCCCCTGTTGTTAGTCTGGTGACACCAGACTGCCCTTCCACCTGAAGACTTCAGGACCTTTATAAATGATAACCTTTGCAAGCCTGCTGCAAATTAAATTCTTCATTTTACAAAGGCAGCTAGGTACAAAAAACCGAAATTATATACTTGGACCCACAGGCACCTAGACTCAGCCTAGAAATATACCCTAGATTTGTGGGTTCCTGACCTTCCATTTTAATAACCAATCTCTTATCTCATGCCTAGTTACTGATTTTCATTACAAATGGGAATCAGAAATCTATGGTGCCTTTTAATTGCTCTGCAGTAAACTGCTGACATTATATTTTATAAAATTTCACGTAGGGTGTTTGAAACAAGTAGAAGTAATCAATTAGAACCAGCTCTAGATGTATCTATAAATTACTAAGTGACAAAATCTGAAAGTGAAATCTCTTGATATATCCAGCAATATTAGCGAGAGAGGAGGTTTACATGGAAATTATTTTTCTTTTTACAGTAACATCCTGTTGGAACTTTAAATCCCTTTAAACCCCTATCTTCGTCACAGCAGTTCCATCTCTCTGCTTTCTTCTGCAGTGAATGCACATCCCATAAATCCTTAAGTAGAAATTGTACTTTTTATCCCACCTACCAAATTTTGTGTGACTCTGTGGAGGTGAAACTGGGATTGTGGCTGCATTCTACCCCAGCAGCCAGCACAGCTGGTTAGGGTGGGACTGGGAAGGCTCTAGATAATAGGAATGCCAGAAGAACAGGAGGACATAGGTTGACAGCTCTACATGGGATTGTTCATGATGACAGGCCAGGCTCTGTGCTAAGCCAGGTGGATTTTTCCTCCAGAAGTTTAAAGGCATGAACTACTAAATTTTTGGCCCAGTTGAAAAAGCTTTAAGGGTAAAAATAAAAACATGTAATCCTCAAAAAGAACATAATACAATTATATATAAAAAAGTCTGATAGCACCAAAAAGAAAGGTCTGGCTCTGAGGTGTTGTTAAGACCTTGGATTGTGTTCTTTGTTCAAGAAAAGCTGGTGTTGTCTGAGGAGCAGAGAGAGAAGAGAACAATAGTAGAAGTTGTTCTGGCTCTGATGGAGGCTTGTTTACAGAGTGAAGGATATGTTTACATGTCAGTGTGGAATAAGGCTGCCAAAATTCCTGCCAAAGCATAACCACCAAAAATAATCCTGCTTGTGTCTTTGGTGTTTTCTAAGCCAATTTCTTCACTTAGCATAAAGTCTGCAAGGGGATATCCATTAACATGAAAACCTACTGTGTAATTTAAGAAATAATATTTGTCCTAATCCTATTTTCTTTCTGTCTTCTCTCCCTCCCCCTTCCTGTCTCATCCCTGCTGCAGAATGCTATAGTTCTACTGAATGCTGATGAGACCACACCAAGCCCAGCCACTCACTATTGACCAGCTAAGCTGGCACCATATCAGCATTTAATACTTCTGACAGGGAGGAGATTGATGGAGAAGGCTAGTCATGATGTTGAATTTTCTAGAGAAAATGGAGCTTTGTTTCCTTTTAGCTTGTTTTTTGATATATTTATTCAAGTCCTACCTGATTATATTCCCTCCTCACCATACCAAAAATCTTCCTGTGTTCAATCATCTCAATCTGTTTTCTGAAGGTGCACATGCAGAGAGAAGCCAAGACCTTCTTTCAGCATGCAGTGAGAGAGATTTATTCTTCATATTTCCTACTATTTCTGTCCACCTGCATGCTTTAGTTGAAATGCTTCTTGATCCAAAAAACTTTACAGATGAGACTAGTGGATTCAGAAAGGAAACCAAGGCAGAGAAATACCAGAATGGTAGGTGGCATTTTGTAATTCAATATTTGTGCTATTTGAGACATATATACACTACATTTAAGTAAGATCAATCAGTACAGAATTGCTGTTGAGATCATACTAAAGCTAAGAGGAAAAACAGAGAGGCAGTGGTTGCTGTGAAGCAGCAACTGAATACAAGTCTTTGCCTGTGGGTGAAGCAGCTCTTCAATGAAAAATATGGATGTATTAGAGGGAAAAAAAGGCTCTGAGAAACGAGTCCCAGAACTTAGAAGCTGTAAGTATAATCAATAACATGTAAGTGCTGGTATCTTTGAATTATAGAAGCTTTAAAATATATAAAATATGAGTTACACTTTCTTTGTGCATTAACAAAGAGGCTGAACTCTTTCTTAGACACATTACTTTGGAAAGAGCAATGGCATCCATTTTTTCAGGTACTTCTGTCTAATAACAGTCCCTAGACAGTAGGAGCAGTCACACTACTGCGCTGCAATATAAAGTATACTTCAAAACCATTTCCCTGACTGCAGCTGTCAAACACAGCATCAAATGTGTCCTGCCTGGTGGCATACACACATTTCTTAAATTAAATAGTAGACATCACACAATTTCATTGAACTACCTCACTGAAAGATGTGTAGACAATTAACCAAAATGGTAAATTCCATAATCCCAGAATGGTTGATGGTGGAAGGCAAATCAGGGAGTAATCCAATCCTGCTGCCCTTCTGAAAGCAGAGGCAGCTAAAGCAGATTGCTCAGGATCCTGTCCAGTCAGGTTTGGAATAGCTGCAAGGATGGACGCTTTACAGCCTCTCTGTAAGCCTGTTCCAGAGTATGAGAACCCTCTGAGTGAAAAAGCTTTCTCTTATTTATACAGATATTTGTATTTCATTTTGTGTCCGTTGCCGCTTGTGTGATCACTGGGCACTGCTGAAAAGAGTCTGAGTCCATTTTCTTTACTCTCCCATAAGATGTTATTATGCATTGCTGAGACCACCCTGAGCATTCCTTTCTCCAGCCTGAGCAGCCTCAGCTCCCTCATCTTGTATCTAAAAGCCCTTTTTAGTCCTTGTTGATTTTCTGGATCACCTTATCACAGATTCAGGGCATCACATGTGTGCGTCTGGAGAATCCAGAGCTGGACACAGGACTCCAGATGTGTCTCATCAGGGCTGAGTAGAAGGGAACCATCACAAGTATGCTCTGCCCAAAATATGAAGTATTGCAATCCAGCCTGTCAAAATAACCCAAAAAGTAATCCCCTGGTCTGCAAGTGCAACAGTGTGGCTTGTATCATTCCATGCTTTTCCTTACTGGTGACTCTGCAGCTGTAAGCACCTCTGAGCTTAGTAGCACATTTCATTATCAGAAATGTAGTTTTAGAATGAAATCCAAATGATTTATTACAGAAAGTTCACATTAGAGCAGATCTGTGTGTGCTGCCTAATGGTGGTGTGCTGCACTGGTCTGTTCAAGGCAGCTGAATTATGCTGAACCAATTCTTGTCAGAATGAGATGAGAGTATCCACTCTATTCCTAGGTTTTATGATAATTTGTGTAGAGTCCCTCTAAATTAGAAAACAAACAGATAGTTGCTTAAGCAACCTGAATTTCTACCTGAGAGGCAAACGCTATAAACCAGATCATCTGTATCTGTTTATATTTTCCTATTTCCCTGGGTTTTCCCAGGTTTTCCCTTTTCAAGGAAAGCTTAAATGGTGTGCATGACACTGTGGTGCAAAATGCTTCAGTTGCTGCTGAATCAAAGCTACATTTAGCTCTGGCTGAGGCTTATGAAAAACAGTGTTTACCTTGATCTTTATGCACTACTCACTCTCTGTGGCTGTGGCTGTTTTGCTTCCTGACAGATTTCTTGCTAGTCGTGTGAGAAATCTATGGCAAATGATTTGCAGGGCTTTCCTTCTAGGTCAGCAGTTTGCAAACACTCTTTCAAAAGTCAATTAAAATGTTCCATTTTCTCATTGGCATGAGGATAGTAAATGGAAGAATTTCAAGGCTTAATATGTCTCCCTCTCAGAAACATGTTAGCTTGCACAGCTGTGAGCAGAGGCACTTTATCAGAGATTAGTTTGTTCAGATTTCCTCCTGAAAATTGTTAACAAGGATTCGATTACTGTTGTGGGGAAGGAAGCTGGAAAATAAAGGCAATTGCTGGCTATTTGCTGAAGGAATCAGTTAAAGTAATAGTATCAGTTAAGGGGAGTTGGTGCTGCTTTGGAAGTTCCTATTTGCTTAATTGCAGTCTTTTCCCATGTAACATCAGGTAAAAATGGAATTCCAATATGTCCTGCACTTCAAGTTGCTTGTGTCTTGTACAGTGTCTTATCTGTATTGTCTGCAGGGGAGATCCAAAACGGGAGAGGAGTGTCTGTGCCTCTCGTCTGGCAGACAAATATTGCTCTGCTGGGCAGTTCCTCACCTTGGAGGGGAAATGCTCCCTCTCTCCTCCCTGTCCCACAGCGGCTGTGGGGCACTATTGCAATGCTGTGATGGCCCCAATGAGGGGAGAGAATGATGCATCTGACTCTATTGATATCAGAAGGCTAATTAATTACTTTATTATACTATATTATTCTATACATCTAAAACTGAATTTGCCAAGCACTCAACCCTGCACATAACACTCTCACTGCCCAGAATTTTGTGGCTGTCAGCTGTCAGTCCTGACACACACACACACTTGGCCCTGGTAGGCCAAGGAAACAAAACACCATCACTTTGGGTCAACAATCTCCATATTGCATTCTACTTTGGCACAACACAGGCACAGCAAATCATAAGAATTGTGTTTTCTTTCTCTGAGGTTCAGAGAATGTGAATCCCAGAAATATTCTTGGGAAGAAGTGTGCCTTGCTTTTCTCTGTGAGGAGAAATGTGAGGCTGTCAGGGACACGTTTCAGCTTGCAGCCACCCTGTGTCCCTGGCAGCCTCTAGAGCTGAACTGCACGTTTTCATCCACTCACAGCATTGCTGTCAGAGCCATGGCTTCACCCAGCAGTAGTTATTGCTCTGTACAGCTAATTCAGGCTCAGTTAGTCACGCTGCCCTTCAGTGCACAAACTGTGCTGTTGCTGAAGAAAAGTTTTTATTGTATAGAAAAAAAGAAATAACTTCCTGCTTTTGTCTGCCCCTCACTGCAAAGTATGGGACTGCCTCCTGCTTAGCCCAGCTCTTTTCACCCAGATATCAGTGATTTTCATATAGCCTTCCTCAGTCTTGCTGTGTTTCACCTCAGGTTGATTATGTTCAGCCTTCCATGGGTATCCCCTGGATTGTTTTCTTCATCAGAGGAATTGTCAAGCTCATCACTTCTTGCTGCTCTGTCTGAACTTTATAATTAGCTGTGCCCTAAGGGCTTGTGAGCCTGAGGAGCTCTGCATTGACCAAAGTGGGTTTGCTCAATAGGCTAAGTGCAAATTTTCTGAGTCTTTCCTGGTACCTACCCAACCTAGCTTATCTTTGCATTGAGCTCCCTCATCTATAATTAATACATGTCAGAGAGGAATCTCTGCTATGAAATTTTCTTGTGAGGATAAGTTCCTCCATGAAAATATTTATCAAGTTCTGCTCACCTTGACCATAGTAGTGAATTCCTTTGTTCAATAATTCACAGTCCTGTGAAGGACTCAAAATTTCAAATAGCATTTTAATCACAGATTGGGTGGGATATGCCATTGGCTTTGTACTTTGAGTCTGTCTTCAGAAGAATTAAAGCATTTTTTTCATGGATATGTTTTGATTTTAATTACTCAAAGAAAGTCAGTACTGCCTCAGAATTACTTCTAAATATGTGAAATTTTAGTGCAGGGATAATAATAACCTGACTTTTCCCACTGTGCTTAGTCTCTGCAGCTTTCATTAACTTCAGAGAGACTTGCAGTCACCTGTACTTCCAGCCATAATTTTTCAAGCTTTCTTGACTCATCAGTGACAGAGATGGGAGAATGAGTCATATTTTTTCATTAATGACTGCTGATTTTGAATATATCAAGGCTTTAATTTCCAGAAATCTCACAAAAACCCTTTTCCTTTGCCTGTCTTCCTCCCAGCCTCCCACCTAAATAACATGGTCAAAGATCTTGTTTTGAAAAGTCAGGCTTCTTTATTTCCAGGTTTCAGATTAAAACTGAAAATGCAAAGTTCTGAAAAGCACCTGTCACTCACAAAGGTCCTGGCAATGACCCCTTTCATTAAATTTCATCTCCAGTGTTCCTCAGAATTCACTCTGCCAGTTCTGTGAAGCTGAGTCTAGTGTTTTCATCCCATCCTGCTAAATTGAGAAGAATATTTCTATTGATTCTGAAAGCAGGAGGATTAAGCTCTAGTGCCTGCTTTGCTCCATTGTGCCAGGGAGTGCCTTATAACCAATTTATAGCATATGCAGCTGTGGTTTTCTGAGTGAAGATCCAATATCTAACTGTTTATATCAAGGGTGACTTTGTGACACAGAGGGTTATTTTATTTTTTTATAAGTGATGCAGTCTTTATGGAAATTAAAATTAATATTTTTTTAATGTGTGCTGCAGCTGCCTTAGTAAAAACCAATCAGTTTAAGAGCATCTCTCTGACTCACCTGAGCTGGGTGCAGCTGACAGACACCTGCTTTTGGACAGAGATAGAGCCATAAGGTCATCTGGGTGATCCTCTTCTTCAGTAGCCTGTGCTTGGAGAGCTTGTGCTTACAGTTTTCAATATTCTTCCCATGGAAATAGTGTGATATTTGAGGAGCTGCTCTCAAACCAATAGGATTAGGAGCAGTGCTTGCTGTTGTATGTTTTCTATTAGACTGAGACTGCTCACTGCGCTGTTTCTCCATTCTGAGTTTCTACAGGCCAAATAATTGAATAGGCAAGAAATTGGTCACTCTAATTTATTTTTTGAAGGCTGTGATAAAGGACCTTTTCTCAGTTTGATTGTGCTTAGCAGTATATATTTTATCCAAACAAAAATTCAACTACAATAATTCCTTGAGGCGAAGGTGAAATCAGACTAAATCCACTTAAGCACGTAAAACATAAACATAAACAGTAACACAAAAAGATGTTACTCTGTTTGCAAATATTTGGGAAAAAGAGATCTACAAGTGTGAGTCAGCAGATGTTAATCTCTGTGTTGGCCATGGATTGTCCATCCCTGGTAGAGAGGACTTGGAAGGTGCTGTTTCATCCTTATTCCGTATGTTTGTTCTCCCTAGTGCCATAGGTATAAAATCCTGGGGGGCTGATGGTCCAGGCCATGGCAATGGGCTTTGGTGGACAGAACACTGGGCTGGAGGCCTGGGCATCATCTTCATTGTAGCCAACAGGAACATTCCTCTGCTTCTTGGGAAAATGAGGCTATGTGAGGCATGCAGCCTTAAAAATGTAAATGTACAATTCTCTCAGCTCAGCACTTGTTGGAATATTCTATGTCCAAGCAAGGGCTGTCAATTTTCCCTGGCTTGGCACGGGGCTGCTGCATCACTGTTTTCCTCAAACCTGTGCCTTTGGAGGCTCCCTCCTCCCAGGTATGTTCCTGTGCACATAATCCATGGAAACACAGAGATCCCAGGGCTCCTCCTTGCTCCTGGGTGTGGCTTGGGCTGCCAGCCTGGTGAATATCAGTGGAAATGAGAAGGCTGTGAGCACTGCTGGCTTTACACAGCATCCCACGTGCCAGGGCGTGCAGGTGCTGAGGATGCAAAGACCTGGAGTGGGCTGCACCTACAGGCTCATTGCACCTGCATCATGGGAAGATGTTACCCTTTATTGAAAGCTGTGCTTGAGAAACGACTGATTAACACCTAAAGACATGGGATAAAATGGCAGAGGTTGGTGCTTTGCTGTGCTGTAAACTCTCTTTGGGAAAGACAGATTTATCTCGGTTTTGAAATGTTTAGTTCTTCGTTTCTCTTTTTTACATTACATGAGGAGGAGAAAATGGGAAAATGATCAGAAAAGTTGCCTGAATACATTTTAATAATAACTTTAACATGAAAAGAGAAAAGTCATAATTTTGTTGAAGTAGTTCATCTCCATTCAGACAATACAGAGGTTATTGCAGAGCTCATGCCTTTGATTTCTTACTTTACTTTGGTTTGTGTACCAACCAATTCTTGTTAAATATTTATGGACAAGATTAAAGACTTTATAAAACTTAGCAGCTGGCAGCTGTCCTCGCCTAAAGGATAATGCAGAGTTTTCATTTTAATTGGATAACTGTGTGACTGAAATATGCAAACCCCAAGGGGAACATGAGAATTGAAATATGTAAAGTATTTTTTTAAAGAAAATGCTCTTTTACATTCTGTACTTTCTTTTTCTCTTGGTAGCTTTTATCTGAAGGTGAAGTTGCGATTTCTTTTCTGCTTCTTCCTTTTTAAACTTTTATTTTAAATTGCTTGGTTTTGGGTTGTTTTTCCCGCTGAAGTTGAACTTTTTTGATGGGGTTTCTTCTGTTTGTTACAGGCCAGGCATGGATTAATATGCCTTGTATTCTTTCTTTTGAGTTTTTTCTTCTTTCCCTACACTATTTCCCTTTTTTCTGTTCTTAATTAACTACTCCTTTTATATTAGTGGGAATTTTTGTGTTCCACCCCTTGAAGATTATCTATCAACACAATCCTACAGGCCAAGGTCTTCCACATTAGCTGCCTATGCACACACACTCTCCTTGTGTTTGTCAATATTTCACATACACCTTGCCGCCCAGCTAAAAGAAAGGGCAGCTGTAGCTGAGCAAAAACTGAGGATTGTATTTTAACACTTTTTCCTTCTGGACCTATTGCTTCTGCCTTCCTAAAACTGTTTTCTTCAGGGTCTTAAGCTGTCCTGTGGCTACTGAAGTCAATAAGGCAGTGCTTGTCTCTGCATGAATGTCATCTGCAGAGTGTGGCAATGAAACAGCAACAGTTTCTTTCTTTATCCCTTCATTATTTCTCAAAGGTTATGGAGAATGGCCTCACAACACCAACAATCACTCTCTTAACAGCCTCAGTGGACGTTGTCAGGGCCCATCAATTTCTAGAGGTCACATTCCTGTAGTAGTTCAGTTTCCAGCTCTTCCTTCTCTAATGATGGGGCTGTGTTTGCATCAAGGTGGAATTTCGTTCCTAAAGCCTGGGTCCCAACAGTGCTGGCCCAACAGTTCGGCTTAGCTTTGCCACTGAGTTGTACTGGCTTTAAAATTGCTGCTCATCACTTCATCCAGGACACTGTGACCTAAGCTAAAGCAGACATCTACTGTCCCCCTTGAAGGCATGGGGGAAGCCAGACACTTCCTTGCAGAGCTGGTGCAGAAGAGAGCACACAGGACAGGGAAAGAAAGGTAAAGGGTCTGTGGAGTGTCACCTGCATGATTTTACTCAGGACTGTAACTTGGATTTGCGTTGCTCAATTGGAAATTAGGCAGGACTGTGGAGCCGAAGCCTTTCTTCAGATGTGTCTTAAAATGACTCACCAAAGTTGATAGCTGAAGTCCTTATCAGAGAATAAACCCCCAAATTTGCTTTGCAAATAATAACTTGCCATGTCCCTATGAACCCTGTTTTTTTTTACTTGCAGTATTACTTCTCTTTCCCTCTTGGTACTTTGAAGCATTGACAGTTTAGATTTGACACATAAATGTGTCATTAACATGACCTGCACAAAGCAGGAGTCTTTGGGGCTGCGCTGGAGCAGTTGTACCTTTGTGCATTTTTTATGTGTTTTTTTGCCTTCCAGCAACAAGAAAGGATAAGGAGTTTATGAATTTTATTTAAGGATGTAATTATTTCCCAGGCTTGTTTCCTAAAATGACATGGTTGCCTTGCATTTGTTAAGAAATGAGTACTGATAAGAATATTATCATGAAGAAACATCTAATTAAAATACCTTTTTTATTTGTTCCTGCATCTCTTTGTAACAGATAACAAGAATCAACATATGATATTATTCTAATTATGATTTATTTTAATAAATTACATAAAAATTGTATAAAATATCTTTAGTTCAATTTGTATTCTTTGAATACATAGGTGACTCTTACTAGAAGTGCAAACAAGTTTAACTGATCTTTTGAAAATGAAAAAACCCTTTATAATATTCTTATTCAGTGCTGTATTATTAATATATCTTTTTCCTCTTAAATGTTGGGTTGGCATCTGTAATGCCAAAATTCTTAGTTGGATTTGAGGGTCTTCAAAAGCTGTAAAAACAGCTCAGCCAGGGTTTGCATAGAACAGATCAGAGTGGTCAGAGTGCACCAGGGAGCACTTTTCTGCCTTTTGTGCTTCTGGAGGAGCACTGACCTCAGGGTTTAGAGGCACACTGGGATTATGTCCTTCCCTTGTACAGAAGAACTTTTAAACTTTTAAGTGTGGTGCTTAAGTCCCCTCTCTGTCATCCTGTCTGGTGTGTGAGCCAGTAATTTCCACTTTCACCCATCTTTGTTTTAACTGTGGTCAAATTCCACTCTGTGTGGAGATTCAGGCACAGAAACTTCTGGGGTAACTCTTGTAAGGATTTAATATCAGCCTTTTCTAATAGGGACTGTTGGCATATACATTGAATAGATATTATCCATGCAGATTAGATGCATTAATTGTACATGTCTTGTACACTTTATATAAACTCTGTGATGGCATCTCTAATATCTCATTTTTTAAAAAAGGACTGTCATCATCATTTTCTCATCTTTTTTCTGCCACCCAAGTGTTGCTGAGATGCATCCTCACCCCAGTTTTCTTCTTTTCTAATGGAATTTCTGTGACTGAACAAACATATTGAAAGAAAAAGAAGGTAGGTTATACCCCCAATTTCTTATTCTCATAATCACATTAGTGCTACAAGTAATGTCACCCAGCAAGAGTCCCATTTTTACTCTGCTAATTCGCTTTCTGTGTCAGGTCTGTGAGGAAGATAAGGGAGTTATGTCTACTGAAGTGAGTTTTCTATTAACTCTTCGGCTTGGTGTTTTGGATATATAATATTTGGCAGTTTTACTGCTATCTCTTTTCCTATGATAAAAAATGTTTGTTGTATGTAGCTTCTGCAATCTCTTACATACTGGACATCTAATCTAGATGTGACAAAGTGATGAGAAAAGGATATCAGAAGTAATATCTTGAAGCCCTTATCATGTTCCATTCTGGTTTTGTTCTGTTTGTCAGAGTTCTTGGGTTGCCCCTCTATGTGAGAATGCAGGAACAGAGGGCAGAAATCCTTTCTATTGCATTTTGGGAGACTTTCACTGGGGTGCACGGACTAGAGAAGTGTACATCTCAACAATATCTAAACTTGGTTTTGGATCATGCTTGTGACATCACCACCCCCAACCCCCTCTTTGTTTTTAAACTGTTTTCTTTTGGAAGTTTTAAACAGAAAAAAAATTTAAGGAAAATGTTGAAAAACACTGCTAAAAAGTTTAAAACATTGGTGATTTTTTTACCCTCAGTTGTGTCTAGTTTAGTCTTCAAAATTCACATAAAGAGGAGGAACTCTGCAAGATCAAGAGAAACAGGGAAAAGCAGAATATTTGGTTTCTTGGCAATGTTATAAAAACCCATTGGCTCTACATAAGCCTTACATGAATTAAAAAGGAGATTTAGTGTTTACTTTGTTGCTGCAAGCAGAATCTCTGTATTACTTTGATTCAGATGAGTTACATGAAGGACTTTAATACACTGGTGAACTGAAAATTGTAGTTAAGGGCTCCATGGAGGAAAGGAATCTGTTTTGCTTGAGGATGCTTGAGAAAGGTGTATTGTAAGGGTCTCTGAGGTACAGAGTGGTAACTCACAGTGAAAGGGATTTGTGGGTGCTTTGCAGCAAGAATAGGTGATACTGATTAACTGCAATCGCTCTTGACCCAGCCTCTCTCCAAGGCCTCTGGTTCAGCCCCTGAAGGACATCAGCTTTATCCTGAGGGACATCTTTGTTCCAGTCCTGTTCTCATGACTCATTAACCCAGCAGCTTGCAGGACTTGGTGCCAGCTTGTCAAGATCTAACAATAGATCATCTTCTGCCCTGCCACTGCCTTCCAGCTGCCATCTGTATCTGCACTTCCCGTCTTGGCTGCACCCCACCTTGGCAAACTGGCCTGTGGTTTCAGAGCCACTGAACAACAATTCTTTCAAACCAGGAAAGAATCCCTGATACACAGCTTTTCCCCCTGCTTTCACCAGTTCCTTTCTTCAAGGTGAGTACAAAAAGCTTTTCAGAGATGAGCTGTCTGCATGTGAATTGTCATCTCTGAGGACAGCTCTTTGCAGTTCAGCAGGAATTGGGAATTCTGTGAAAAAAACAGATCCAGGGCTGTTGCAAACAGCTCTGGTTTTGAGCTGTGCAGTGGAATGTACTTGGAGAAGAGAAATGCCAGCATTGCATGGGTGGGTTACGTGCAACCGGGAATGACACATTCCCTCACCCAGGGAATCGAGGAAGGGAGATGTGACCAAAGGATAAATAATGAAACATTAGGGAGATTTCTCAAAAAAGAAAAGAGAAAGGAAAGAAAAATCAGAAACAAAACAAAACAAAACCAAAAACGAAACCAAAACAAACAAAAAAAAACCACCAAAAAAAAGAAACAACTCCAAGAAAACCCAAAGTGGAGGGATAAGAATTCCAGAGTTGGCAGAAATATAACAAAGCCTCATAAGAAAATGCAGAATAGGGAGACAAAAGTGGATCAGTGATATTGAAAAGCCTCCACATCCTGGGGATCCTGTTTATCTGCCATACAACCTTCAGCCTACAAGAAACCTCCCTACTGCTGAAAGGAGAGGCATTGAAGCTTACATGACCCACAGCAAGATTTCAATGGAATTGATATTAAGTGGGTCAAAGGAAAGAAAAGAAGGTGGATTTGCTTTTGTCATTAAAATTCTTACAAATGTACTTTAGTTTTCTCTCAACTCTCAGCTTTTGCTTTTTGTTTTTCATTTTTTACATTTAGGATTTAATTATCAGGCAAATTTAGCATATTTCTTTTTTTCTGATCACTTGTATGGAAAAGCAGGACCTACTTTTTGACTTTCAAGCCTTCACACTGAAGCTTCCTCAGGGCTCAAGGAAACTTGAAAAAGTGATTACTTTTCTGTTCTCACCCTTCTTCCCCTACCCTGAAATTTCAGTAGGCTTTTGTCACTGTACATTCAGATTGAAAATGAAAAAAGCAATTAGAAGAAATACAGCATATTCCCTTGGGTCCCCACAACCCTATTTATCTGCAGCCTTTGGCCTTAATAGCAGAAGCCCAATATCTGCTTTCAGCTTCCAAGGATGTTTATGCATAATAGCACTGGCATGGGGAAACTTCTGAGATGAGGAGGGAACTATGACTAAAGACCCTCCTAAGGCATTGCCTTGAAAAGCAAGCTCAAGATGAAGTATCTAGTTGCTCACAGTTGGAATAGCTACACTTAAACTGTAAAGCATGAATTTAATCAAACTTTTTTTTTTTTTTTTTGTCAGAATACATGGCTGCAGGACAGCTCAATTTTTGTTACTCCCAAGTGATGTTTTATGAGTGTCTCATATTTCTTAAGTGGGCAGTAGAAAGTGTTCCAAGTGCTTTGAAGATTGAAAGGAAGACACACTGTTAGTATCAAAGGCAATATCAGCAAAAATCAACACAAGCAAACAGAAGAATACATCCATTTTGGACTTTGCTCTACTGGACATTGTGTTACATCAGGGAATTTTTTTGTCCTGAAAGCTGAAGTAAAACAAAAGAGTAAGTAGCAGATTGATGATGAGGCATTCCTTCTATGGACAGTAAAAGGCAGAAGCAGAGAACCAGAACATGGAGTTAGATGTGTCTTTATCATCCCCCAAAGGGTCTGTGGGGATGAGTGTGGGATTTAGAGAACACTGTTTTTATCTGTTATCTCTCGCTGGCTGGGAGCCATATGCCCAGTTCATGAATATTTCCAATTGTATTTCTCAGGTGTGCAATCCAGTGGGAGTACAGAGACTGAGAATGTGCTTCACTTTTCCTCCCTATCCTTGTCTGATAGGATTAAGCAGAGGCTGGTGAGATTTGTTTTTCCCTCTTTTATGCCTCCTGGAGAAGGCAAGGTCTGAGGAAAGCCACAAGCCACAGTTTAGCCAAGCTGTTGGGGCCTTGTTCCCTGTTTTAATCTTTTAGATCCACCTAGGGTTAGACAATTATCTGGCATAACCAAAGCAGGTCTCAGGCAGTCCAGATGGAAGTTGGCTTCTTGAATGTAAACTCTCTAAAATACTCCACTGGCCATTAGGTAGCTTCTTCAAAGAAAGCATCTTTCTGTAGAGGTATCTTTGCCAGGAGCTTTTCTCCAGTAAGATTCATTCCTCTTCTTAATCCTTGCTGGTGGCAGACTGAAAATGCTTGCTATAGATTAAGCAATTCACTGATAACTTTGAAGTATGCAAGGTAAAATTCATCTTCCTTCATCATCCATTCCAGATAAGGAAATTAGATTTTCTTCCTAATGATGCCTTGCTTTCTAATTTTTCTCTCTGGCAGTCCAGACTCCCAGTCAAGAGACAGACCAGTTCTATGTAGATGTGGAAGAGTTCTCTGTCCCAGAAACAGGAACAAAATAATTGCAAGGTGGAGAAAGCACCTTAAAATCTTAATCTGTGGATTGGAATGCTGTTCTGAAAAGAGTTCTGAAAAGATCTGTCATGATTTGTTTATAAGAGAGCCTGGCTGAATTTCTGTTTTGTGGCAGCTTGTCTGTTCACTCTCACCAGGTGATTTTTCATGCACAATCTATCATCCTAACCAGGGGTCCAAGGTGGTCTGCTATAGCCTTGAAGGTTTTGCTGCTAGACAGATTTGCTCTTGGCAGCAGCACTGGCTGTATTAAAGTTGTTTGGGTAGGTGTGTGTGTGATGTGTGCTGAGGTACTTTGAAAATCTCCAGGGGGAGCACTGTCTCAGACATCTTTTATGGAAAATCTTTTCATTAGGATTTTTCCTCCTGAGAAGCTGAGAGGCCTCAGGAACAAAACGTAACAATGATTATCTGCTGCTGTGGAATGCAACAGGAGGATCTGTGATTGGTCTCATGTGGCTGTTTGTAATTAATGGCCAATCACAGTCAGCTGGTTTGGACTCTCTGTCCGAGACAGAAGCTTTTGTTATTATTCTTTCTTAATCTATTCTTAGCCAGCCTTCTGATGAAATCCTTTCTTCTATTATTTTAGTATCGTTTTAATGTAATATATATCATAAAATAATAAATCAAGCCTTCTGAAACATGGAGTCAGATCCTCATCTCTTCCCCA
>JAWWMS010000287.1:8456643-8474670 GCA_035048045.1 Chlorospingus semifuscus | reverse complement strand
TTCTTTTAGTATAGTTTTAATGTAATATATATTATAAAATAATAAATCAAGCCTTCTGAAACATGGAGTCAGATCCTCATCTCTTCCCTCGACCTAAGACCCCTGTGAGCACGGTCACAGAGCATTGTTTGTGTGATTTTATGGGATTTCTCAGCAGACCATGTGTATAACCCTGGCAGCACTGTGGCTTGGGCACATGCCCTCACTGCTCCTCTTCCTCCCCAGCTGGACTGCCTGCCTGCCCGCAGGGCTTGGTCCCAGCCTGAAAGAGTTAGCAGGGCTGTTGAACTGACATTTATCCTCCCCCCAGGCAGTCAGGGAAGAGGCAGGGATGAGGTTATAGATTTTGTTTGCTGCTGGAGCCCTGGCAGCTTGGCAGGAGATGAGGTCGGTATCAGGATCAGAGAGCTGTAAAGCACCTGTCAGGAGGAAGAGCTAGGAGAGGGATTATGACTGTGATGAAGTGAGGATTATAACACTACCTGTTATTTGTGACTGTGCCTAATGACAGGATGCAGCTCTGTGAAGGCTAAAAAGAAAATATATAGCCAGGAATGTGTGCTGGGGTGTAGATCCTCACATTCTCTCTTCAAAATCATTGCATGGGGGTGTCAGAAGATGTCATTTTAACCCAGCAGAGAGGCAAAATTGCAACTGGGTGATTCCCTTCCTCCTTAAGCATCATATTTTTTGTTTTGCTGCAACAAATAAAGCAGCAGGCTGGAGCTAATGAGAGGCTACTGGAAAGCAGCATGTGAATAATGTAAATGTCTTAGCATGATAAGATGATGTATTTTCATTAGGTTGGAGCAGCATTGACAGGGCAGCTGAAGGGCCCTTTGGCAATATGAAGGCTAATTACTTGCCATGAAGAAACGAAAACTTGTCAAGTGGGAGCTCTGTCATTGCTCAGTTCAATAAATCAAGGCAATAAATCATGCTCAACAGAGTCCTTGTGCCATTTTAGGATATCTGAAACGTGTGTGGGAGTGGAGAAACCAAACACTGAAACAAAGTGTCATCTCAAAAAGGAGCTGATTTTATACAGTTTATGAAAAAATTATAACCACACTTGGATTTTATTGGGATTTTTTGAGTAATGCATATGCAGTGATTGAGGTGGAGAATGGTGGAGAGGGTGCATGTGTAGATTAATGAAAAGGGAAAATGGACATACAGTGAAAGAAGTTTATGGTTTTCTTAGGTGCTCAGGATAAGAACTTTAAACCTGCTCCTTGATTCTGGCTCCTCACTGTGTACCCTCCAGATTAGCTGGTCAGGAGTGCTTCCAGAGGCACAAATAGCACCTCTGGGCAAACTGGTGGTCAGGGGGCAGTGGTGCCTCTGCTTCCTGGTTGCCTTCTGGACCAGAGGACCGTGGAATATCACAGAGATGAGCACTGCTGTTCCAGCTCTGCTGCTGACCCTCCCCACCTGGGTAACACTGCTGCTCTTCTGCTGCAGCCTTTGGTAAAATGAAGGAAAAAACACAAACCCAATTTGTAAACTTACCCAAAATCTAAATATTAAGATACTTCATAAAAATTAGTAGCTAAACCTTCTTTGTTGTTGTTTTTATTGTAAAAGAGGTTATTAAACCAGGATACCTAAATTAGCTTCACTAGTGTCACAGAGCTGGATTAGATTCAGACTGGAAGAAGTTTCTGTAACTGCTCTGGGCTTGTTGCATGGTCTGATTTGCAATTGCAAATGTCCTCTGGGGAGAGTTGAAGAAGTCCTTTTTGATCCCTCTGAGGTGGTCAGCTTCTGCTGTGTCTGCCTGTTAGTTTCTAATTGAAACAAACAATTTAGGAGTTCAAAGAGGAATGTTACTCTTGCTTGGTTTTGGCTTTTATTTTTATATTTGTTCTGAACATATACTGTATTGGGTATTGTTTTCCCTGTCAGTGATCACAACAATTTAATTTCCACACAAATTATGAGTATGATTAGTATGTGGCACTCTTCTACTTCTGTGGTAATTTATTTGCTTAAAAAATTTGTTACAACTGGAGATGAGAGGATCTGGAATTAAAAGTATGTAAAAGCTGTGACTGTCAAGAACGGCTTAGATTCAAGAAAAGTTTCTTTATCCTTTTCCATTGAGTTTAAAATATTATAAATATTATCTCTTTCCCTACTGCAAATGAAGTGGAGATTCCCATTCTATTTTTTAAGGGGTGTGTGATAGCTGTCAAGTAAGATCTTTGTGTAATTGTGTTGGGAAATGCCCACAGCTGTCCAATCCCACACAATCCCATCCTCCTTCCTGGGTACAGGGGGTACAGAGAATAGGCTGGAGTAGAGGAATGCTGGTGACAGCAACAGACACAGAACTGGAAAGCAGGATCTATGGAAAGGGGATCTGCATGGTGCAGAATAAACATCCAGAGGAGTTCATACATAAGGAAATACCCAACGTACTGATAATGACCTGAAGGTAACACCAGAAAAATCTATATCATGAGTATTAGCAGAAATTATTGAGATAAGACTGTTGATCCCTTTTTGTTTCTGAAACAAAAGGCTGAACTGTTGTAACTAAATGCAATGTTAGAAATTCTGCACTAAGGTTATTTTGCCAAGACTAGCAAAACATGGCCTGGGAGATGTATCCAGTTGGTCAAATGTCAGTGTTAGGAATAACGAGGTTTCTGCTGTGGAGAGAAAAGCATGAAGGTGTTTTTGTAACCAGCACTACAGAACTGCAACAAGAAGTATTAGGTCTAATTTAGCCCTTCTGTAAAACCAGGAAGAATGACAAATGTTTTCGTGGAGATGTGTTTAGTCTATTGTGATACAACAGTAGTTGTGGAACAGGAAAAAAAATCCTTGTGAAATTCCCTTATCTTTACTGGGTAGCTCATTAAAATCTCATTAATGGAATAGTTCAAGTTTTGTCAAGTTCCTTGAGGCAATTCTTTTTATGGAGATAGCAATTTTTTTGCTAGCAACTGAAAGGTGAATTACCCTTGGGCAAAGCATGGAAATGCCCTAAGATCTTTTCACAGTGAAAAGATTGTATTAGTGGTGAGGTTTCATTCTTCTCTGCTCCTTTTCTTAAAATGAAATTGTAGGTAAGGAATTTTAAAAGCATTGGCATATATCATATTACAGAGAGTCCATCAGCAGTTCTATGATAAACTTCCATTTTTAGGTTGGGTTGTATAAAATCTCATTTTAGGCTGATAGTCAGCAGTAAAGTAAGTTGGAAACCATGCTGCAGAAGAGCTGTGGCATATTTATCTCATATTTCAACACCACTTCTCAGAAACTGAAGTCCTGTATTTAGGTCATCAGTAAGGTCTGAGTGTAAGCCTTTTGTAACCAAAAATGATAGTTCCTAGCATAGGGAACAAAAGCCTGATGGGCTGAGGCTAAAAAAAAAGAGGACTTGCAGGATCCCACTTTCAGAGCATTTAAGCTCTTGACTCAGCTGTAAACAATGGAAGGCATCCATGTAAATACCTGCAGAGTAGTGAGTTGCAGGTATGACAAAGCCTGTGCTAATATGGATATCCTTGTACAAATCCCAGTGCCTGCAGGAGGTTCAGGAATGCTGAGTTAAACACAGTAAAATGGGACCAGTTTCAAGTGCTGTCTGACCTAGATGGATACAGAATTTGGTGTCTTCCAGTCTTGGACTCAGACCTGAAAAAGGATCTGGGGAAGGGTTTCATAAGGCTGCTAAGCCAATGTCTTAGTTCAAAATGTGTCTTCTGAACAGCATTTATGCTTAGGAAGGTGCACTGGCTTTCTGTGGGATAAGGCCAGTGTCAGAGCAGGGTGTGTGAGAAGCACACAGCTAAAATACAGGAGGAGATGCTGGAGCTGGATTTCAACTCTGAGACAGAAATGCTGCAGTCTGGATTTATTCATGGGAGCCAGCACAGACACAGTGCTCTGTGGTAACCACATATCCTCTGAACAGAGAGAGACATAGCTGCCCCAGGATTTTCCTGGGAAGCTGTGAGAAGCTGTGGGAAACTTAGAGAAAAGAGTTAAAACAATTATTATCTCTCTTTCTGTAACCATTGTTTATAGATATATACACTCTGCAGAATGTGCTATTCATAGTTCACCAATAATGCGAGAGCTTTTTACTTTGAGACCAATCAAGTCTCACCTTAGCAAGTCACATTATAAAAGGGCCTGCTACTTTCATTAAACTGGCTTTTGCCTTCTAATCCAGCTGAAGACTGGTGTCTTTCATTCCATCCCTGACTCACCAGCTACAGTGCTGCACTGTGTTTTGTACCACACTTACTGTGTGACCTGACTTTCCTGCCAAGGAAGAAGAGAGGGCAGGAGCCCTGTGACCACCTGCACCAGCTGTACCCACCAGGAAATGTGGCTCAGCAGATCTCCCTTGGCATGCAGAGGAATGTTTGATGTGTTCTCCTCTTGCCAGGAGAGCACTGTAACCATTGCATGTCAGAGGAATCCTCCCTCTTAGCCTCCCCTGCTGGAGCCCTGCTGGTGTTCAGTGAGAATTATCTGGCCGTGCTGAGGTGGTGATGAAGAGCAGCCCTCTCCATCTCTCTAACCCTGAGGTGGGTAGGGGAAGGAAGGAGCTTTCTGAGTCTGACACAAAGCCCTGATCCAGCCTTTGAAAATCCCAGCCTGGGTTTCTTTTGCTCACTCAGGCTTTCACCTTCCATCTAGGACCACAAATACTGCTTGAGATGGAAGACCTTGATATGTGGGCAAAACTGCTCACCAGGAAACTTCAGGACCTCCCATTTGTTTCACAGGGGCCATCATGCTGCTATGAAACTGTAATAAAGAAAAACCTGGATCAATTATCTAAAGAAGAAAGATCTATTTTCTCTGAGATGTTATTAATCCCAGCTCATCCAGTCTAAATATATTTCAAACTGATTAATATTCTGAGCTGTAGCTGTAGGGGCATTCTGTATCCCTCTCAAGCTTTCCATTTATAAGCAGGCTAAATTTGCATCCACAGAGTGCAGCTTGAAGGCAGGTGATTTTCCAGTGCTAACAACAATTTTGTACCTGGTTTGCATGCACAACACTGTACATAGCCCAGCCAATCAATGCTGATTACTGAGAAGCAGGAAAAGAGAAATCCACTGATAACATTTGAAACCACTTTCAGAAATGAATCCTCAGGACTTCTTAACAAAATCTGCATAAAAGACATTATTTTCTCCTATGTAGGCTATGTATTAGCTAAATTTTTTATGTTGTGCTTTTGGTAGTCTCTGATGTACAGGCATCCATCTCCACACCATATTCCCTCTAGCACACGTCCTGGGAAGTTCAGGAGATCAGCAGGGCCCCTGTGTTTCTGATCACTCTCAGTGGATGCAAGTGCAAATGCAGCAAGGACAATGAGATATGAGCTGATTTTTCCATTGGAGGCTTTATAGATCCATCTGTAGTGAGAAGGTATTAGAAGTCAATAACCCTTTTTAAAAAAAAATATTTTTTTTTTTATTTTTAGCAAATAGATTTGATCAAACAGTTGAGGAGGTAAAGAAGAACAAGCTTTAGAGAATGTCTGGAAGGGAGCTTAAGATATGGGCCTTTCATTCTTTTGGGCAAGGTAGATTTGGGGAAGAGGAATCAGTTTTTCTGGGTTTTTTCCTCATAGGTGGTTCTAAAGTCCCTCAGTCCTTTGTGCCTTGTATCAAGAGAAGTTGGGCTTTTTTCCCCCCATTCTTGGAGTCATTGAGTGGAAGGGCTTACTTGAGGAATATGAATATATATTTATCAATAATTTCCATAACACACAATTACTGATTGGAGTGTGGATTGATAAAAAGGCGATTTCTCTTTGTGGTAAAAAATAAATAAAAAGGCACAAATCCCGATCTTCTGCTCTTTGCAAATAAGGTTGCACAGGTGTTTTGGGATCCCTCTAACTGCTCTGCCATATTAATGATTATTTTTATACATTCTAGTAAGGGGTCCCAAGGAGCTCTATAGAAATGTAAAGAAATGGTCCTTGGATATCTTGCTGTCTAAACCTGGCTGTGAGTCTTAACTTCCCACACTTAAAAAAATATTTTGCTTATGTTTGGTCCAGAGCTGCAAAAAAGAAAAAATGAGAAAAAGGCTTATAAATTACACATGACAGGTTTCATTTTGTGAAATGAAATGTGTTCCCTGTGATCTCCAAGAGATTAGAACCAAAAGCCATGTCTCACTTTAGGTGAAACCTCACTCTCCAAAAGCACCTGGGCTGCTGAATAATTGGATCTTATGACTACACACTTGCAAATATGGGTTTGGGCTAGCCTGAGATTTTGGAATTTTATTTAATATCATCATCTTGGAACAGAAGGCTTGTAATTTTAAAGACCAAACATTTTGAGACAGAGAAACTAGATCTGTGAAATGCCAAGCACTGCCTTGACCCTAAATTCTTTGATTCACAGTGGGATTCATAATGCTTCTGGTTCCTTGGGAGCAATATTTTAAATGTTTCCAAGTTGAATGTACTCCAAAGTTGAAAAGTCTGACCCAGGTTTCCAGTAGAAAAGCTTTATAAAATTTGCAAATCTAACCCTTCACCATGAAACATATTTTTTTAGAACTAATTGTCCTTTTTCAACAGAAGTCTGTGTCATCATAAGGCTTTGAGTGCTTGTAGTCATAACACTGTGAAAGGTGACAGACAGTAGTGTGGGAAATTACGTCTTTTAGAAAGAAATAGCATTTAAACTGAGCAGAAACCATTCCAGCTGCATGAAAGAGTGCTCAGAATCTCTGAAAAGAAAGCCATTTGGGTTTAGGTTCTTCATTATCTTCCTGGCTGCAGCATTAGAAAAATGACCAATGATTTCTAAAACACTGAGATTTTTATTCTGTTGTGGTCAATTATATTTCTTATTCTTTCTCTTTTTCTTTCCTTCTTTAATATTCAGAGTCATTTATCTCTGACTCATGTCCAAATCCCTCATTATTTCATTGCCTGGCTTACTTCCAGAACAGCATGGACTCACAAAACTTTGTGCTTCATGATGATACACGGTAACTATTAAATTCCAGTGCCTGGTAAAATAGCAGCTCAGTGACAAAACTGAAATTTATTAAATTGCCTTTTGGTTTTATTCTTCTACAATGGTTCCCATGTTTGGAATACAGTATAAATATTTTTAATATAAATAATGGTACTACTTTTTAAAATGTATTTAGATTTTTATTATACAGAGAAAGGCCTGAAATCCTCACTGTCTGTTTCTTCTTTACATTCCTTACTCCAAGTAAAGGTAAATGACTTCTAGGAGTCTGTCAGTTCATCATGGAAATATTCTGTTGTCTTAGGTATAATCAGGTGCTGCCTTCTGAAAATTCCTTTGCAAAGTATGCAGAATGCTGCATGGGGGCAGTTGAATTGCAAAAAAAACCCTGTTCTGCTGAAATTCTAGGCAATACTGAAATGCCATAAAGCAGTTTGGGGAAGATATTGTACCTTGGAAAGCCTTGGGTCCTTATCCTAATTAAGCTGCATTCCCTCCAGGAGGAGGTGCCAAGGTGTTTAATGAACCCTTAATTCCCCTGTGCTGAGCAGCCTCTGCTGTGCTGCCACACGACCTCCAAATCCAGATAACTCTCTGAAAAGCTAAAGGGAATTACATGTATGGAAGGTAATGCATTAGAGACACCAGAAATTGCAGCTCTGTTCCTCTTCAGGTTGTCTCAAATAAGTGTGAGACCTTGCCATTGTTACCCCACAGTACCAGAGGCAATGCTGTATCACTGCCTGCTCTGGATTCTGCCACTGCTGAAGCACAGAGATAATAAGTAATTATACTAATTGAGAGGGGAGCAAGGTGCTCACCAACTCTGCACCTGAGAGAGCCAAGTTTAATGCACATAGCGGAAGGGTGACCTTTTTAGTCTGCTTCAAGACACACTAAGCAAAGATATTTAAATTTGTGCTCTTGGAAAATCAAAATAAGCAGGAATTTCAGAAACTAGTTACTGATGGGGGAGGATGGAAAATGTAATAGTAGACTGAAATAATTTATTCCCTGATACTTATATGCAGACTAACAGGCACCCTGGCATTATAATTAGTAATGCTGAGGAAGTCTCTGACTTTTTCCAGTGGTGTTCTTCCTTTCATAATTGTCAGCTCAGGTGGGGCACTGATACATAGTGATGATAATGACATTAACTTGTTCTTGAAAGAAATTGAAAATGGCACTGCTAATAATGCCTGAACTGCTGCAGCATCTCTGCAAATTGCAAGAGTGGTTTAGCAGCATTGGAGAAAGATCTAAATTGAATGAGATCCCATATATCTTAATATCAAAGGCATATGATATTTGTCTATTTTACTGATTACCAAATGTTAAAACCTTGGAGTTGGAAGAAAAATTGCCCCTTGGAGAGGGCTATAACAAAACACAACTTAATCACTGAATCTGGTCCTGTAAACAGGGAAATTTCACTGAATTTCTACAAAAGCAATGTAGGCCAATGAAAAATTATCAGTGCTAAACAGAGCAGTAGTCTGGTTATGGATGCAGAAGAATTGGAAAATATTGGTTTATAGACAGGGCAATCAGTAAATTTAATAAGTCACTCCTGTAGTTAGTCAAAGTAATTAACACAAGGACATATAGGGCAACTTGAGCCAGCAGACTCTGGCACTGGAATAACTGACTGTAAGAGAGCCATTAGCTCATGATTAAGTAGTTTATCACCAGAAGTCAGCTTATGTAGTCATAAGTACTTATTTATAAGTATTTCTGACTGGTGCTGGGGTTACACAGGGCATTGCATTGCCTGGGGAAATGGAATACACTCTGTTTCATATGGGAATGTTTTCTGCTTTGCTTGTTTCAAGCCAACCACATTCCTGATGAAATGGGGTATGTTGCTAGCAAAAAGGAAAGATTGTTCTCTGGTGATCAGGGTAGGAGGGCAGCAAAATTCACAGGCAACATTTTCATTTCTAGGTTTGTGTTTTTAGAGCTGAGGTCAACAAGACAAGACAGGAGGCAGGAATGTGTTTCCAGGCTGGTGTCTGGAAAAAGGCTCTGCATATTCTGAGAAAGAAAAGTTGCTTGGATGAGCATGTTTCACCACTAGAGATGCAGCTGTTATATGACTGGGACATAGCAAGGATGGTGTCTCCAGAGATGATGACATCAAAACACTTTAAATGGGTTAGAGAAGTCTGAATGCAGTCTTTGAATGTAGGGAACCTGTACTGAACTTCAGGAGTTTCACTGAACTGAACTGGAGTTGAGTAGGATCATACAGTATTTGCCAGATGAGTTTGTGAAGAAAAGAACACAACTAGGGTATATCAGCAGAATCCCCCTTTGTTAAACTTCAGTCTAACCTGTCATCCATTCTGCAAAGATGAAAAAACATTCTCTGATAAAACCAAGTTCACAGTGCCAACTTGCTCCTGGAAGGTGGAAAATCTGGGAGCAAGAGAACATGCTGCTAACTATTAATAATGCTTCCTTGTCCCAATTTCCTTCCATGTCTTCTGAAAATGCCCACCTGTAACTTGAAAGGCTATAAATTCCACTGCAAGAGCAACCTTTGCATAGTCTTTCCATGAGTTTTAAATGCAAATAAACTGTATTACTCAGAATTTCCCAGACTGATGGGGTTATTGTTGCACTACTTTATTTTGTTATGGGGAAAGAGATTCCTGAGAGCAGAGCTCATCCACAGAAACACACCTGAGAATTTGTCCCATTTCTTTTTCCTGTCCAGTATAATATCTGTGAATTGTAATTTCCTCTCAATTTTAGTGCTCAGCTATCTCTGCTCAGCCAATGAGAGTCATATCAAAATGCAGTGACTCAGTTGTACTCTACAGCTGGTGTGGATCATGGGAAGATTTGTGTGGATCTACTTAGAAATGGCCAGTTAGTTAGAAGGATTTAAAAGAGAATGAGAAAATGGGAAGAAGTGAAGGCAGCAGTTAGATCAAGATGAAATTGTAGAACAAGTGGATGGAGAAAGCTAAAAATAAGAATAGAAGGTGGCAAGAAATATCTTGGCTTTACTAAGTGTTTGTCAGTGGCAGTTTTAATAAAAGAAAACTACATAAGAGACCACATGGGGGCAGGGCTAAATCAAAGATAATATCTCTGTGAATATTCCTAGTATTTATGTTAAAATGGACATTTGATGTGAATAGACCTCACTGCTACTGACTCTTGGTGCAAATAAGGGGTAAGAAAAATCTTATCACAGAAGGATCACTGACGATATCTAAAATATCTGGCCTCTAATAATGAGCTTTATTTGATTAGAGTTCCTCTCTGAAAGCCCTACAGGATTTTTTCAGTGTGTCATGTGCTCTATTGACCAGTGTCTGTCCAGTGTAGGAAACACAGCTGGTGTTTGTTGCCTAGTGTTGGCTGGCCATAAAAATGGCTGATAGATATCATCAAATTACCCTTCCATAGCCCAGTGGAACTTCATGGCATACATGTCACCAAAAACTTTACTTTGATATGGTGTGAGATTAGTAAGGAAATATCTAAATTGATAGCACATACATTAGGAATCACAGATTTGTGAAGTCCTAGAAATTGAGTCCTCAGTATTGAAATAAGAGACATTTTCTCTCTTGGGAATTTTACTCTCTGTGATGTTTAAAGAGAAGTGACAGTCATTCAAGCTTGTAGGAAGTAAGGATTAATTCCCCAGATTTATTGTTGGAAGCACAGTGCATGTTATCCCTTCATGAAAAGAATTCACAACATGAAACAGATAATACTGCAGGTTTTCCATGGCACAACAAGCAGACTAGATCCAGCCTCCTGAGGCTGTTGGGATTTTAAGGGATTTAAAATTTTGTCTAAGCAGCGATTTTCACGTTATGAGTCCTTTCTTGAGTTGCTGTGTCTATAGCTTTTTTTGGTGCTTAATGTGCATCAACCTGTAATAACTAGGGATCCATGTATTACAAGTCTGTGACAATTTAAAAAGTCCCTGCTGAAAAGTCATGGTTTAATTCATCAGTGTGTGGCTAATTCCTGATTGTGTCACTCCTCCTGAGGAGTTGCAAGTGATCACTCACACTTGTAGATCGAGCACGTGCACAGCAATGAGTGCTACTACCTCAGCCAGCTTCATGAATTGTTTTGCTTAATTGACAATACTAATCACAAAATTAAACTTTAATAATCAGGAATCAGTGGGTCATCAATATGAGATTGCTATAATCATAGGATGCACAAGTGTAGACTTTCATTGGTGAGGTTGAACAATTAATTTAATTTCCTAAAGACAAATGTGTCATAAGTAGTTATTGAACAAATAGTAATTAAGTGGAAAAGTGTTTCTTTGCCTTCAATCATATTTATTTACTTTTCAGACAAACATAGTTCTCACAGTTTTCAGGTGTGTCATGCTACCTGAGGACTTTTTGTTTCTAAATACTCCTTATGAATTTCAGAAAATTTCTGTGGTTATTTCATCCCAGTGTAGTTTTCTCTAGGGCTGTCCCAGCTCTAGCAAGAAAAAAAGGGAAGCAAAACAATCAGCACTTCCTTGAAAATAGAACAAGACAGTCTGCTGTACCCAGTCAGTTTTACATTGCCAAAAGCACCTAGGCTACAGAAACAGCTCCTGTCCTTTTCTTATACAGGGATTCAATATTCCTTTTGGGTGCAAAAAAACCTGTTCATCACTAGAGCTGCTCCAAGTCTCTCTGGATATCTAATACTTGTCCTTACAAGTATCATGCTCTCTTTGCAGGGATTTAGCACACAGCAGCTGCTTCATACCTGGCTCTCTGTGCTACATCCCTTGGGAGTGCAAGCAAGAATTTGGAGATACTTTGCTTTATTTCTGAAACTTTTTGTAATTTAAATCTCTTGCTTGGGTACTTGCAGCAGATCCTTATTTCAGGGGGCAAGCCAAGCTTGGTCTTACCATGCCCTGACTGTGTGCATGAGGGACCTGCAGGATCACTGTTTTTACTGGCTGGCTTTGCAATGCTCCAGGATTAGCTTCAGAGCAGCCACCTCTGACACACCTCAGCTTCCCACTCCCTCCTTCTAATTAGTTTGTCCAGATTGAGCTTGTGCCCTTTGCTGTGACAACCAAGGAAGGGAGATACTACAGGAGTTTGGTGTGGGAGTGTTCAGAGTTCTCGGTGGCTGAGGTCTCTGATGGGCATGAGTGTTTTGTCTCTCCCTAGGAAGATACTGCAATGTTCAGCAGGCCTTGTGGACTGAGGATGTCACAATTTATGGAAGCAGACTGAGGCACACAAAGTGGCCAGGATCAAACCCATCTGCAAGAGACGTTTAATTCCTTAGCCTCCTGTGGAAAACCCAGTACTTGGCTGGATAGACAGGTATGTCTGTACCTCTTAATGTTCCTGTGGTTTTTTTTCAAAGAAATAACACATTTCTGTAAGCCAGTTAAACCTCTACATGGTTGTGTCCATTATTATTGCATCTCGCTGCAATTCCTGCTTCTAATTTAACCAGAAAAACAGAATAAAAATATGCACAAGTGAAGTCACTCTCATTTGTTGGTCAGTCTCAATCCCCAGTGCAGGAAACCTTCCATGCACCTTGTGAAGAATTAGGCTTAGTGTCAGCTGTAAGATCTAATTCTTCCTGCAGGGTGCTGGCCATGTACTCCAAAGTAATGGTTTTCACTAATTGCATGCTGCACTGACCATGGAAACCTTTCACTATCCCATGGCAGAACTGTAGGATTCCTCCGGCTTTTCCATTTAATTGAAAGTGAATAGAAGGGACTGTTGCCATTGTCTTCTGAGACACAGTGAGACTTCCACAAATTGCAGAATTTTAGACAAATGGTTAACACTTTGTTTTACTGTTAACTATCCCTCACTTTCATTTGGAAAAAAAATGAACCCGTGACATAAAATCCAAGAACTTTCAGTGGTCAGGATTCTCTGGAGGTGTGTCATGCTACCACTTCCAAATTAAATGGAAAATGGAGTTGCTTTACTGTGGCTCAAAATTAAAGCTCAGGAACAAGAGAAAACCCAACCCACTAAATAAAACAATGAGTAACTTCCTGGAAGTTATATGGCTTTTTTCTCCAGCTTTTTAATGCAAATTTTTGAATAATACTTTTGCAATCATCCACTAGTGATTTTCTTAATGGACATAGTGCAATATTTACGTGCTAAGTATGTTTTTACCTTCATCAGTTAGTGCTTAATCTTCATGCTACTGAATTAGCTTGGAGAAAAATAGGATTGCACTCTAATATGTAAAAGTAGTCTTGATTAGACGAGAGAAATCAAGCCTTGTGTTTAACATTATACTGCATACCTGTGTATTATACTGCACTGTGTAACCTTACAAATGTGTCTTTGAGCAGTGTAAGGGCAGAACAGACTGGAACAGATGGAGCAGAGCAGGTTCTTTAGAGGGAAGGAGCTTTATCTGTCCCTCTGTCTTTGGCACTGAAACTCGAGCTGCACCTCTTTGTGGTAGTCCACGGCTCCTGAAGTGACATTCTTTGAGTACAGAGAAAGGAAAACAAGGTACATGGAGGTTGCTCTAATTTACAAGCTTGTGGAGATGAAGGTGATCTTTATTTTCCATCTGTACTGGACCAAAAAAGAGATTTGCTAGAGAAGCCATTCAGTGATAGCAACAAGAAGGCAAAAGTGAATTCCACTGAGAAGAATCTGAGTAAGAAAGATGAGGGAGCTCCATTGAATGACAAGAGGAGCAAGAGATGGATAAGTGAGGAGAGATCAGTCCTTTTGTCAGCAGAGAAATGATGGTATTTGTTACATTTTTGTGAATATTTAAAATTTTGTCAGGTGGAATTGGGGATCTTTTTTTCACTTGTTTTTCCTTCACAGCTTTGGTCTGAATACCTATTTATAGTCCCTGCTGTGAGAGCTGCATACAGTGCTGGTGTATGACTTTGACTGGGATTACTTTGAAGACTTTTAGGCTTCTGCTTCTTTCATATTTGTCCCTCAAAATCAAAGGAGTTAAACACTTTGCACATGTGACTCTGTGAGTTTGTTGTCAATTGGGTCTTTCTGAAACAAATTCTGCCATTTACAAGGACAAATAGAGTAACTTAAATGAAGGAATATTTGAAAAACCTTGAAGGGAATTACTTCTGCATATGACAGCTGTTTTCAGAAGCATTAAGATGAGTTAATTCTGACAAGAATGCCAAGGCTTTAATATGCTAGTTTGTATGCTTGAGGCAACCAGTAATCAAATGCCCAAGTACTGCATGTACTGGCATTTACAAATCACAAACAGATTTATATATTGGGATTCCACAACTCTATCACAGGAAGATCAGACTCTGCTGTTTAAAACAGATGATAGAAGAAGAATTAAAGATTCACACTTATGAGAATACAAGCATCTGTCTGTTGTTTGTTATATGGAGCGGAAAGTGAGAGGAATGCATTTTAAATATCTGAAACAGCCTTTTGAGTAAGGTGCTAACAAATGGTTACCCAGAAGATTTATTTTGGGTAAGCAACTTTGGCTCTCTGTTTCCCTCCTCTCAAGGAATAATTTTTTTTTCTACTCTTCTCATTGGTCTTGTCCATTTAGAGCTGCATCAGAATCTTTTTCTTTTGAGGTGTTTGATTTCTTAAAAATTGTCTGCTACTGCCCCTCATAACATCCCTGATTTGTTAAAAGTGAAAATATCTGGAAATGCAAGCTCTTCCTGAGACTAAAAGTTTGGGTAATTTTGTTCAGGGCAGCAGGTTTCTGAAGTTGGCTGATGTCACCTAGAGCAGTCATGACATTCTGAGCTAAGGTATTTACCTGTGGGAAGTGGGAGAGTGGCTCAGCAGGGAGTTAATCCTGGACTTCTTACAGCCCAGGCAATTGTCCTCACACTGGATTCTCAAGGAGTCTGGGATTTCTCTTTTCTATTTTAGTATATCTGTGATGCATATGAATATTGAAGAGCTCTGTGGCTCTTGTCTAGTGCACTTGGGAAGCACAGTCACAGCTCTCAAGGTATGGTGCTGATTCCTTCATTTCCTTTTTATAAATTTTTGCAATACCAGTGTAAATTTAGCTAAGAGTTTATTCTCCTCTGAAATAGCAAACAGAATATAAACTAATATAATCCTAAAAAGATGGATAACTTTTTTAAGTGGTTTAGTGTTGAGCAGTATCTGGTGTAAATGAGGTAGCACAGCCTGAGAGCTTTCAGTCTTGACTTTTCTTCCTGACCTTGGTTCTGCCTTTTCCCTCTGGATTTCCCCAGTGGTTGTGGGATGGAGACAGACCCTGAGCAGTGACTCTGGGCCAGATCCTGACCCACACTTCCATCTCAGTGTCCTCCTTCCATCTCAGTGTCCCTCCTTCTGCTCAGCCAGGTCCCTGCTGCCCCCAGGTCCCTTCTGGTACCAGCCAACCATTGCTGCTCCAAGCACAAACCCTGGTGCAGAAAGAGAAGTTGTTTCATTTTTAACTTGTAGAATTGATGGGTGTAGTATTTAAGTCACTGCCACTTCTCCTGTGGCAGTGTATTTTCTGAGTGTGCAACGCAGTTAATGAAGTGAACATGTGAGTGAACAATTGCAATAATGGGAATTCTTCACTCACATTCAGGCTTCACATCACAGAGTCTTGCCATAGCTCCAAATGCATGTGGCTTTAACTTTACTGATCTCATTATTTTTAAAAATGTTTCCAGCATTTCATCATTGCCTCAGTTCTGGTTATTTAATCCCATGTTTGTTAAGAAGCACAGTGTTAAAATCTGCAGACAAAGAGGAGACAAAATAGACTTGTGAGGAGGAGCACATCACTGCCTGGAAACAGAAGTGTCTGGAGAATTAGAGACTATAAATACCAATATGGGAAAAGGCACAGACAAACAAAAGCAATGTACAGATAACAATCAGAAAGCAACCCATAAAGGGAAATCTTGCTGTGGTACAATCCCTGTGGGGATTTAGTGCCCTGGTGGGAACTCATGGTCTGTAGCTGTCAGAATCATGGTGGTGTCAAATCCCAATTGTGTCACAGCCTTCCTGAGTGGCATCAGTCATGTCAGCTTGATGTGGGGACAAGAAGCTCACACAGCCCTGCACAGAAACCCTGGATCAGTTTGTCACCCATGTTATTTAAAAGCAAGCAAAAGGTGAGCTCCAACTTCTAATTCTGCTAAAGAAGAGCCTGGTTGTTGCTGGTGCAGCCAGGTCTGCCTTGGTGATCACCTTTGCTCTGCTGGCCCCAAGGATGGGACGGGTATTTGGGGCATGTCTGTCCACTTTTCCATCCTTCCCTAAACTGGAGCAGGCTGTATACAACCCTCGGAGAGAGACAGGCTGTCCAGCAGAGGATTTCTGGTGCCCGAACAGCAGCTGGATTTGTTTCCCTGCACTGCCATCAGTATAAATTACAGAATTGTTAATGACAACGGCCCTGAAGGGTGCTCCTCCTGGTCAGGCAGCAGCTGTTCTGCAAAGCCTCGTACTTAAAGGGCTTCTTGGTCTGTGCAGTGAGCCAGGCTTTGGTGTTTGCCGCTGTAAATACAAGGCAAACAAGATGAAAGAGCTCTTTAATTCCAGGGTACTAT
Source organism: Chlorospingus semifuscus (assembly GCA_035048045.1). NCBI lineage: Eukaryota > Metazoa > Chordata > Aves > Passeriformes > Passerellidae > Chlorospingus > Chlorospingus semifuscus. The sequence goes on along the minus strand of JAWWMS010000287.1, from coordinate 8,458,146 downwards.
CAGCTTCAGGGCCTATTGCATGAGCTGTACATGATCCAGAGTTTGCTCTTGTCTCTGTTGTTTAGAATGAGAGGTTCAGGCTCAGGCTCTGGGGCCCTTGCAGGCTGTGAGCAGTGAGCTTTTGGGAGCTGCTTGCTGCAGGGTAAGAGCTTTTCAGCTGTCCCCAGTTCCTCTCCTGTGTGCAGGACAGCCACTAAATAACCAAGAGGGAAGATACTGTGGATAAACTTACTGTACCAGAAAACCGAGTCCCAAGAATCCCAGCAGCCTTCCTCAGCAAAGGCAATGTTAATGTAACTCTAATGCATTAGTTCAGGGCTTGGATTGCACTATTCTGGTTTAAATTGGAGCACAAGTCACATGTGAAGTCAGGAGTTATCCATTTGCAGTTTTGTTTCTAGCTTTACATAATGCACATGATTTTTTTGTGCTGTTTGCACTATGTCCAACACACCAACACTCCAAATCCCCAGCTCACCACAACCACTGATGAGAGTCTGTGTGTGTATCCTCAGTTCTGGACTGCATCCACTGTGATGGTTTACATTCCATCAGTCTGAAGAATCTGCTCCTATCTGCTTTGGAACAAATTGTGGGTGAATTGAAATAGCTGCTTCCAGCAGCACTTCCTGGAGAAGTGCTTACAATGGCAACAGAGCTAATAGCAGAGGGCTTAGCTGATTCCTGCCCCTGACATGGTGTTTTATTTGCACTAAAAGCACAGATCCTGTGATAGCAGCCTAGCACTGGGTCAGCTGTGCTGATGTCAGTGTAAGCCCTGAGATTTATGGCTCACATTTACTGAGCAGAGCAGCTTTGATTGTTTAAGACATGGCCTTTCCCCAGCTGTTTGTTTTTCCAAGTGCAGAGTCAGACCAGGCTCCTGTGGCTGAGGCAGGTGCCTGTGCCAGCAGGGCCATCTGTGAGAGCTGCACCCAGCCCTCCACCTGCATCCCACTTCTCTGTATTTACACTTCCAGCCCCTCTAACCCCTCAGCTCTGCTGCGTCTCCATGGCAGGAAAGCTGCTCTGCCTCTTCTCCCCTCTTAGTGCCACTTACTGCCAGATCCCCCAAAAGGGAACAGCCTCACAGCACTCAGGCTCCTCCTAAATATTAAGAACACATATGTCAGTCCTTTGGGAAGTGCTGGATCTCTCTCTCGCTGTTGGAACATGGATTGTCTGTCAGACATGGTGTCTCTCCAAGGGACAGAGCATGAGGGATGCTGGCCATGCTCTCTGCCTTGGGACACCACTGCTCTGGTGAGGCTGTCCATGGTGTGTATTGCAGGTCCACCTGAAGCAATGTCAGGCTAGAAACATTCATGCTGCTGTTTGGAAGAAAAAAAACACACTGTAAGTTTTAAGGGAAAGAAAAGAAATTCAGGAAAGCTCTTATACCTGAATAGCCACTTCTGTCTGGCTTAAAAAACTCCAATGTTGATGTAGTGTCCAGGATAAAGCAAAATGAAGACTTTTGTTTAATGTCTGATCATTGAGACC
>JAWWMS010000287.1:8443239-8456543 GCA_035048045.1 Chlorospingus semifuscus | reverse complement strand
TGCAAGGCAAGATGTACATATTGTTTGTGAAAAGACAAGCACTCTAATGGGCTTCAAAGGTTCCTAGATGTGCTGTGGTGTATCATATTTTTGCTGGTTTTGAGGTTATGTCTTTTTGAGAAAAAAAAAGGAACAGAGGAAGCAATCTAGGAGACTGCAAAGGAAGTTCACCAGACCTATTTGATATGCATGTCAGAAAGGCTCCAGGAAATGAAGATTTTGCTTCCCATCCAGTCCCCTTCTGGCTGGGAAGCCCTGACTGTGAAGTACAACTGTTGTCCTGCTGGGATAAAAATCAACCATCTCTCTTCTTTCGGTGTCAGATGTAACCTCATACCAGGCAGCAGCTCTGAAGCTGGGCAATCAAAGTAGATTCCTTTTCAAATCTGAAAACTCAATCTCCAAAATGTTTAAGCCTACAATGTTTTCCATCAGCTGTAATGCTGCCATTCCAATTCACACACATGCTTAGGACACATGGAAAGCAGGAGAGGGGAGGAAACAAGGAGCAAAACAAAGCTGAGCACATCCCTTCTGTTTTCTCTCTGGCAGTGCAGAAGGGGCTGTGTTCACAAGGACACAAGTAGGTCCTTATAAACCTAATTCAATTCTCAAAAGGAATTTGTGAAGGTAACTGTTTTATAGTAAACATTTCTTTTCTTTAGCTCTGGCTACACAACAAATGATAACATGAAATCAAACATGACACCCTACCTGCAGGACTTGACTCTGACAGATGGAGCTGTGTTTAAATAGCACCATGTTGCCAATTCCAATAAAGCAAAATCCACAAAAGTTAAAAGCTAATGGGAGAACTAAAAATGTTTGGTACTTGGAAGTAGACCAGAAATGTGGGAGCAAAGACCATGGAGGAGAAAAATCTTACATGGAGATCAAAGGAAAAAGCTGGTCACCAGAGTAGAAAACCAGAAGGACTGATAAATGCACTTCTGAAGTACTGAAACTTGATATTATCAAAGAAAGCTCAAATGTTTCAAGACAAGCATGGTCAAGGTGCAGATATATTTAGATTGCTTTATAGGTAAAAATGGGACTTCCAAGATTATTTTTAACTCTGAGCAGAAGTTTCACTGAAAATAACATCTCTTTTTGGTGAAGTTTGAGATCACCTTTTGGTGATCTCAACACAGCTCCACTGAAGTCATAATATGAATTGCCAATAATGTTCAGTGAGGATCTCAAAATCTGCAGCAAGTCTGATAACCCTGGGAGTAGCTTTGAGTCTCCTATGTTGATGGTTACTTTAAATAATTAAAAACTTCCACAAGTTTAGTCATAAGCCTGTTTTGGAAAAATGAATTGCTCAGACTTCACAACTTCTGCCTTTGTTACAGTATTTACTGGCCTGCTTAAGGTATTGGTTTCCAGTTCTTGGCAATTAATTTCAGCTTCTGTTAAGCTCTTGGGTTTGTGAAGAAACTTGCAGGTAGGTATTGACTGAACCTTGAAAATGGGGAAAAAAATAATCAGAAGGCGAAGAGTAAAAAATTGCAATTTTTAATTGAAATCTCATGGTTCTGAAGCTTCCAACTCAGGATTGCTAAATTCTTTGGGCTAGCAACCCTGGCACATTGCTCAGGATAACTGGGTGAGTAGTGCTTGTTCAACAAGAATAGCCAAATCTTCTCCTCAAGGCATATTAAAACCTCAAAATACAAACTGTACAGACTACTAATTGCACACTTTTCTTCCCCAAATGCATGAAATTAAGTGATATCAATTCCAAGCACACAGCAAACAGAGCAAAGAACTTCTGCCCTTCACCTGCTGTAAAATTTAAACTTCTCTTAAGCACATTGACAAATCTTTGTATCCTCACATGTGATTGATATGAGGATTCACATAGTTTATGACACGGTGCTGCTGAGTGTACAACCATGAGGCAGAGATAATAACCCTAAAGATTAAATGCATGTGAGGAGTCTCTGATGTCCAGCCCCAGGGACAGCTGGAGCCCCTCAGGGCAAATTGCCTTTGAAAATTGGTATCACCTTCATCTCCTGGAGGGTGGGATGGAGCAGGTGGCCAAGGCTCATTGCAGGAAGAGAGATTTGGAGGGAGGGGTGCAGGATAAAGGGTTGGGTTTAGACCAACAGTGTTTGAGGTTTGAGTGGCTTGACAGTGGTCTCCAGAACTGTGGGTGATTTTTTAATAATCTATGTTAATAAGGACTATAAAGGATGCTGCTTGTTGAGCTGCCTGCTGCAAGGTAAGGGATGTGTCTTCTGCTACATTGTTCATTTGTAAAATGTTTGTTTTGGTGTTTATTTCTGGGGCTCAGAATTGGAATAAAATTGATTGTGTGTTAGTGATTGAGCTGTAAGAGCATGCAGAGCCTATCTAAGGAGAGTCAAATGCCCTCAAGCAGGGACAAGTGACACAAAGCTTAACTTGCTGGGACTAAAGGATTTAGCAGGGGCACTAGAACAGCTGAGTACTGCATAATTCATCAATAAGTTATGAAGGAAGCTACTTAAACAAGAGACCCAGGAGCTGAGGGGCTTCCAGGCTGTGCCATGAGGGTCTGGATTGGTAAAAGTTATCTTTGGACCTCATCTCAACAAGTGGGTGTGGGGAGTTCCTTTGTGAATTTTTGGGCCTTTTGAATCGATGGTCTTGAGGCAGAGCCTCAGCATGGGCTCCCCTCTCTTTTCTGGCATCTGCTTCTCTCTGCCCTGTTGCCTTGACCAGCAGTCCCAGTGGAAGTTTGCACATCAAGGGACTAAGGTAGAGCAAGGAAATCAGAGGAGTAAGGTGATTTTTTTTATCAGTTGGCCTATAAAAGTAACACTTAAACTCTTCTGCTGACCTGTGTGTAGCAGTAGCACAGTAACTGTTATTCAGTCCAGTACCTTCCTTGTGTGAGTAGTTGTTAGCTTTGCCTTGCCTTAATCTGCGTTTTTTTGGATTATTGTTTTTGTAATTAAAAGTATTGGAGGAGCTGGTGTTTCAGCAGGTACAATGGTATTTTTTAGCACAATTAGGTAACTTTAATAAAAACCATTTTCATGTAGTGTCATGCCAGAGAGACAATGGAGAACAGTACAATTTTACTGTAATCATTTAGCAGAAATAAGTGTGAAATGCACATAGAATCTTCTAGCCACATCTTGTCAAAAGCTGGCACAGAACTACTATCTTGAAGGCCTCTCTTGTAGCAGTTCATACATTACAGCTTGTTATTAAACTTGATTTTTTTCTCTCAGAATTATTACATTGATTCCTTTGTTCCTTTCACCTCAATAGTAAAACCAATAAAACTATTTTCTTGGACAAAAGAAAAGATATTACACCTTTTAAATTACCTATGACTTTGTGTTCTCCCACAGGAGTTCATGCTTCTATTTGTACGAACTATAAAATAATTGAGGCCAGACTTCTGCTTTCATTTTTTCCCCCAACAGCTATTTCACCTTTACTTTAACTAAAGACTTTTCTTATAACTGAGTCTTCCAAGATTTATTGCAATAGAAATTGCTAATGCTGGAAGCTACTATTACTGGTAATTGTAAGCACAGGAGCTGTGTTGTACCAAATACTAAGGTGCTAGTGAAGAAATAACAAGTAACTTGGGTTTCTGTGACTTTCTGGCAACTTCAGCACTGACTTGAACATTATTTTTTCCCTAATACTCCTGTCTAGGAATGCTGTTACCACATTCTGATCTTTACGGAATTTTTATGTCCGTTTGGTTCAAGCATTATTTTCTAATTTCTTTTGCTGCTATTTCTTCTCAGTGTGCTCGGTTAAAGGCTGTGCATATGACATATATAGTAACCTAAGGAGATACAGTCTCTATTAGTAGATAAAAAGCTACCTTTAGGTAATGGTATTTTCTTAGGGGATCCTCTATCAGCTCCTCTTATTGCTATTTTGCCTGAGGGTCTGTTTTGCAGCAATCCTTTGAATGCACTGGAGTGCCATTATTTATTTTTAAATTGTGGGGCTCCATTTGCAGAATTGCATCCCTGTGCTGTGTTTTTCCCTTTGGTCCTCCCTGCTGTGTGGGCTGTAGCCATTTGCTGTGGCACAGAGGGATGGCACTGGAGGGGGGTCTGTGCTGCTGGGCTGGTCTCTGACGTGGCAGGGGAGCTGCTCTCCATTAGGTGCCAAATTTGGATTTAAAAGCTCAGTCATGTGGACTTGAGTATCTTTGTTAAAGGAAAAAACACCCATCTAATTTAGCATCTCAAAATATGACTCAAGTCTTTCAATTTTGCAGGGAGCTTCTTTAAAACCTGTCTTCTCAGTCCCAGCTGAGTACCCGATTGTGAACAACTGCGCTGGAAGTTGAATTCTGGAGCTGCGTGCTTTCTTTTCTTTTTTGTTTTTTTTTTCCCCCTTTGAGCTGTCATGGGTCTAATTACAATCTCTGTGCACATCTCTGTGGGCAGGTTTGCTGGGCACAGATTGATGCTTGCTCTCCCTGGCAGGACAGCTGGGGAGAGGCAGCTGCAGGGGAGTATTGATCTCCAGGACCTGCCTCGTGCTCAGCCGCGCTCTTGGCAGAATTTCAGCTTCCCATTGCTGCACTTCACATTTCTGTTCTTTGGGGACGTATAGCAACTGATGGAAAGAAAACAGAGGATTTTGTGAACTAAATGGTCTTTACTCACTGACAAAGTGCTGGGGATATGGCTAAAGTGAGTTATCTGTGCTCGGTTCCCCAGCTCTGCCAGTGGGGACTCCTGCTGCTCCTTGTGGAAACCCCTTGAGGCTGTGCTGCTTCCTCTGAGCTTGCTGATATCTGCTGGCAAATTCTGCCTGTTGCTCAGTAAGCTAAGCTTACCTTCTTCCAGGCTCTTTTTGAACTTAAAACTTACACTTTATTGAAAGTCAGCTCTGCTTGGTTGCAGCCTACCTTTCTCTGTTGCCTCAGAGCAAGGAAGCAGAGCAGATGTGATTTCTTTCAGTTTATTTCCCTTTATTCTAATTCACTCTCCTTAACAGCAAGTTCTATGATAATGTCCATCAGTAATTTCTGGCCTGGATATGTAGCACATATTACACTGTGCAGCCGATTAATGAATATTTCACTTCATAATCAGTGTGAGAAATCTCCCCATTTAAAGCTTTTAACATCAGTTTGATATTCTGATATTCCTTAAATAGTCAAGATTTGCATTTGTAAATATCAGTTATTGAATAAATTAAAATAGGAATATTTGGTATGACTTTTTTGCCCTCAAGTGTGGAGGTTAAGTCAATACACTTGATAGTTTATTCAGACTTAATAAATCTGAACCACAAGTAACTGCAAGAACCCTTCAGGAGCAGTCTGATCTGAGTAAGGGATATCAATGGAATCAAGGTAATATGGAAAAAAATCTGATATGTAGAATAAGTTTTTAAAACTGAGCTTCACCTGTTAATTTGGAATTGCTTAAGGGTCTATGTATTTATGGTGGCACCTACAGGTACTCTCTGGCAAGGAGACCCTTGTAGATTATTAAAGCAATTGCTCAGGACAAAAATCTCAGCTCAAACAGAACATTGTTATCTAAGAGCGAAGATTTTCTGTCAAGGAGGAATTTTCAGTCAGACCAGAGCAATGTAGGTGAAACAGAGTTTTTATGGTCTCCTCACTTTTAATTAATGGTTCTTCAAGTTGCTCAGGTTGTGTTAACTAATTAATTCTTTGCACTGTCAGTGCAATCAAACAAACCTATAGGATAACTTAAGTCATGCTTATGGGGAAGTTTTTTCCATGCCTGTTTCCATGATGTAACTTCTCAACTGGGTGCAGCTGTCTGTTGCATCCTGTGCTTCACAAACTTAATTTTGAGGTTATCTTGGATGGAATATCATCCCACCTGACACTGATTAGCTTGTAGATGGAAAGAATGGAAGAAATCTTGTAGTTAATTCTGAGGCTTTGTTTTTTTCTCTGGCTTTTTTTCCTATTGCAGTCCAAGATGATATTTGCATCTTTGTTTGCAGAACCTCATACTTGATGCTCACAATGGAAGTGGAGGAATTACCATTTATTAGGCAGATGCTGTTGGATGAAGAGACCTTTCACCTTTTCTAACAAGAAGCTGATAGTTTTATCAGCTTGTACAAAATAAAGTTGTCTCTTGTGCCCCTTGGTTACAGCAACAACTAATCTAAACCCTGATGTAACACATGCAATGGAGAAAATACAGCTGGTGTCACCTGAGAAGCCAGTTCATAAAGGTCTCTTGCCATCAGGGTTTTGGGAGTTGCCATTTGTCAGTCTTTGCAGAATTCAGTTGGGAAGTTGTCCTCAAAAATATTAAAAAGTTAGGAAACAAAATGTGCTGCTAAACATGGGCTGCAGAAAATTGATATTTTAAATGAATGATGATGCATTGCAGAGATTAGTGATGGCACAGGAGAGTTCTGGGGAAATAATGAGCTGTCTAAATGGTCAGGAAGAAATTTACCTTCATTCTGTCACCTCAGATGCGTGGGAGCAAAAAGTGAAATAATTTATGACAAGGCTATGTACCTCTTAACACTGTAATACATCAGACTTGTGATGTTGTGGCACGAATCACCAAAAAATTCTAGGGTTGTGCCATAAATTAGATTGTGCTGTGTCTGATTGGGCTTTTTGTGCTTTACTCACATCAAAAGGCAATTACATTTTGTGCAAACTTAATCTTACTGGTTTAATGGCACATGTAAAATACACCTTGTAATTTGTCCTTTATTAATATTGTGTAGAGGGGGGTTCTGAAAATGAGAGACAACTAATTATTTTGTTTCTTAGGTAGTGGGGGTGCCCCTACAGGATTTAGTCTTTACTTAAATTAAATGTACATGTAAAAAATTTATTTTGACTTAAGGGCTGCATCTGTACTTACAGGGATTATTTTAACAGTCTGTAGAAATGCCTAAATGATCTCAGCAAGCCAGGGCTCAGCAGATTCTTACACAAAACTGTGATGAACACCAAAATCAGATCTGTGTTTGCACAGGAACAAGGGAGAATGGCTTTAAACTGCAAGAGAAGAGGATTAGATTAAACGTTAGAGAGAAATTCTCCCACTGAGAGTGGTGAGGCACTGGCACAGGTTGTACAGTGAAGCTGTGGATGCTTCATCCCTGGAAGTGCTCAAGGCCAGGCTGGATGGGGCTCTGAACAACCTGGTCTAGTGAAAGGTGTCCCTTCCCATGGGAGAGGATTGGAATTTATTAGTCTTTAACTTGCCTTCCAACCCAAACCATTCTATGATTGATCTTTTTCAATATTCCTTTTCCTTTGGTAATGAAATAAGCTTGGCAGCCACCAAAACTCCCCAAAATTTGGGTTAATGGAACTTCTTGGCAGATCATATTTAAAAGGAGTGATTGAATACCAAGAAAGGGTCTCTACACAAGAAATGAATGACCTTGGAGTAGAGAGCAGCAAGAACAGGATCCAGCTCAGCAGACCAGAAGGCAAAGCCATGCCTACTGAAGGAATGGTGGATATTTGCTGGTCCAAGGTGGGAGCTCTAACAGAAACACAATGAACACCAGTGTGATGGTGACAAATGAAGCAGAAGGACAAGTTAGGAGAGGTATTTCCATAGGATGGATATTAGGAAAAGGTTTTTTACAGAAGGAGTGATAAAGTACTGGAATGAGCTGCACAGGGAGGTGGTGGAGCCACCATGCCTGGATGTGTTTATAAAAAGACTGGATTTGGCTTATTGAGGTGTTAGGGCTGGGTTGGACCCAATCTTGAGGGTCTTTTCCAACCCAGTGATTCTGTGAGGTTTTGGGACCTGGTGAGGCCTCTGCAGGGACACAATGAAGGATGTTACTCTGGGCATCTGCTGCCAATTCAGATTTGCAGGCTGCAAGATTGTACCTGGACTGGGCTAGGTTTTTTGGGTTTTTTTTGTGCCTGACTATACATTTTCACTTCTGCTTGCGTAATATTATTAAAACATCATAAATGAACATGAGTGCTTAAATTAAAGAGTATTGTTGGCACTGAACAAAGTTATAAACAGTCTGGGAATGTGTGTGGGCAGGTTTCATCATGAGATTGGGAAAATGCTTATTGAAATACACTCAAGTAGGAGTATGGGGAGAGAAAACTGGAGGTTATAAAGGAGTTATGTGGTGCTGGTTGTAATAACAAGAGCAAAGTGAGTAGCATATAGCTTGTGCTTAATTGGGCTTGTTAATGGGCATGTCTCTGTGAAAAGAGGCTAAAGAATGTGTTGTTTCCAAAAGTCTGTAATGAGGAAACTGCTTAAAAAAGACTAAAGAAAAAAATAGCACAGTTGACATGTCTTACATGGTTGTGGTTGATGATTACTTCAGGGATTGAACAGATATGAGAGGTCTCAGTTCTGTACTCCTGCTGCTAAGCATTTAAGCTAATTTTACCAGCTGGGAGGTGCAGCTATGCTTTATTTTTTTTTTTTTTTGTTAATGTAGAAAGCTTATTTTCTAATGAATGAACAGTTCTTTTTCCTTGAAAAAGAAGCAAAACAAATAATTTCTGAAACTTTTTTAACAGGGAGGGAAATTTGTTTTGAGTTTGGTTCGGGGATTTTTAAGCAAGGGCAAGGGGGTTTATTTTCTTTTTCTTAAATATCTTTTTATGCTTATTAAACCTAATCCTAGCTATTTTTCATTACTTACTGCATTCTGAATAACTGCAGTTCAGACACTGATTTCAATTTGCAAGTTGTACACATTTGACTGAAGCTTACTATTTTTAGAGGATATACATGTCACATCCTGTAGTGAAATTGAGTTTGATATTAGTTCAAGCCTAATATCAAGCTGAAGGGAATTAGTTAAAGTGTCAGAAGCCACACACTTATTCTGTGCAGAAAGGTAGTGGTGATTAGTTATGTTATGTCAGCTGCAGCAGTTGGACAGGAAAGAGGAATGATTTAAATACACACTGAAAATGAAGATAGCACTGCTTTTCCTTTAAAGTGTTTGCAGGACTGATGCATGAAAACATTTACTTGTTTTCCTGCACTCAAATTTGTTGTCCCCCTACAACAGCTGAGAGACAAGTGATGTGATGTGTGGCATTATGTCTTTACCCCGCTGATATGTACTTTGCATTTCTGAGCAATTTTCTAGCCAGAGCTTTAGAGCTAAGTTCTCTTTAGAACACCACACAGAACTTACTGTGATACAGTATCACAGGCAGGGTTCTTACAAAAACTCTGAAGAAAATCAGTGATTTGGGCCTTTTTGAGACAGCAGAAATGAGCTGAGAACTTCAGATCCAGTTTTAGTTTTGAGGCTCTAGTCTTGCCTCCAGAAGTGCCTGTGTCTAGGCTACCAATATTGTTTTGGATGAATAAATCCACATTTGGATTTATAGGAACAGAGCAGCAACCAGGGCAATACTGGTCTGCAAGCTCAGCAAAGAAGAATTTGGTGGTTAGAACTGGGCAGAGCTCATGGCCTTGAGTTGTCAAAAAGCTTCACCCCTCCACTTACCAACCTTGTTCCTCAGCAGTCAAAACTAAGAGAATGTTGGACTAGTTCACATTTATTTCATCCATGGGGCTGCTAAGTAAGGTCAAAAAATTACAAGGAAAAAATAGTCAAATGATGATTTTGACAGCTACAAGTGGTCACAAGCTAAAATTGGGGAAAGCTGCTTTTTAGCAAGAGGCTTTTGGAAAAAAATAGGACTGATGGGATCTTCTGGTTGTGACGGTGTTCACAGGGGTTTTTGGATGCGTGAAGAGACGGAGATCTGACTCCATGTTTCAGAAGGCTTGATTTATTATTTTATGATATATGTTAAATTAAAACTATACTAAAAGAACAGAAGAAAAAGAAAAGGTTTCATCATAAGGCTAGCTAAGCTAAGAATAGGAAGGAATGATAACAAAGGCAGCTGTCTCGGACACTCTGAGCCAGCTGGGCTGTGATTGACCATTAATTAGAAACATCCAACATGGGCCAATCACAGATGCACCTGTTGCATTCCACAGCAGCAGATAACCAACGTTTACATTTTGTTCCTGAGGCTTCTCAGCTTCTCAGGAGGAAAAAATCCTAAGGAAAGGATTTTTCATAAAAGATGTCTGTGACAATCTAACTCTTGTGACCAGGGGGCTCAACACTAAAATCTGTGAGAAGATCCCTGTAAGAAGACCAGGACCTGTGCTTGGGTCCTGACAGGATCCTGGCATCAGTGAAACCCCCATTTCTTTGTCAGAGAGCCCCATGATATCTGTGAACCCAGAAATGGTGAGGGTTTGGATGGGTGGGAAGCCCTCATCAGCTCACGAAGCACTGAAGCCAATTTATAAATTGGTCCTTGGGGCTTGCCTTGACTTTTGATTTTCAGAAGGACATTGAGGTGATGCTGGCAGAGGCTCTCCTGTTTTCAATAACTTGGAAGAGAAAGAGAGAGGAAAAGCAGAACCAGGAAGACAAACATGAATGGAGAGGACGAATCTCCTGCCTGGCATGGATCTCCCTTTTTGCTGTGCTGAAGTTACTTTCTCTCAGCTTGCAGATTCTGCTTGGCTTGTCTCCCCCCTCACCTCCTGCTTTCAATTCTTTGATCTGAAAGGGCAATCACTCAGTGGAACCAGGCAGTTGGGGCTTTCTCAGGAGGGTGACTCAGCCCTTGCCACAGTGAGTGCCCAAGGCTCCCAGCTGCTGAGCTTGCACAGCTGGCCACAGGTGAGCTGCTCAAGGAGTTTATTATTTTTTATATTCTCTCCAAGTCTCTTATTTCCTTTGATTTAAATTGGCTGCTGCACTTTCCTGCTGTTTCTAACTGGCTTTTAAGGGAGTGTGTACCAGGACTGCAGGCATGGGAGAGTAAAGGAGTCAGGAGTGCATTTCTCCAACACACCTGGAATTGCTGGCCCTGAGCAGGACCCTTTCCCCAGCTTTATCCTGCCCTTTATTTATTTTTTGTATTTCTGTGATTAACAGCAGATTGAAGTCACAATGTGTATCTCTAGCTCTGCTTCCTGTCTGCTCATGATAGCCATCACATCTCTACAGAGCTCTCCATCTACCCTCAAGGACCCAGACTTTACTTTTTGAGAGAGCTCAAGAACCAGCACCTCAGTTCCTTGGGCACCAGTAAAATCCCTGACCTGTGAGATTTCCTGCCAGCTCAGAGTGTCATCAAAATGACAGAGCCAAGAAGTGCTTTAAAAACTTGGAAGAGTGCTGAGATCCACCTTTTAACCATTTTTCTCTCTCTGTGGGCAGAAGGTTGTGTGTCCCTTGTGCTGCTTCACACAACATCAGGGATTTTTGTCAATCCTGGCTCTGATCTTTGAGGAAGAAGCCCACACCACAAGAGCCATGAGTCTTGCAAGCTGGAAAATATCTCCAAATTTCCCTCTCTTTCCTTGTGAAAGGACACAGGTAGGAACCTTTGTGTCAGAGAGCATCGAGAGCCATTTGTGGTGGAAAACACAAACCCCAGGGAGCTCCCACATGGGGGATGTCACTGGCCCTTTCCCCAGGCCTCTCCCATCACATTTCCCATTTGCAGCTCTGGAAGCAGCAGTGTTTTGAGGCACAGGTTCTGCTTTGCCAGCAGCCCTGTCCCTCTCTGCAGCGCTGGGCTGGCAGCGCCGTGGCAGGGCAGTGACTCAGTGCCTGGCAGAGGCAGGGAGGGGAGGCAGCAGCCCCCAACCTGCAGCTGAACAGGCTCAGCTTTGTGCTGGGCATCCTAAAAGGAGCTTTATGACTCCTCTCAGCACAGCACGAGCCCCAGCTCCTGCACAGGCCCTCCTTTGTGGGTGGTGACGTGGAGGCAAAGCCGGGCAGGAGGTGGGGAACAGCCCTGCTGGCAGGGACCCTCGAAAGGATTGGGACTGCTAAGAGCCAGGACAGGGAAGCAAGACCCCAGGGTGGCTGATTCTGATCAATCCAGAGGGGAGGTAAGGCACCTAAGGGTGTGCCAGGGATCTGACTGAGCCCTGAGGTGATGGTGGTTCCTGGATGTCACTTAGAGTCACCACAAGCATGGTTGGCTGCTGAAGAGTCTTCCAAGCTGCTGTCAGAGGTCCCAGGTGTCAGAGGTCCCAGGAAAGGTGAGGGAATACTTAGAGAGGCACACCTTGTGTATTGCAATTCCGTGTAAATATGCAAAATCTGGGCTCTGCAAGGTTTTGATTCACACTTCCTCCGCTTGGTTTCACGTTAAAAAATCCCCACCAAACCCTCTGCAGCTGCCTCCTCCTCTCTCCCTCACAGGGACAACTGCAGGAGCCCTTGCTTTTACCATTTGTCTCTCAAAAGATCAATTTTCACTTTGCTTGAGCTAAATGGCTTCTCACCCTTTCCTCACACGTTTCCATCAGTGCGTAATGAGAGCAGGGGACGTTCTCAGCTCTCTGCTGCCGTGACAGGGTGCACATGTTCATGCAAGGCATGTTGCTGGGAAACCCAGCGGCCAGAGTCCCCCTTGGTGCCTTGCCCTGGCCCTGAGCACGTTAATCTCTGCCTCAGCTCAGCAGACAGACATCTGCTGCTGTTTTTCCAGGGTGATCACACACAGAGACAGCTTCTGCAGCTCAGCTGCCTCTGGAGGCCACCTCAGACCCAAGCCCAGCACCAGAGTGAGGTCACAGAGGCTGAGACCCACCTTGCATGGAGGTCTCCAGGAGGGGAACTACCCCACATTTCTGCTGCACCATGTCAAGGTGATTCCCACCTGTTATTGCAGAATAGGGCTGGGAAATGTCCCTTCTGCAGCTGTTTAATTTTGCTTAAATCCCTCTACAAGAATGTTAAAGCACTGTTTGCAGCCAGGCCAGTGCCCTTGATGCACAACTCCAATTTTGGTGCTCCATTAGCTCAGTAACTTCAGGGCATTCCCACGGCACAAATCCTGGAGTGATCAACTTGGCCTAAATGTGTAGAAGCAGCTGAGACTGAATAATTTGTTTTCTAGGGGCTTCCAAGTGCTGTGACAAGACTTGTGTGACAAGAGCAGCCGTGCAGAGGCTGCAGGTGCTGAGCTGGTGCCCAGGTGGGTGTGGGAGGTGCTGGTGATCTGCAGGCTGGGATTCTCCTGCCCACAAATCCAGCTTTCACATCCTCCTTGTGCCCTGCAGCTGGGTGCACCAAGCCTTGGCTGGAGCAGTGTCGGAACTCAGCACATCCCTTTGGATGTCCAGAGTTGCCGAGGACCCTGCCAGGGGGCTTGGACACCCTGGCATGCTGCCCAAAACACCTGGGGATTTGATTTCGACCCCTGGAGCAAGTTACCAGCTTTGTATGAGGACATGAAAGTCACACAGGTTTGAATAGTGTAATAATAAAATATTCACAGGGTGAAAATGTAGATTTTAGGATTTTTGGTA
>JAWWMS010000287.1:8423544-8443139 GCA_035048045.1 Chlorospingus semifuscus | reverse complement strand
TTGTTCCTGAGGCCTCTCAGCTTCTCAGGAGGAAAAATCCTAAGGAAAGGATTTTTCATAAAAGATGTCTGTGACATCTGGTCTCTCCACTTCTTCCTGTGTGACAACCCTTTGTGTCTTAGGACATCCCAGATCTGGTTTAGATGTGCATTGGGAAAAGACCTCTTGGTGCTCCAGCCACTATCAGGGTAGGAAGAGGGGGGGAATGAAAAGTAGAGACTCAAAAATAGAGCAGATCAGTATGATGTGATATGAAGCTGCATATCAAATAATTGTAGCTGAAAATTGGCCTAGAAATTATGGTCAGGAGCAGCTGGACTTTGTGAATCCCTCTGTTTTTTAGTGTCCACCTACTGAGTTAATAGAAGGATTTGAATTGCAACCTGTTCCATATCCACTGTCTGAGCTGGCTCTTTTCTTCTAGCCCACCTTGTTGGTACTCTTAAACCAAGCACATTTGGGTATCTTGGGTTGCATCCCAGCTGAGCCAAACAGGGGTTTCACTGACTCCAGCACCACTGGGCTGGGTTTTACACTCAGTTCAATAAATGCTAAATTGGGTCGAATTCTCCTTTGATGGAATCAGTGGCAGATATCATTTGGCTGTGATCTTGTCTGCACTCAGGCCACTTTATGCTCTTCTGGCATGATAAAGGAGGAATGAATGATGTGGTGACTCATTTTAGAGCCCCTCTGTGCTGCCAGGGTGATATTGTGGGTTTAGAATAAATGAAATTTCAGGCTAATTTGCTTTAGTGTAAATGAGCACCAGGGCCATGAGGTTGTCTGGACTGAGTCAATGATGAGATGATGTGAGAATGAGATCCCAACAGGATTTAGTTGATCTGTGGCTGAAGGGGACCCTCTGCAAGGATGCAGGAAGATAACAGGGCACTGTGCAGGTGAGGGGGAGCCAGGGATGAGCCCTCCTGGGGGCTGCAAACCAGCAGGCAAGTGACTGAAATCTGATGGGAATAATATCCATGACATAATGCCAAGGGATGAAATTGGAAAGTGGCATCCCTTGGGACAGATTGAGAAGTAGAAAAAAATTTACCCTGCTTTCCAGGTAATACATGAATGGTTTGCTGAAGTGTGGCTGATGGCACTTTGGGCTGATGTGATCTGAAGTTCTCTGCAGGCTTGTTAAGTGACTTTCCCTCTCCTTCCTGAAATAATAGCAGCAAAGTCCCTCAGAAGTTTCTTATTACAGAGGATTTATTCAAGATTTTGCATTTCCATCTGCAGTCTGAACCTCTTCAGTGGTTCACTGCCTCGTGTGGTGTGTGAGGTACTTCAGAAGTGAGGTACTAAATCAAATAAACCATTTTATAGCTGTATTGCAGAGTTAAATGGGAGCGGCTTGCTGAGACATAACGCATATTTTGTAAAAATAGCCAGAAACCTATTTCCTTTCAGTGGTTACAATTAAGGTTTTCTTTCAGAAGAAAGGTGGAAGAAAGGCTCCTCAATTATACAGAGGGCTGCAGAAATGCCATTGAATGAATCATTTAATCCTTTTAAGTACAATCCTCTTCCAATTTTCCCTGTTTCGGATATTTCCTGTCTTACACGACACATCCAAGCATAAAAGGGAAAGGCTGGTTAGAGCTTCTCTTGTGCTCCCTGTCAGTCTGTTCTTGAGAAATACTTGAACATTGAAGTGAACCCCCCATGTACTTGTATTTGCCTAATTCACATAGATGTGAATGGTAATTTATTTACTATCTGGTTATTATTTAATTTATGGTTGTATTAATTCTAGTTTGTGATGCACATTTTTGTTGTGGGGTTGCGCTGTTGATTCCCTGTGCTTTGCATTTAGGATTTGGTCAACTATGGCCAGGGTAGCTCTCTGAAAAGTAATACTAGAGGATGTCTAGCATTCCATTCTAGCAGAAGAAGATTTTAGACCTCAGTGTCCATGAAGAGGTAGTGGCTGACAGATTAGGGTTTAACTGTGAAGGAAAAATGTTTTCCCAGCTGCAAACTAATCTGGGGGGTGTAGCTGCTGTCCAAAGGGAAGGAATAAATTCATTTTCCTCATAGACTGCTGACCACACCAGCAGCCATGTCTGAAAATTGTGTACATCTAGAAATGGGATTTATATGCAAGGGTGGTTTGCCCCTTTTACTAAACAGTGTCTGCTGTAGTTGTGGAGTTTTTTTCAAAAAGTGAGTACATAAACATCATAACATGAATTGCTTGCAGAAAGAAAATTGGTTGCTATTTTCCTACAAAATAGTCATCTGTTTTGTTTATTATTCCTGTCACTGTCTATATTTAGCATTATAAAGTCTGCCTTTTGCACTACAGAAAATACTGAAGCCCTTATCTAATTTTTTATGTAATTTGCATATGTTACTATGGAGTTTGTGTCTGTTTAGTGAATCCATCTTAGTAGGTGTGCAGGGACTCTTGCTCATCTGATTATGTTTAAATCCTCTTTATTGACAGTTTTTAAATTTCAAAGAAAATGTAAGTTATGTCTTAGCATAGTTAAGCTAAATTGGAATTTAATAGCAAAGTTTTAAAATGTGTTTATTTTGTGCTTCAACGTGTGTGCCCCAGTGCTAAATTTTAGCAGGTACTTGCATGCCTTTCTGGAGGGAGGATTTTTTTATGTGCTGCATGAATTGAAGATTAGTGAAAAATTATATTCTGTGGAAGTATTCCTGTAAAAGCAAGACCAGCATTTATGAGCACTAAATACAACATTGTCACTGGGGCTGTGTCTGGGTACCCTTTGGTGTCTTTTCAAAAATACAGCCAAAATAACAGACTCATTCTGGTACTTAATGGTGAGCATCACAACACATACACTCCGTCAGTCCAGGTCCTTCCACTGGTGTTAGAGAAAATTTAAACTGGTGGTGGTGGGGAAAAAGCCTCTTTTTTCATCTTTTTTTTTGCTCTGCTTACCAGTGAGAATTGCAGGAGTTGTACAGTTGTCCATCTCCTCAAAGGAGCAGCTCTTACTGGCAGACCTTTGGCCCCAGGTGCCCTCATGTTTTGCAGTGTTAGCTGGCATAATTCTTCTTCATCCCTCTTCACTGTAATTTGGCTTCTGGGAAATTTGTTTAGTATTGATTTAACTTCATTTCTGTTAAAAGAAAAAACCTGAGAGCTCTGTATAGCTGTCTGTGAGAATGGAATATCCTCAATATCTGATTAATACAGCTGGGAAATATATTTTTGCTCTACAGCCAAAGCAATAAATGGGGGGATCAAGTCAGACTGCAATGAGGGAGAAACTTTTCAGGATATCTGATATATTGAACTTGGACTGATCAAAACAACTGCACAGAAAGAATTCTCTTTTATTTAACTTTCTTTTTCCAATAAAATTCTTAAAGGAAAAATACCAGGCAGTCTACATGAAATCCTAGTTTAACCTTTTGGTATTTCTTCAAGCAAGCTGATCTTTTCTTAAGTACCAAAACAAGTTGAATATTAGTTTTTTTTCAGTGCTTTTCAGGAAGATGAGCTTGGAGATGATCTAGGGAAGCTTCAGCTGCAATCCTGACACGTGGTGTGGAGCCATTGGCCACACTGCTCTGTACCACAGGGAAGAAAGAGAAAGAAACACCTGGATTCAAATGAAAGTTGTGGATATCCCTGCCCGAAGGATGTGGGTTAGGTGGTTGTGCTGCTCCCTGCACTACAGGGATCATGGTAAACCCCCTGTTTCTGGGAGAGGTCCCATAGGAAAGGACTGGCTTGTGTGCAGGAGCTCTGCTTCCTGGAGGTGCAGGGCTGAGCTCACAGCTTGTGGGCTTGAGCCGTCACCAGGTACCCTCCTACAAGGCCATTCCCTGGCCTGGGTAGATGGCAGGCTGCCCTGTTGTGTTCTCTCGTGATGTTCCTTGAGGAACAGGGGCCAGAGGGCCTGTGGGACACAGCAGAGGGGATACTGAGTCACAGCCATGTGGGACAACGTGACTGCACATAATGTCATGCAGGAGTAATGCCAGAGCACACAACTCTCAGAGCATAAACAAGCTGCTTTTACTGTTCTCACTTTGTTTTCAAATCTGGTTTGTGTCACACTGTCATGATGCTTACCACTCCCTTTGTGTTTTGAAGTAGATCAATGGATTTGTTGTTGGGTCAAGACAAAGGGCTTGACAGCCCAGGAAAAAAATTACTCATATTTCCTCCCCTGTTCAAGCTTCATCACAGGAGTTGTTAGCTGTGGAAAAAACTTTTTTATGTCTTTGTCACTGAGCTGTGTCAATGTCAATATAGCTGGAACAGATAAATGGATATTTTATCTCTACATAGCTCAGAAGCAGCTTTCTGCATTCAGCTTGTTTTCCTGGTAATAATTTGGTATATTACTGGGAAGACATCTCTTCTTATAAAAACAAAAACCAAGCATCTGAGGAAGGCCTCCTTCAAGAAGGAAGCTGCCTGTTTGGGAGCAGCTGTAATAATTGCAGCTATAATACTGATAAGCTCTTACTTCAATGTCATAGCAGCCAGATGTGTTTTTACTGAAGCAGAATCCCTAATTTCTAGAGCAGGAAACATATTTTCCATGTCTCCTTTACATGGAAGGCACAAGTGGAAGGCGATTACATCAGAAATCATCCATTTTGTCATGATACTGACTTTTATTTTCCATTGGGCCCTTTTAAGGTTTGTATTTTACAGTCTGTGTCAAAGACCAATTCTGGTCAAGACTTAGTGCACACAGATGAGCTATAAACAGTTATGGAAAAGGGCACTCGAGGCCTCTGTTAACATACATCACACTGTGCTTCTGAAAGGCCTGGACCCCATGAGTTTCTCAGGCTCCAGTTTCATTACTGTACCTTCTGCTCTCCTTTCAAGTAACTCCTTAAATCTCTGCTTTGGGGCCTTGTGGTGCTGCACAGAGTGTGAACACCACTACCCTTGTCTTCTTCCCAAGCCATGGCTGTGCTGAATGGTCATGGGGCACCAAGGCTGAGCATTTATCCACCAAACAGTGCTTCACACACCAGCGCTGCTTTTATGAGCAGTTGCTCTGAGCACACCTTACTGGCTTATCCTGACGAATGACAAAGCTGTTCTGGTTGGCTTTGTGATTTATGTCTGGGAAGCAGGATCAGGAAAACATTAGTTTCTTTCTCTTGGTCATTTCACTTGATGTCACAATCCTGACAGTAATTTTTTTTTAATCTTTATATGTAGCATGGTAGAAGAAATCAATGCTTAGTTTTGCTTCAACTGTGAAAGCATAACTAGCTTTTTCAAATAAGTGAAGATAGTGCCAGTTGAGAGAACCTCTGTCTATCAGGACATTCTTGTACTTCTGTGTCTGTCTCTCTCTTCAGTACTGGAGAAACACCCACTGTGTAAATTGCGAGTGTGTGAGAGCTCTTGCTGGATGGCACAGCTGACTCCGAGCAGGGTCAAGGCGATGGCTGGACAAGGAGGGCTCAGGTTGCTTGTGGCCACTTCTGTCTCTAAGCTCTGTCTCAGAGACTGACCTTGTTCTGAAGTGTCTTGGTCAAAATTCTGTAAACTTCGTGTGTAAGGAAGCCCAGGGCTTGGAGGGAAGGGGGATAGATGGAATAACATGGTCCTAATTAAAGATCTGCTATTAAAGGTCACTTGAGGGAGGAGAGATGTCTGGTCCCTCAGTCTGGCTCACCAGGTACTGTTTGTAATTTGGTGATGCTTCTCAGGATGAGTCCCCCAGTGAGGCTTAAATTTGAGCTCAGTGTCTGTGCTGTGAAGTTTAAGTTCCTGTTTTCACTTGGAGGTGGGGTTGGTAGATTTCACCCAGGAACTACTTTTCCCAGCACCTCAAGATGGGAAAACAAATATGGTAATGACACATTACTTATTAGGATTAATGATATATATTGCCATTATGCATGATCACTCATCTTTCCTGTTTTGTGCCCTTTCATGTGAGAAGTACATGGCAAAATTCCCATTTTATTCCCTAGTGTGTCTAGTTGGGACATCTTTGACATTTAGTCTTCTCTGTAGGACTATTTTTACTCATATGGAATATAAATCACTCTATTTTTTCCCCCAAAACTGTACAAGTATAAAAAAATAGATTGAAATCCTGTTAAAAGACAAGCTGTAGTTTTTTATGATTCTCAGTGCTGCATTTCCACATGTGATTTTTTTTTTTTTTTTCCTATCCTGGTACATCACATTCATTACCCCCTGCTCATCCTTTCTGTTTTATGAACCATGAAAACTCTGAGGAGCACAGTGAGGGTTTGGTAGCTGTCAAGCAATGCTCTGTGGTATTTCACATGGTGAGGGGCATCAGCATCATGCTTGGAAGATCAGCCTGATAAAGGGGACATAGAGTAGAAAGGCTGCACAGATGTTCTGGGACCTCAATTCTTGAATTTTGTCAACCAGGAGTTTGATTATATTCTGAAATCACTGAAGTAAAGAGTAAATATAAAGCTCTGTGGCCAGAAATCCCTGCAGCAGATATATTCTGTGTGCTAAATCTTACATTTAAACCATGGTGGAGCAAAATCTGCCTCCAAAGCATGGTCTGCAGGAGCTGATGCTCACTCCTGTAATGCCCCAGCACCTCAGGCAGGAAGGTGGGATTGCTGCTCTGTGTCTGGAGCAGGAGAGCATCCCCTTCTCTTTCCACAGCTGCAGACACACTTTGTTGGCTCTGGATAACCTCTGCTGCTGTGCTTAATGTTGAGCATGGCACACGCTGAATTTCTATGACTCAAGTGTGTCTGGTTTTTGTATATTTGAAATTGTTGCTCATTTAACCATGACTAATAGATAGCTTGAGCAGAGATCTCCGAAGAGAGGCTATTCAAGTTGAGAGCACACAAAAAGCCTCATCTAATCAACCTACAATATATACACATCATCTACATCTGCAGTTGCATCTCCCCACACAGTCACTGCTTGTTTGACAAAAATATGTATTTGGGGTAGATTTTGGATTAAACAAATTGCAAAAAGGAGTGCTGTACTCAATCTGATCCAAACAGGAAGAGTCAAAATGAAGAGTCAAAAGGGCTGTATATCAAATGCATGCTGCAACAGAGAAGAGTAAACATTAATTTTCATTTGGCTTTTTATGCCAATACTGTCTGAGAGGTGAAGTATTAAAAAAGGTTGCTGTGATCTATTAATGCTGTGAGATACCTGACACTTGAAATTAACCTTGCCAGCTCAAGATAACCCTGAGATTAAATGATACTAATGCTTTCTGCTCTATCTGTCCAGTTTGCTGGTTGGCATTCCTGCTTTCCTGGACAAGAATATGGCAAATCAAATTTACACTGAAGTTTGTAAGTCTTAGAAGCATCTCTGTAGTGGGGGAACAAAAATTGACAACTTCCTACAGCTAATGTTTAATCGATTTATTGTCTTTCCTCCTTCAAGAACCAGCGAACACCACAGGTGTTCTTGATTATATTTTTGTTTTGTTAAATAATTGTTAAAATGGAGCTTGAGAGTAAATGTCACTTTTTGAATAATTGGGAAAATTAGTTCTTGGGTGCTTGGTGGTGTCATGAAGGCTTTATCAGCTGTCTTCATCTGAGTGGAGGGCAGAGCTTGCTTTAAAAGGATTTGTCCCTTCTACCTAAGGGACAAACAGGTGGCCGTTTCATCTTCGTGTGTTCCTGTGCTCACTGGTTGTTGCTCTTTTTGGGTTCACTCTCTCTGGTTGAAGGTTGCAGCTGCTCTGCAGAATAGGATTGGTTTTACCCATCATGGCTCTGCAAATGCTGAAATGCTCCCTGGGTGCAGCACTTGTTCGTTTCTGCAACAGTGGAAACAGCCTAAAATTCCAATTTCATGTGGAGCCTTTCACTCCCTGAAAGGAATGTCTGTAGTTTTTGTTTTTTTTTTTTTTTAATTGTTGTCTGGATAAAATATGTTAAACTGTTCACACTTACTTGTGTCCCTTCAATCCAGGATAGGCTCAGAAATGGTGCTGATGTTTCATGAGAAACAATAAAATTTCAAAGCAGATATTTCTGTGCTGTCTTTCCCAGTGATTCATCTTCATGATGGATGCAGAGAAAGAAAAATTGTTAGAGAAAAAGAGAGTCCTACATAATTTCTTGCAGTCCTATGTACTTTTTATTTCTTAAGACCAGATAAGAATATCAGCATGGTTCTTGTGCTCCACTTTCATTCCCTTAAGGAGATGTCACACTGAAGTTTCTCCAGTGCTTCACAATCTACTTGTTTCTTTGGATTAAAGATACCTGTCCTTCCAAATATTATGTACAGTTCTTGCATGTACATTTTTTCTCTGCTTTCTGCCCTTGACAGTCAATGACACAGTACCAGTGCAATGTGTGGTCACAGTCATTGCTTTTGCTGTCTTAACAGCAAATGCTCCTCATTTTAAATGTCACCCTGAAAGGCCATGATTTGTTGTGAGGTGATTTAACACTGTGTTGTCCCTCTCTGTGACCAAGTCCCTCCATGAAGATGCCACCAGCTTCTCATTTGATGTGTGAGAAAGTGCCTGGTTTACCCTTATCAATTACAGCCCCGGTGGTGTGATTTAGGGAACTATTTTAAGAGAAACACAGTGTCAAAAGGTTTTGGATCTGCTGAGGTGTTTGTGTGGGTAAGAACAAAGCCAGGACAGCACAGCTGCAGGCTGGGGAAATATTCTCCAGACCTTTTGGGAAGGTGTTAGCAGTGAAAGCCAAGGTCCTTTGGAAGCCCAATGATGGTTACATTGGTGTGGGCTCTGTAAAACCCAAGCCTTGCTAGGCTCACCTTGCTGAGTGGATATTCTGTGCACTTTTGTGGAC
The DNA here is from genome assembly GCA_035048045.1 of Chlorospingus semifuscus. Classification (NCBI taxonomy): domain Eukaryota; kingdom Metazoa; phylum Chordata; class Aves; order Passeriformes; family Passerellidae; genus Chlorospingus; species Chlorospingus semifuscus. The sequence goes on along the minus strand of JAWWMS010000287.1, from coordinate 8,434,367 downwards.
AAGGTGTCCTTCCTCTATATAACACATTGTTTCTGTGGAAAGTAAAGGAAGTCGTATTGTGCATTTCCTACATTTTTCTATGAAAATTTTTATCCAACTTGCATTTTGGTACTTGATCAGCTTTCCTGGGCTTATAGTGCTAATGTGAAATAAAATAATTGCAAATCTTTTGCATTGCTAGCAAACAGGAAACCAAGGGGGAAAAAAAGTGAAGCTAATTGGCATGGGACTTCAGTATTTTAGTAATTTTGAATTGTTTGTGATTATAATAGATTCTTGTAACAACAAGCACTTCTAATGATCTGAAGTGTTTTTGGAAAGGAAGGGACTCAGAGACACCAGTCACTATGTGTGATTTAGGGACAAGAATAGAGAGTTGGCAAGTTATCAGTTTACTTGGCTTGAAATAAAACCTTACATTATAGCGTGATGTACTTGTATTCACTATGGCTTCTAATCTATGAACTATATCTATAGAACCCTTCTGAGTTTAAATTGCCTTAAAATTTGAGATGCTGTGAATGTTCTGAGCTCTACAGGAAATTGGCATGTTAGTACTTTTGTTGCTGTGAGGAAAGAGGGATTTTTTTGTTGTTGGGTTTTTTGTTTTTTTTAGGGAAAGGTTGAAGGACACCAAAAAGAAACCCTTTTTTTTACATCCCATCCCAGGCACTGCCCCAAAACCACCAGAAAATAGTATTTTTAATGTTGACTGGACAGTAGTTAGCAAGTTTGGAGCACTCATGTTGCAGTACTCAGTGTCCCCAGCAGAAGCCAAGGGACAGAGCTGGCCCATCCCTGGGAGCAGTGGATGGGCTGAGGTTCCAAGGAACCTCTGATCCATCTGGGGCATGTAAGAGACAATCCAGAATTTGGGGATAATTAGGAGTGCTGTGAGGATAATTAGGAGTGCTGTGAGGTTAACAGATTGAAATGGAAGACAGGGCCCATCTTTTGGGGAGGAAAGAGCAGTTTGGCAGCTGTCACTGCACATTAGATGGTTCTGCCTGTGTGTGGAATGTGAAACAGGGGGGATCTCAGGAGGAACTAATGCACTTACTCATGGAAAATTATATTATTTCCAAACCAGACAGATGAGAGATAAGAAAATGGGCCATTGTTAAAAAATTAACTCCTGTGACTGTGCCTAATCTTCTACTTACTACTAAACTGGACTCAAACATCTGAGATTAAATCTCAGTGCCTTTCCTGCCACTAAAATTAGTGCTTGAATATGGCTCCTAAGTTTTGCCTGGATACATTTACACACTTTTCAATCTAAGCTATGTAATAAATGTGTAATTAATTTGTTAATACTAATTAACCCCTTTTTTCTAATTTCTAGTTTAGTTATTAATTTATTTCATTTTGTGAAAATGCTGTTTGTGATGTTTGCAATAGGTTCATATAAATGCATAGTTCTTTATTTTTCTTTTTGACTACTTGGTGCTGCTTTTGATGACTATTTCTGCTTTTTCAAGACAAAAAGAAAAAAATAGTTGCAGAGCTGTGGTGGGAATCATGAAATCAGAACCATGTAATGCCTTTAGTCTGCTGTCAATTAGTCACTGATACAAACCTGTGATGAATCCCATGGCACCATTTCCCATAATAAAATTCAGTTTGTGCAAGTCTGTGGATGCCCCTGTTGGTCTAAGGGAATAACAAAAGATGTCAAACTAAAACAGTGAGAAGGTGGGAAAAGGAAAAGAAGTAACCTGTAAATGAAACCAAAAAGCCTTGAGAAAGATGTATTTGCAGTGGAATGTAACTGACCTTAGAGGCAGGAGTTATTTAATGAGCCTGAAGTTTAGTACAAGCTCGTGGTGGTAGACTGTGTTTGCAGTTCACATATCACACACACTGAGAGGTGTTGCCTCTTGTTAAGGAGACACAGGAAACAGCTTGGCAAGGCTGGGAAATACTGCTGAATTTTCCACGTGATTAAAAATATCTTATTTTTATTCATAAATATCTTTAATAAAATCTTTTAACATAAGGTGGATCCTCAAGCAAGGCAAGCCTGGGTGTTTTGCAGAAGCTCTTGGGAGATCACAGGGCAAGTGGAGAGTGTATTTTCCAGGAGAGCTGCCTAGGGATGTGGTGCAGAGCAATGGGGAGCCTTGAGTGTTCCAAGGGGCTGAGAACTCCTGGCCTGAGAGCTTTGCTGCTTCCTGGCTTTAGGTGGCACAGCCACAGATGCAGGAGGTCTGAGCAAGGAGGTAAACAAGGCCAGGGGGATAAGAGCACTCAGCTCTGGTAAGATTAAAAGTCAATGCTATTTTCCCCCCAGGGTAATCTATGTGGCTGTCCTCATTCCTGAGTTACTAATCAACACAAAAAAAACATTTTGAGAATGGAATTTCTATTGGGAGTCCTTTCCTTTCACTTGTGACCCCATAGAAGATGTTCTGGGATGTCTTTGTTTGCTGCTCTGCTCCAATTGTTTTAGGCTGAAGGAACGCATGTATTCTTCACATTCCTCTCCTGAATACATTTTTTTTAGAGAGTTTTTTTTAGAGAATATTAGATATTCCCCTAGACAGAGAAATCTTACTGAAAATTACAAAGAAGAAAAACTTGGATCCCTCTAAAGAACTTAAACTTGGAGTTGTTTTGTTGGGCTGGGTTAAGTGTGGCACAGGGTGAAAGGTAAGCAATTTTTTTTTGTGACAATAAACAATTGGGTGTGAAATTCAATCCTGATTTACATGACATGAAAGTTTATAGATATAGAGCTATCTATTTTTCCTGAAAAAAGGGTCCAATAGTCATCAAGAGTCAAATTTACATGGCCATACTTTTGACTCAGGCAGGAGCTGGCTGACACACAATATCATAACCTCAGCTGTTTTGTCATTTGAGAAAATGCTGAGGGGATATTGAAAGCCTAGAATAGAATTTGGCCACAAATCACTTCAGAAATGAAGCACTGACTCTGTTTTGAGGAAAATATGTTGAATGCTGGCCCTCATTTGGCCAGAAATCCTCAGTGTTTATTGAGGGTGAAATTCATCTGTGTGCTGTGAACTATGTGCTCCAAAGAAAGCTTCAACAAGTTTGTAATGTTGGGTATTTCTTATGCTGGCTTTCCTGCATAAGGATGAATTTCTCCTTAAAATGAAATGAAGACTGAGAGCACAAAAGGCAAAATAATGATAGGATGAAATAAAACTGGTCTATCAGAAGAAATGGCACAGAAATCCAATTTGAGACAGTAAAATGGGCATAGATATTATTTTGCTTTGTATGCTATTTCACACAAAATATGGTTACAACAGGAAATCAATGGAAAATAAAAATTACATATAAGACTAAGAACTGAAAACCAAGAGGCTCAACTTTCTCATTCAAATTGTAAGGTAAATGCAGCAGAGGGATAATGTATGGGTTTCATATCTTTAGGTAGTGCAACAGCAAATCTACAGCTATCTCCAATTTAATTCTTGTGCTTCCTTTGGTGGTGTGTTGCCTGTCCTCATTCTGCGGTGAATGCAGACAAATGTTCTTCATAAATATTTTTTAATGTTATTTCTGTCTGTAATTTCTTATTCCCTGAAGACGTTTATGTTTCATGGCATCAGACCTTTTCCATATCTGCTTCAACCTGATTCTTGCACCATCACTGTACTTCATTGTGTCACCAGTGTTTGTCCTCTTTTGTTGCCCCACAAATCATGGGGCTGCCCCTAAACCCATTTGTGCCCCTGTGTCTGTTAAACTCCTCAGCTACAAATCAACAATTGCTGTGAAGTAGCTGTAGAAATATAAATCTGATTAGAGTATGACATGTACTCTTTAAAATTAAACACAAATGGCCAAAGTATTTTCGTAACAAAAAAATATGGTGAGTTTTTTGAAATTAGAAACTGGGCTTGGGTCATTATTTGTTGTTCCCATGAAGGGACAATAAGATTCAAATGTCAGTGGAGCCTTGCTGCTAAATCCCAAAGTTCACTGCAGATAAAAGAAGATTTAGTATCATTTTGCACAAAAGCACAAAAAAATAAGAGTAGCTGCTCTCTAGCTGCTGGCTCTGTTTGGGGAACTTTTGTTGTTACCTTTGAAATACTGGGAAATGGGGGAAATCGGTTAAGTGTCTCAGTCTGTGACTCCAGAGAAGATCATTCAGCCATCTGGAGGTGAGGAACTACTGGAATCTGAATCAGTTCATGAATTCTTTCTCTTTTCCAGCTTTTCTATTTAAGTCAAAGGAAGTTTTGATTTTAAAGAAAACTCAACAAAGGTACAAATTTCATCCTGTTTTATTGAGATAATTGCCTTTACTAAGCAATAATTGAATTTTTAAGGTTTTGATTATAGTGATCAAGCTGTGATTTTTGAGATAATTGTTCAGTAAAAACCTTTTTGAGCTTTCAAGATGCATGAAATTCTCCAAGCTGTAAACAACAACATTTACATAGAATGTGTGAAATGGAGATTTTTCATGGACAGTGACCCATACAATTATTCTCTTGGCTTATTTTGTCTCAGGAGTGCTTAGACTTGTTCAGAAAGCATTCATTATTTAGAAATTTGACTGAATATTGGAAAGATATATTGAAAAGGTGCTCTTGTCAAGTCAGTTTCTGGCCTAGAATTTTTCACTTGGCTATAAAACTCTGCCTGTTTATATTCAGGGGGATTTCTTTGGTCGATTCAGTCATGTTATTTGCTTTGCTCTAGTGTTTCCACAAGCCTTGAGTCTCTCCTGGGATGGAAACCTGCCATTTTTGAGTCTCAGTTTCCTGTTATTAGCTGTGCTTGCTCAAGAAGCTGGACTTGATTTTGGATGGTGTTGGCTTGGAATTTTGCTTGTTTGTGCATAGATAGGAGACCAGTAACAAATAGAAACTGTGTGTGACCCAGAAATGCTTCTCAATTCCTGTTCCCTACTCTGTGCCTTGGAAATGTCCCAGCTTTAGGTTAAGAGCTGGTGTATGGATTGTTCTGCTGTTTTCTTGTGGAGAAAATACAAGTAGATGGACAAGAGGGAAAGTAGGTGTGTCCTGGGCAGCCTGAAATAACTGTGCCGTGGCTCACCTGGAGAGCAGAGTTGTGCCAACAGGCTCCTGGAAATGCTTTTATTCCTGCAGAGAAAAGCTGTGACAAAGAGAAGTCCCTTTTCTGTAGCTGAGTGGGTTTCTGGGAGCTTTGGTGCAGCTTTGCCAGCCTGGTTCTGATCCAGAGACCCAAAGGATCTGCTCTGCTGCCCTGGGCTGTCACTGCTGTGTCCCTGCTGCTCCAGGACCTGCTTGCAGCCCCTCTGCAGGATGGGACTGGGTTTTGACAGGGTTTTGTGGGGATTTCTTTGGCAGTGTGAGTCCCCAGGATGTCTCAGTGTTACGCCTGCACTTGAATCGTTTCACAGCTGCTCCGATCAATGAGTGCAGCATCAATTGACTGGATTTGGAGAGAAGATTTTGCTCCTCAGAGCACTTAGTGAGATGATGTTCTTTTATCTGGCTTCTGAAACAGTGTTGACCTTCTGCTGCTGGCTTTGAGGATGGGCTGGGCAAAGGCACCATTATCACCTCCTTTCTTTCTGACACTGTAGTTTGTCCCTCCTCTCCCATTCAGTAGTTATGATTCATAGTACTGTAGTTATATTGGACAGGATTTTCCTTTTTTTTTTTTTTTTTTAAATTCCATATTTGTGTGGTTGTTAGCCCTTCACAGTGCTGGATAGCTCAAGTGGGGTGTTTTTTTCTGCTGTTCCTGCCCTCTCCAGGGAATTAGTGAAGTCATGAAATGTAAGCAGTAATTAAGAGTCCTTGAGTTTGGATAGTTGTCTATGGCTATAACTCAAACCATGCTGAGTCTGCAGGAGTACAGAGCCAAACTGAGCTGCTTTGGTATTCCACAGTCAGGAAGGACTTTTTCAAACACAAAATGTTTCCTGCACCTTGCAAGCAGCAGGTTTGATCTGAACTAGCAGTCTGTGATTGCAGAAAACCCAATCTCCAGTACCAGTTATTTTGTGAGGGAGCAAGTCTATTAACACTGGGTCTGTCCTAGACATACCTAGGGATTTGGCTGGTGGGACTTTATTTCTTTCAGAAAATGCAGTGAAAATAGATTATCCACAGGAAAGAATGTGCTTTCACATTGGATGTAGTAGTATTTTTTTTTCTATTGTGAGGGGAAAAAAGGAGAACTACTGTTGAGTATCTGGTCCTGTTTTTTTGCTTGTTTTAATTTTTTTTTAACACTGATTTTATTTACCTTAAAGTTAACAGTGGTATTACTTCTTTAGTGTGGATTCTACTTTGCTCACAGCAGAAGAGGTTCTTGTGAGCAATTTCTCAAGGCAGCAGTTAATTATGGATGCTTACTGGCCTGAGTAATGGAAATTCTTATAATTCAGGTGTCTTGTGTATTCGGTTTTATGGAGTATTACTAAGCAGAATACCTTATTCAGGGATTTTTTTTTTCCTGATACCCATGGGAGATGTCATTATAATTAAATCCAGGTTTGTACATCATTGGAAGGGGAAGAACATGTTTCATCCCTGGTGCATGTGTGTCTCCAGCAGCACCTGCAGCCTTAAGTAGAAAATGTGCATTTGAGTGGGGAATAAGAGACAATTCAATGGAAGTCTTTAGATTTCTCTTCCTCATGACCATGGCAGGTTTGGAGAAGCTCTTGCTCACTTATAGCACTGAAGCACTGTGATCTCCACACTTGTGAAGAGATGCTTGGGGATGGGAATTGAAGAGTTTTCTTTTTCCTTATCCTTCTTAAGACTTTATCCAATGACTGTTGAGAGACTGAAGGATTTTTCTTGAGCTCTGCTGAGAGCACTTGATGGAAGTGTTGGAGCTGAGAGTTGAGTACTCCTGTACTGTCACCCTTGCTATGATAAACTTTATGTGCAGGTTTTTTCTCCCAGCTATTTGCTCTGTAGAGGCTAAATTGCTCTTTATACTAAGAAAGATGTGCTGAAATGTCATAAATTGTTCTGAAAACAGTGTGTGTTCCTGCTAGACCACAGCAACTGTCCAAGATCACCATAAATCTGTTCCCATTTGGACTCTCAATATGGGCTTCATAAGAATTTTTTTCTACTCTAATGATCCCATCAAACAGGTTTGTTTTTGTTGGCCTCGTGAGGAACCAAACATGATACTAATGTGGCTATTAACTGTATCAGATATGCCTTTGGTATCTCCCAGCAGGAATTTTCATGTCAATATCCATGACTTTAAAGGGATTACAGTTTGCTGAGATCTCCTCCCATGGATTTTACTAAAAATCCTCTCTCATGTTTTCCTGCCTAGCATTTTTTGTCTATGCCATACTTTAAGGTCACAGGAACTCTCCCCTTTTGCTTCATTTGTAAAAGCATCCTTTTCCTCACCCTATGGATGTTCTGGGGGGGTACCACTGAGATCCTGAACCTTCACCCAGTCTGGGCAGTGACACCAGTCCCAGTGGGACAGAGGGGAGCCCAGCCTTGTCCCCCAGTCTCCCTCAGCAGCTGGAGCAGCAGATGCTTCAGGGGAAATTGTGGGGATAAATCAAACCTGCAGCTCTGACTGTGCTGCTCCAGCCTCTGGCAATCTGCAGCTTAGGGACTTCCAGAGCTGGAGATTCTATTCTATCTTTGCATTTAATAGCCCTTGATGGCCTTTTCTTCCATGCAGGGCTTCCCACTGCTGTATTGGAAGGAGCCAGAGTGGTGATATAAACGCTGAGCAGCTGACGTCTCTAAAATGCATTTACATTTGCAGATGGGATTCAATCCCTGCACTACATTTCACTGCATTTTATTGTCAGTTCCTTAGGATAACACAGCAAAATATGTGACTTGGCACTGTGTGTTCCCCTGTATTACCACCAATACTCAGAAATGGCTTCTGCTTGTTATTTCTGCCTCTTTCTTTTTCTTTTCTGCAAAACCCCTGGGAGCAGGGAATGGTGAAAGCTGTTGTGAATTGCAGCAGGTTGCTTCTCTGACCTCTTTAGTTTTGAGACTGTATCTTCTCAAATGTTGCATTTGTCAATTTTCTTCCTCTTGCAAGCCTGACCCCTTTCATAGATTAAAAAGGAGCTACAATGGCTGCATTTGATGCATAAGCGTGGGTAAATATGGGTGTTTTATCAGTCCTTTAGTTGATATCTAAAGACGTGATGATTTGCTAGAAAATAGGAATGAAAGCCCTAAATTATTTCAGAATTAAAAATAAATAAACACTGCTCAGTAGGAAGTTTTCTGCCTGCTTTTAATGTGGTGTTTTCCTTGATGAATTAAAGATCCATTATGCCTCATATTTGTGGGCCAGTGGCCAGTTGATTTATTTTGCCCCCTCCTTTGTCTTGCTGTGCATAAAAGCAGGTTGCCTGTCACCAGGTGACAGGACAATGTCTCACAAAGGTGAGAGCAGCAAGTCCCCAGCTGGGGACACAGCCCTTGGCTCCATCAGCTCCTTCCCCCTGGTTTTATGCTCTTTAGGTTGAGAGTGGGCAAGGTTTGTTCAGCTTAGATCCCAAGACAGGCAGTAGCTCCTACATAGCAGACTGCAGCGGTAGACTACCAAATAATTTGGTTTTAAAGATCTGTCTGCCTGTCTCTTCAAGAAGTACAATATTGTTCTTGATATCCTCACAATTTATTTTCCTGCAGATTTTTACTGCTGTGTAACTATGAAATTGCAGGTTATTTTGATTATCGTCTGTGTCTGTGATAAAAGTGCCCTGAGGAACATTCTTGAAACATCATAGATGGACAATTTTTCATTAAAGGACAAATATAAGACAGTGGGTGCATGAAACCATGGGGGTCTTTTGGAGCATTGTGCAAATGCAGTGCCCACTCCAGGAATGCAGGGCATTCCCTTGGATTCCTGTCAATGCCTCTGCAGGGCACTGATCACTTTTGCAGCACACAAGAATAAATATAAATATACCCTGTCATCTTTAGGGTATTGCTGAGAAGGGTTGTATTTCGAGCCTTCCAGGGCAAATTGTAGATAATTCAGTTGTTGGGCCTGGGGGCACTGCCTGGCTGGACTCTGAGCTACTCAGGGATGATTGAGAAGATCAGCCAATGGAGGTGCTTGATTGCCATGGGCTTCAATCTGTTTTCAATCAAATGCTTCAATCATTCTCTTCCTTATAAACTTAAGTGAAGTGCTCAAGACCCACAGAGAGTGTCTGTGGTGTTCCTCAAGAGACCAGCTTGTGGGACATCACAACAGAAGTGCAGGGCAAGGGGAAGGACTCCGGCTGCTTACAGGAGAGGAATTGCAGCTCTAATAATCATCCATTCAGAAAATCTAAAACTTCTATGCTGTCCAGCTGCTAACAGCTTCTCATTAAGCAGCAGCTCTTGCTGTCTGTTTGCTCCTGACAGAGTTTAGCTGGCTGCTGTCAGTTTGAAGCCAGGCTCTCAGATGGCATTTATTGGTTTAAATTGTGGGCAAGTCCCCTGCAGAGACAAAACTTACACTGACACAAAATCAAGATGGTTTCCAGTCAGCCTTGGCATTTGCAGCCTTTCCCTTGTGAGAAAGGGCTGTGGCTGCCAAGGAAATTAAAGCAAAAAGTTAATTTCAGATTAGCCTCAGCCCTCCAGGCAGTGAGAGGGAAGAGCTACCTGTGGTTTGTTATGCTGGACATCACTGAGGAGGGGGGCATTTTAAATTAGTAGTGGTGAACTCTTGGGCAAATAAATAAACTCCCTCCAGAGAGTGTGGCAAGTCCTGGAATTCACTTTGCTGATTTTGTTTTGGATCAGGAGGTGGAATTTTGTTGCACTTGATAAGAGAGCTGGTATCTCCCATGGGCTGGGCTGGTCAAATGCAGAGTGCTGATTGTAGGTTTGCAGGAGAATCTTGGAGGGCAGAAGGTCCCTGGGTTTGTGACACACAGCTCAGGTGCTGCATGCTCTGCTGGCAGGGCTTGATCTTGGTTCTGGGAGAACATCTGAAAGGCTTGCTATAGGCTGGGTGTCAAAGGGATGCTGCTTGCAAACCAGGAGGGGCATATTATTTTTTGTTGGCAGGAATGAAAACCACTCATGAAAAGGCTTTCTCCCCTCTTTTTTCTTTAATTTGGGTTACTTACAGGATGTGGATGAAATGAAATGAAATGTGTTCTTGTTTCATCACCCCACCCTATTGGGGAAACCACTTAGCAAGTATTATATGAAAATACAGATGAGTTTTGGATCAGATGGCTTAATTTCAGTAGACTAACACCAATAATTAATTTGAAACAGCAGCAAGATCCTTGGTTTTAAGGAAAAACAAAAACAAAATTTTTTTGTTTGGGTACATTTCTTCTGGAGCTCCCATTGTAGTGAGATTAATTGTGCTGTCAACTTTTCATTCCAACCTTAAAAGAAAACTAACTGTACCCTATTAAGAGTCTGAGTACACTTAGGTTCCTCCCACTCAATGAACTCCAGTTTGAGCTCTGACATGTGGCTGGGCTCTAGGGGCACAGGACTGATTAAAGCAGCATCACTGGAGCTATTTCTGTTCCTTGTTGAAACCTCAAAGGCCTTTGTGCATACCTAAAGGAGATCTGCAGCCAAGAATCCCCAATACTTCAGAATATTTATTACACTGAAACTACCTGCTTCTTGATCTTCAATCACATCCATAGTGTAGTTCTGCTATTAGAACAGTTGGATGGTAAGATGGCTCTATGTAATGCATGGAGTAAATTGGAGTGAAAGCCAAATAACCTCAATAAAAAAATATTATTTCCTGGTTTGGTTCTAGTGGTTTTTTTTTTTTTAATTTTGTGGGGTGTTTTTTGTTTGTGGTTTTTTTTTTTTTTTTGGTTTTTTTTTTTTTTTTTGAGTTGTTTTGGT
>JAWWMS010000287.1:8354827-8423444 GCA_035048045.1 Chlorospingus semifuscus | reverse complement strand
CGGGGGGTTTTTTTTTTTTTAATTTTTTGGGGTTTTTTTTGTTTGTGGTTTTTTTTTTTTTTTTTGGTTTTTTTTTTTTTTTTTGAGTTGTTTTGGTTTTTTTTGGGTTTTTTTTTGTAGGTGACTTGTTACATTGAGGAGTGAGTGTAATGATATAGCTGCCATTCTGAGAAGTTCTTTGTTCTTCCTTAATATCTGACAGCATATTCTAAGGAGCTGAAACTTCTAACAGCTAAAGAGGGGTGTGTGGGGACTGTGTGTTTCCACTGAAGCTGTCCTGGGGTGGAGTGCTTGGCTGGGGGACAAGGACAGTGCAGGGGACTCTGGCTGAAGCTGGATCACTGCTGGGCTGAATCAATAGAAGAATTTAATAGGTGATAGCTGTTTGCTATTTTACCAAATAGAGCATTTCAAAACTGCTGACTTGACACAGCAGCTGCATTTGGTGGAACTTCCAGGCAGTGTTTTGTTTCTGAACATCCTAAAACTCCTCTGAAATGCTGTTGACCACAGCAGTGAGTTTTGTACTGACATTAAAGATAGATTTATTGCTCCTAAAGTTGTTCTTCCTTCCAGCTTATGGGGTCTTTGAGAGCTGAGATCCAATAATTCCTTGTAAATGGCTACTTCAGCTTTTGATTGAACTTCTTAAATATGATCTATTGCTAGCAGTAAGTGCAGGCATACCCCTCCTGTTGTTTCAGAGAAGTGCTGTGTGGGTTATCTTGCTGACAGGAAATTGAAGAACCATAAAGGTATCAAAATCTAGTAAGATTATAGCAGGACTTAAGTGTTGGAAATTCCCCTTTCCTTAATAGTGGATCATTCTTTTGGGAGTGAAGGTGTAGATCAGAAGCAATATTACTATAACACCTTTTTTAGGCTGCTATTAATGTAATAAAGCTGTTGTTAAAGGCAGAAATCTCCTTGCATGTCACATCGACCTTCATGTTCAGCCTGCTTGTGGCAACAGCTTGCAGCTCCTTGGCCATTTGCTCAAATATCTTTTCCTTTTCTCCAGAAGTGAATTATTGCACTTTGTGCAGGCATTTGTCCACTTTGTCCTGGACATTATGATCTAAGTGAGTGCTAAGTGGTGGCCTTGTCCAGATTTGGTGAGTTTTGGTGTTCTGAGTTTCAGTACAGGGCAGCCTGTTCCAGAGCAGAATAAAGAAGTTCGTATTCATGTTCAGGTGGAATTTTCTGAAATTTATTATTGAAAAATATTTCTCAAGAAGTAGTTAGTCTGTGAGGCTGTGTGAAACTTGAAGAATAATTTTGGAAGGAAAAAGAGGGAGGAATCTACTTTGTTTCCATGTCAACGTTTTCAGCTCAGGACTTTGAGAACATCATATCCCTGATTTCAGGACAGGCTGCCTTCCTTCCCCAGAGGTCTCTGTACCCCTGGTCAGTTATTTTGCACAGAAAAGTAAGTTTCAAATGCTGGCCTATTAACTCAAACAGGTAAAACCCAGCATTTTATTGCCTCCTGTTTGCCACGCTTAATTTTTTTTCTCAATCAAGTCTTCTTTTGTGCATCTGAAGATTTGAATTTTGTTCTGCTTTTTCTTTTTAAGGTATAAAATTATTTGAGGAGATAAGAGGAAAGAAACATCGCTGTTGTGTATGTTATTTTGTTATAAAGCAGGGAAAATGTGGAAATGAAGCCCTGGATAGTTGCAAGGCAAGTTTAAAGGGAATGTGCCCTTTTTTTTTAAAATCCATTTTGTTTTCACAGAAAACTAGGTCTAGTCTGTGTAGACAATTATAGTAAATGTGTTTCCAGAAGCAGAGGAATATTTTGTATGCCTCCAGCCTTTTCCATTTTTCATTACAATCACTGCATTTTCTTCTTAAAATGCAAGCAAGTCAAGGGAGGCTCGGCTGGCAAGATAAAATGATTATGGGATAATTTGTGTTTTCCAGACCAAACAAAATCAATCATTATTGTTTAGGGATGAGACGCATTAAATAGCTGAGAGATGTTTCTGGACTTTTACAAAATGTTTTTATCAGGACAGATAAGGGAGAAGGCTGTTAAATACCCTGAGGTGGTGCTTGTAGTTTTCAAATTTACACATGAATTTTAACAATATTTATAGAGGGAGTCATCTGTGCTGAGTTTGTGGTTAAAAAATAAAAAATCAAACCTGACAATATTGAAATTCACTCTAGTTTTTACTACATAATCTTGTCAGACAAGAAGTCTTCACGCTTGCATATATGAAATATGAATAATGTTTAATGGAAATATATATGCAGTAGAAAAGAAATCCCCACTCTGTTTCCTTTCCATGAAGTGGGGGCTGGATTGAAATAGAGATGAACCAGTTTCACTGATTTACCTTGGCATGTGTGGTGAGGGTGGGAAAAAGAAACAGAAGTTGGGATAATTGGGAATCTCTCATGTGTATCCTTGGGAACAAGGATTTAGTATGACATCTAGTACTGAAACTATTGATTCTACCAAAAGAAAAACAAAAAGTAGTAATTTTTGTTTTGAAAAGGGAGGATGGAAGACTGTGCTACCCATATTTCTGAGGGCTCAGGTGTGATGAGGCATAGGTGGAGATTTCCAAGCTGACTGGTGAAACTGGCCAACAAGTGCTTTTAGGATTAGTAATATTTTAAAAACAAAATCCCTTTAATACTGTTAATCTCATTGGGGACTGATTCCAAGCTTCACAGCTGTGTGGAAATACTGTATTTTGCCAATCCAAAGTAAAACCATCAGACAATAACACCCTGAGATTGGAGTTTTCTGCTTTGGTACATGGAGTTGATTTCTCATCTTTCTATTTTGATTATAGTTATTTTTTCTTTCTTCTTTTCTTATATTTTCTTTCTATAGTTATTTCTTCTATTCTTTTTCTACAGTAGCCTTGCTGACTGTACAACCCTCTTCTTTCCAAAAACAGCTCCTGTGATTATTTTCATCCAAGATAATTTTTTTCAGATTAAAATCTATGTATATGAATGTGTACTAAGACAATTAAAGCAGACTTTTTTCCACCCTGAAGAACAGTGACTCCAGATGAGGATAATAAAAATTATTTAAGGAAAAAATGAAACCCATACTTGAGCAAGTGTACAGGTGTTATCATATATGAACTTCTTTCTAGCTAAAAATGCTAATAATGAATTCTCTCAAAAGCTTATTTACCTAAACATTTTGCAGCCTGTCCATCCTACCTTTGCCTCTCACAGCTAAAACACAGGGCCTGGAGAGCAGCAAGGCCACCAAAAGTTGCATTTTTCTTGGAGATTGGCAGGATGACACCAGGGTTTGCCTTGGTGGTTTAACCTGAGTGAAGCCTTGAAAGATAAATTGATGCCTTTGCCTGTTGCCACCCTGGGGATGTGCAAAATTGGAGGGCAAGTTATAGGAAAGCAACCAGAAAGATAAAGTGACTAGAGGTATCTGATTTATCAGGTAAAATTAAGAGTGCAATATATTTAGACTGGATATGCAAACAGAGCAGGGGACATGATAACTGTCTTGAAATACTTGCTTAGTAAAGACTAATGGTGGAGAAAAATTACTATGGAGAGGAACAGAGGGGTATAACAGAGAATAATGGGTTGAAATTAAGAAAAATAAAATGTGGGCTCAATTCCATGATAAAGCTTCATGACACTAAATTGAGAATGCAGGAGAGGAAGAAGTGGTGAAAGACCCATCACTTAAGACAGTTTAAATTTAGACATGAAAAAGCAATAGAAAGAGTACTCTGGAGGGCAATCCTTCACTGGCAGGGGGATGGAGTGGATGTTCTCTTCCATCCCTAATTTTTGCTACTCAGTACTGCTGTGATTAAATGATAATTTTTTTTTCCTTGTGCCGACCCAAGATGCTACTTAATATTTTAAGGGAGCTTTTAAAATAATCTGTAGCAGCACTGAGAGTTAGCTTTATCAAATAAATTGAAATATAGCATTGTGAACCCTAGGTCCATCCGAGGGAACACTGAAGGATTTGAAATATAAAATAATAAGAAAAATTTTATGACAAAATACTTCATGTAGCTTCCTCCCAGGCATTCTGAAGACTTGTGTCAGCTGTAAAGAAATAGGATAAGCTCTGTTGACATCTCTTCCTTTGTGAGCTCTGGTAAAGTTAACTGAGTGCCCTTCATACCCTCACCAGAGGAGCAAAATGTCAAAAATATGTTAAATGGAAACTCGAGCCCATACAGTTGCTCTCTCTGGTGCACCATTCAAAAGAAGCAAAGAAGAAAGTTGAACAGATTTTAGAAATGGTTCTTTCTGACCTTTACAAAAGTACTGAATTTAATCCCTTTAGCCCAAAAGATCCTGCTGGTGAAAGGATTAGTGAGAGAGAGGAATAAAAATTTCTGTGTGTGTGTCAGAATTGGTCAAGTTTTTGTGACCCAGCGTTTGTAGTGCATTTGTTCAGTCTCTTTTTCTTCAGAGGGTTTCATTTTGTAATATGTTTTAGACTGATATCTGAAAATTGCCGGTCACTGTTTTGTGTAAGAAGCAAAACCTTTTAAAGGGCTGGAGACAAAGAAAAAAGCCAACAAAGCCAAGCCATAAAACCACAACAAATGCCCCTTCACAGTCTGTCCCCATATTGGGCTGCCTGAATTTGAGCTGTATAATTATCTAGGCATGTATTAACAACCCTTTTCTAGGTATGTATTAACAACCTTTTTTTCTGTGGTTTTTTTTACTCTTTAAAGGTAAAAATGAGCTTCGGGGACTCCTTGTCCATAGGAATCCAATGTAAACTGAAGTGTTTTTACAAAGGAGCAGATGTCATGTGAAAACAAAGTGTTTCCACCTACAGCTTTCAACAACCACATGGAAATTTTGCAACTGATCCAGTTCCCAGTGCTCTGCTCAAATTCATATACCTCACTTTCAGAGAGGCTAATTTGTGGGTTGAAGGGCTAATATTTACTATGCTGCTTTTGGTTCCCAAACCTGATTATTGGCACCATCTTGGGCATCTCTATTTTTTGCAACATATCCTGAAAGAATGCACAGTGGTGTTTGGGATGAGTTGATAGTCTCTGTCCTTTTTTCCTAGGGAAGCATTTTTATCCAGCTGGGGGCTGCAGCCTGGAATTGCATTTAACAATTTGCACAGATTTACACTAAGTGGCACTCTGAGGAGAGGGACTAATGGTTAGATGCAATTTCAAGGATCATTTTGAGAGGTTGGAGAAGGCTGGAAATCCTGGTGATGTTGTGCTCACTCAAACCATTAGTGCAACAAATGGAATTGCCTTGGCACCTCTGAAGTCAGTGAGGGTTTTGCCATTAATTTCCTTTTGGATGAATGCAACTCATAAGGAATGACACATGTTCTCCTGGAGTTATTTATTTGTATGTTTATGTTGGAAAGACAACACAGAGCATAGTGAGGCAGCAAAAGGAGGGGAGGTGTGAGAGTAAATGGAAAACCGGGAGGAGAACAATAAGTTAGGTTTGTTTGCATGTCTGTGGCAGCTGTGGAGATAGCCCTGTGATTTAATAACCCTACAGTGAGCCATGTGCTGCTCCCCTATTGCACACTGATGTAATAATGCAATGGGAACTTGAATTATTTGCTGTGTCATATATTGTAGGAACGAGCTGCTCAGAAGTAAACAGCTGAAAAGTGTCTCAAATAACAAATTGTGAGGCGAGAAAACAGAGAGGGGAAAAAAGCAGAAAGGAATGGCTGCTGTCCTGTTGTCTCTGCTGAGCTGACAGACATTATTCTGAGTAACTGCACTGTGAAACCCAGAGTGTCCAGTAATGACAATGTGCAGCACAATTGAGCTCTGTTATCTGTAATGGTTTGCTATAAACCATAAAGCCATCCCGCACGGCAAGGCAACCAACACTGGGGTAATGTCACGTTCTCAGATTGCTTTAAGTAGGTTTGGAATTATTCTGTTGAAGCTGCAAAGTGGCACAGATTTGCATAAGGGTTTTGCCTAATTTAAATGCAGCTCAGGTTGTATAAAATGCCCACAGTCCCCTTTATAATCTCTAATTTGCTTCCTACTGGGTCATCACTAAGTTTAGCCTGATCAAATCTATTTCACAATGACATCTGCAGCTGCACAACCACCTGCCCCTCTGCATGTTTTCATTTGTTTGTTCAAGGTGATTGCTGCAAATAAAAGAATTATAAGTTTGGGCATAGACATCTCATTGTAGCCATTGATGAGGTTTCTAGAATCAGAATTTTTCTCGTTTTAGTTTCACTCCCTTTATAGGATAAGATCACATTAGCTTCTCCTTTACTTTTGTCTCTAGTGGGTTGGATTGCCACATGAGTTATACAAAGGATAACCCCAACCAAACACATAACTTGATGTTATAACAACATTTACAATTCTGAGTGAGGAGGTGGTAACAGAAGTACTGCACCTGGGTACATTTGCAGGCAGGAGCTCCTGAGTTCACTCCAAAGCTTAGATACTTATTGCTTTTGAGATGCAAAGTGGTTTAGGGTGAAAACCCATTGAGATATTCTGAAGAGGGAAGGAATTCAGCTGCAGGATATTTTATTGCATTTTAAAAAAGGAGTTCTGAGTGCTCATGAAGTGGCCACTTCTGAGGGGTGAAGTGGGTGCCCATTGATGCTGCAATAGGCAGCCCCTGTGTGCCTTCCAGACAGATTTGGGATATCTGTGGGGGTTCCCAGGACCTCATACTGAATATTTCTAACTGTCTCCAGGCTGGAAGCTGAGTGACATTTGTGCTTTATAGTAGTTAACTTTCAGTAGGAGTCATGTTCAGTAGAAATGGGAAGATGTGTTGCCCTGAACTGGGAGGGGATAAATACTGGGAGGAGAGGCAGAAATCAGTGCCTGAATGGGGTGGGTGTGTTAAGGGAAGCAGCAATTATGTCTATAAGATGAGATGTGCCTGCTTCTGGATTTGTGCTTTAAAACTCCTGCAACTAATAGGTTCAAATAATGTTCTTGCATTTTTTCCCCTAATGCTTTAAATTTTTAGCTTTATTTTTAACTTTGTGGAACTTCAGTCCTAGGCTTCTAGCAATAGGACAGCCAAAGTCAGACATTTCAGTGTCAGTGCACCTGGAATCTAACTAAAAGTTATATATATTTTAGGCTATTTTTATTAATTTTTAATAGAACTTTGCAGCTCTACTTTTCCTGTGTTACTGAACATCAAATAGACGCTTTAATTGGATTGTCTGCAATGATATATGATCAAATTGTTCCTTTACTACACTTCTGTGTGTTGAGAAACCTCCATCATTAGCATAATTTCAAGGAATACTTATTTAAGAAAGTAATTTCCTGGATCATGATTCTATTATGGATTTGATGAATTTGATGTAAGCCACTTGATGTGTATATTTCTGAGACTTCACCAGTCTCCTGGATCTGCTCTTAGGAAACCTTGTCAACTTACTTTGCACATCCTCAGTTTTATAAAGTTGAATTTACTTGTCTTTTATTATTTCTGCAAGCTTAATTCACATCTCAGTTTTTAAAGCAAGAGTCCCATAGAGATTTTAAGTCAGGCAGAAGCTTGTAGTTCTTGTTTTCTCTTGAATCAATCTATATCTGATTTATTGATAGAATTTTGCTTTTTGTGTTTTACATTTAATTTATTGTTGTCAGCCTATCCCTACTGCCCTGTGTCTTGGTAAGGCTAACTTCAAAATATCCATGCTTTTATGTTTATTTCTTTTTGTAATGGCTGAAGATCATCTAACAAATGAAGTGTGGTTGTTGATGCACATGACATTTGATGTTAGAAAGGAATGATTGAATTCATTCTGAAATAGGGTGGGCTTTGCATGCCCATGAAAGTCTGGTTAATTAAATATTATATTGCTTAGGTGCAGCTTTTCCCAGAATAATTTTCATTATTATCTTTTTTTTTTTTTTTGCAATGTATATTTCAGCTATCTTTAGAAGGCTGTGTCTGCAGCTGATACCAGCTTGGTTCAGACAAGAGATGTGGGATGAAATGTGTTATTAAAAGAAAACCAAACAAAGTCAAAAACAAGCAAAACCAGGAACCTCATGACAAACAGAAGTTAGGAGAAAATAGTGTAGCAAAAGAGAAACCTCCAGAGTGAGTGAGGGCACACTGCACTGCAATCTCATAAAAGACTTAAAGAACAAGAAGCATTGACCCTAGATAGCAAGTTAGAAAAGACAGATGGTTCAGGCTCTTAAGAGAATAGATCTAGCTGACATAAAAAATGGGAATCAGATTTGCCAGTTTTAATAGGATGATCAAACTGAGAATTGATTAAAAGGTTGTCACAGAAGTGTTGATGAATGGTAAAGAACCCAATTTTTCAAACGTTGGTGCTGATAAATTAGGAAAACGAGCAGAGTAGATAGAAGAGCTATAGAAAACTCTGACTGAATTATTTAATTGAATTGTTTCACTACCCTTGTTTTCATGCCAGCACTTCAGTACAGTCATTTTAAAACTTTAGAGATCTGAGATAAATCAAAAATGTTAGGACAGCAACTGTGCAGTGAACACCTAAGAATTGTGCAAAAGTCTGTGGTACGCAGGAAAGGCGATGGACAGCACTGACTTGTCTCTCTCTTGAGAGCAAGCTCATCCCAGAGTGCCCTTCCCTCTGCCCCTGCCACATTATAATGTCCCCACTCTGCTGCATTCCTGTCCATACGTATGGATTTGCTGCTTAAAGTGAGCTATGGCCCTTTCGCATCAATAGATGGAATAATATGAGCACATATAAGAATTAATGGATGTCTGTCATAAATCAGTGGGAATTATGGGTGTATAATTTACTTGTGAAAGGTTTGACTCTATGTGCCATGGAATAATAATTGGAGAGGTTGTAAATAATGGAATGCACTGGGAAATTGTACCAAGGTTTAACTATTACATCACAGAGGCAAAATACTAATTTTCAGGATGTTGAAGCTAAAGGGTTAAGTCTATGTGCTCTTTTTTGGTACAGAGATCTAGGTACAGATTTTTGGTACAGAGGTCTAGGTGCTTTGTGACTTAGTTTTAAAAAATATATTTTTCTAATCAATTCCCATAATTGGAGTGATAAATAAGATGCTTTTGTGAAAAGCAGTAAGGAGGTTGGCACAGCTGGATGCTGGGTAGCAGGTTCATGGACAGGGAGCTCAAGCACTTAGGTAATGAAAGCCTGTTGGGTCTTATAAGGAAAATAAACACAAACAAATACAAAAAATGGGCCCCCAAATCTATTTTTATAATGAGCTCCTCCAAGACCACCTCTGATGCAGTCCTTGCAAAGAAGATTAAAACCTTAGCATTTACTTTCCTAGAAGAAGACCAATTTTCATCTGTCTCTGGAGGACATTAAAGAGTTATTGAGCTGGGTTTTGTTATGGAGCTAAAAGCTGACTGGAAAGTGTAGTCACCAGAAGGAAAATGGAGCAGCAATGCCAGGTATAATGTGGTATTGACAAAAAGCCTGGACATGGCTCACAGCACAGACTTCCCTGGGTTTGTTTCAGTGAAGTTACTCCCACTCAGCGTAGCCTCCACAAATCACTTTTTTAAACCGCATACATCAGAGTTGAATTCATCACGAGTCACTTTGGGTTACAGCACAAGCTCTTTTCCCTATGCCTTTCTACACCAGTCTATGAACAAGGTCTCTTACACTCTCACTGCCGATTTTTGTTGAGTTTGCTTTTTCTTTTCCCTAAAAAAACTTTTTTTTTAATGGATATTTATTTTCACTCAAGTCTTCCATTTGGATGTCTTTGCTGGACTTTATCTTCAGCCTTTGTTATCATGCATTCCATTCTCTTATGGTCTTCTCATTTCATTTTACTTCCTTTCAGCCTCCTTTTCATGTTGAGTAATGTGTTTTTTCTCTGCCTCCATAGGAAGAGGATGCATGAGACTTTGTTTATGTGAAAATGAAATCCTTAGCTCAACTACCTCCATCTATCTCAGATTTCTTCTTCATTATCACAGTACAGTGGCAAGTAATACCTCAAATATGATAGTCAGCCTCTGGAGACCAAGATCTTGGTGCAAGCCATGTTTTTATATTAGAACCGTTCCCCTTAATCCCTCACTTATATCAACCTTTTTAAAGGAAATTAATTTCACATGATTATGCTAATATTTTCTTAATGAATTAGAAAAGAAACCTGTGCAGAACATTAATGAATCATTTTAACCATCCCTGCTGTGAGATTTCAAGATCATTCTTTCTGTAAAAATGTATGAATATTAATGTCTACCCTGGTAATTGGTACAAAGTTAATTACTGTAATTCTGCTGTAGTAGAAAAAATAAATCTATGTAGTATGCAGTAATAGCTAGTTATTAAGATGGAAATCTTGAAGATAAAATACTGACCCATATATATGAAGTGAGGTTAAAAAACAATTTTGGTGTAATAATAAAATATTTTAAAGAAAATATAATTTGGCCATTAATTTCATTCAGTTCATGCAAACAAATAGTCTATGTAATTTAGCCACTGTATTTATTTCAGCGAGATTTGCCTCAGATTTGATATCAATAGGATTGAGATCTGTTTCTTCTGTTGTCTAGGGAAATCATGTGTACACTTGACAGCATCTGGCTGTGGAAATGAGAACTAGCAAACAAATCTATAATATAAAATTTTATTATGAGTTTGTTTGTTATTGTTTGGGTCTAGAGAGGAGATCTAAAATTGCCAGTGTTTTTGAAAAAAAATGAGTCGTCGATGCCTTCTAAGGGCAGTGAAGTAATTTCTGACTTTGCACTCATATAAATGTGCACTTTAATTGATTGCTGATTTTTCTGTGGTGCCTAGAAAAAGGATGACTTCTCACCTCAGTGGAACTCCAGCCCAAGTGCTCATTTCTGTCTTCTGTGCTATAGAAATTGACCCTCCTTTGCTGGTGTGGGCAGGGGAGAAGCTGTTATCCTGATGTTATCTAAATTCTGTCAGCAGCTTAGGGCAGAGCCACAAAACCCCTCTCACCTGCTCTGTTTCTGTACGTGCTTTTTGGTTTCAGGAGTTCCAGATGTGCCTTCACTGCCCTTGTGAAAAATTGTATTTTAAGGATATTTTAAAGAGTGTTTTTATCTCACATGGAAAGATATGTGAAGCACTTTTGCAACTGACATTATAAACCTTAGTTTAGTTCAGATTGCTGTTCTTAGGTGTATGATTACTTGACATAATCTTTGTGTATCTCACAAAAAACTTGATCCTTACAACGATATGACTCTGCACTCATTTAATTTTATTTCCAGCTAATAAGGAAATCTCCTTCTGGTGAAACAGGAGCAACCTGCAGTCATACACACAATCAGAAATTATCTACAAAATTGCTATCCAGCCTTGTAAGAGGCTCACTTTTCCCCTAATGTTTATTATGCTGCTGTCCAACCTAATATTGGTGCAGATCTTCAGTGGGAGTTTCTGTCTTGAGAGTGCATTAGGTATGTAATTATTAACCAGTCCAAATTGATGAAGATGCTTCCTTTTCATCTAAAGATTGTGTATTATCTGCTCCCACTATGGTAATACTTAGCCTTCTTTTACTGAAGGCTTTTTCAATGTGCCAAGTCTACAATTTTCACATTACTGTATAGTCTGTAATTGAAAAGGAATAATCCTTTATTAATTTTCTATTACAGAAAAATCAACACATAAGAAAATCAACACAAAAGAATATGAATACCAAGAGGGAAATAAAAGCTTTCTAAAAGCCCTATTCAGCATACTGAGAATAAATTGGAATAATATCCCCTAAGCAACTTAATGTTGAATTGTCAGGTAGTAATAAAATGGTGGCTTAAGTTATTTAAAAATGTCATTTAGTAAAGATGTTTTTTGCTATATACTTACCACAGAAAGTGGACAAATGTTATTTTCCTTCATATGAGGAAAATATCTGGCTGAGTGCTAGAAATATGAATTAATGGAAATGTCTTTTTTCTCCCAGGGATTGTATGCTATCTGCTAATACTGTGCTTTTTGTACAAATGTGTTTTCTTTTTATTGGCCATCATTTACTTGTAAGGGTTTTAGATCTGATTAACATGAAATCAGGAGAACTTATGGTGTACTTGACAGAGTACCTGTCCCTGCAGGTGAGTTACCCTGGCTTATCAGGGAAATGTCAGGACTTCAGCACTCAGAAGCCAACAAAGGGAAATGTGGAAATGGCTTTGATTCTCTAGCCTGAATAACTTGTTCATTCTTTACTTGCCCTCTTGGGGAAGCCCTTCCCACACTCCCCCTGAGAGTGAAACACTGGATTTCTCTCTGGCCTAGCTTCATATGGAATTGTTGCCACTTTCCCACAGTGATAGAACTTTGTCCCAAATTTCAGATTGCAAAAGTCTGGGCACTTTTGAATGTTCATATCCCCTTTTAGGAACTATTGGTCCAATTGAAATATCAATATTTGAGTGTAATTGAGTTACCCTCCCTTTGTATGAAACATAATGGCAGGGATTTCATGGTGATTTTATGGGTCTGTTGAGGGACACAGACAAGATCAGTTTGGAAGAGGGTGAAGCAGCTTGTGCTTCTTTCTGACAGGGAGGAGTTGGAGTTGTTTTCTGTTGGAGGAAGGAAAAAATGTCACCTTTTGCCACAAGGTCTAGCAGCTGTATCTTATTTTCAGATGTGCTTCAGATTTCTTCCTTTTGGCTAGAACTGCTATTTGGGTTCTTAGTATTTTAGCTCTTACCATAACTTGAGCCTGTGAAGGCATTTTATGAAAAGCTCAGCTTTTATGAAGAGCAAATAGCTTAATTATGGAAATCACTTTCTTTTGAGGTATGTGACAGAAATAAATCTTCCTGATTTTAGCAAAATATATGTTAGCTGAGAAAAAAGAAATTGACTTGGCTGAGGGAACTGTGAAATCTGGATTAAAAATCTTTCTAAGAATTCCAAGAGAAGGAAATGGAGTATCTGTTTAATGCAGTCATTAATCATCAGGAGGAAGAAAAGCAATTTAATGAAATGAATTACATATTAATCACATACTTGTTCATTGAAAACGAAGGTGAGAGGTAGCATATGATAGAAGTAGAAATATGCATTTGAACTTTAGGATGACTTAGTCTTGGTTAAGTTCCTTGGTTAATCCTGGAAGATAATTCCTATGAGAATGTGGAAACACTGCAAGAAAAAGATTAGCAAAAATACACTATTGATCTCAAAACCTGAAATATGTTCTGAAATGGAATTCTGAGCTGTGAATTTTAATTTTGATGTTCAAGTATGTGATTCAGAGTTTATTTTCATGGCTGAATGCATTGTTTCCAAGTTAGAGGATGTTGGGTGTACAATACTGAACAGACCCAATAAAAGAGTAGAGTTGGTAAAACATAAATTTTAACACTAACAGCAGACCAGGGAGTGTGCAACTACAAAGTGAAACATTTGCTGGCAGCTTGTAAGTCCAATTAATTACTCTATGAAAAATTGTCAATATTTTTGAGTTATCCATTGGAGGTTTCTGCAATTTGTTCACAGGCAATTTGCAAACAGAAAAGGGGCTGAAATCCCATTGGTGCAATTTTCATTATAAATGATTTCTTCAATCCTGCTGTAGAGAAATAACACAGGATACACAAAAGTGTTTTGAAATCCATGCAAGAAGCAATGCAAAGGTTCAGCAAAGAGAAATGGTGCCAGGTTTCAGGGTGGGGTGAGGAGCAGCTGAAATGAGGGCATACAGAGCCCCCACAGGCACCATCAGTGTCTCATCTGGGGCAAGTTCTCGCTGGTAAGACCAAACAGAATGCTTGTTGTGGCTTTTAAACTCAGAATACTCTTTCCCTATCTCTATGAAGAACAGACTATGAACTATATGAAACAATTGTTAGCAAAAACATCATCTCTGGCTATGTGTCCTTCAGTGCAGAATATCACAAGTGGAGTACAAGGCCGTGTGATAATTTGGTTTGTATAAACTGTGGTTTATCTTGATGTCAGACAGGTGTTTTGATTGTTGTCAAGATAATTCTCCTTTTGATTTTAAGCTGTGGTTGCATCCAGCATATCACAACCACATATTGGTAGTTCGTCTGTGAAACTCTGTCCCTCTGCCTGCTTTGGGCATGTCTGCTCTGGGGCTCTGACAGACTTATTAACAAAACTCAACACCACAACCCAGAACCAAAACCCTAAAGGTGAGTGTGAGTCTTAGAGGAAATCGAATACATGTGTCTCAAACTCTCAAAAGAGAGGCAGGAACACAGAGCCAGGGACTCTGGTAATAGGATCCGTGCCACAGCTAAGTAATCAACTGAGGTAAATGTTGTTGCAGCCTGTCAGCTCATACAGAGATAGTTATGATTATTGTCCTGAGCACAGAGAATAATATCAGACAGAGGAATCTTTCCTGTCATGGAGAGATGCTTTTCTTATGCTGAATTGACACTGGGGTTGCATAAGCACAATAATATTCCTATTTCTTCCAGATACGCAGGGGTTCTGTTTTGTGTGGAAATAGATCTTTCTCAATAGAATTGACTGTAAAAGACAAATAACATCTTCAGTTTAGATGAAAAGGGTAGCAAATGTCTTGTATAGCTTGTAAAGTCCTGTGGCTTGAAATATATTTTAGTTGTACTTTGCTGCTGGTGGGCAGATCAAAGTGCATCTCTCTATGCAAAAAGGCCTTCTAGAGGTGAGAGCTTTTTACCAGATTTATTTAAAAATGGGAAAAAAAGCTCTGAGGAGGTCAAATGGGAAGTGACTTAGATGTAGCTGGATTGCAGTATTTCAATCTTGAAATCTGCTCTATTTTAGAAGGCATGATCAAGAAAATGACATTTTTTTTTGCCTACCAGAGTGGGTCATCCCATGCTTCAAGGCAGGCTGAGGTGATGGGTTTTGTGTTTGTAATGGATGGTTGGGAAGATCTTGGCCTGCAGTTGCCATTTCCCAGAAGAAAGCAGAGCCCCCAGAAGGGGATGGCAAACACAAAATGAGAAATATCAATGGGAAGCAGTTTTCTCTGCCAGGAGAATACCTACCAGATATGTTTATCATAAGCTCTTCCTACTAGAGGATCTAGAAATTTTACTGTAAGGTTTAGCAAAAGGAAGATAAACCTGATACAGTGAATATTTGAAAATACCAGTAAATAGGCAGTAAGTTTTATATATGCTGACTTGAAACTAAATATATTAAATAATTCTAGTTTGTATTAGGTTTGGAAATGTTTGTAGCACTACATCATTATTATAAATATTCTTTATATTCTTGGCTGCGTTTTTTCCTCGTGCCCCTGTTTGTCTTGTTATCAAAATGCAGGTAACAGTATTGGTCAACAGTCAATTACATCTTGAATTTTTCTTTCTTTGGTTGTATTCCAAATTTTTATTCTTTCTCTGTATGTGTTATAGTGACCAGTCCTAACGGGTTGTCCTTTTTCTTTTTAAGAATAGATACTCTTAATGGAGCATGATAAAGGCCAAGAAAATTCTGAACTAGCAGAAATTGGTGCAGTTACTTTTAAAGCCAATGGAGTTCTGCCAGCTGACACCATCTGATGATGTGACTTTGTTTCTTTTAACCTCTATTTTTTTTTTTTTTTTTACTGTTTAAATAAATTTTTCATGTAAGGCTAACTCAGCAGTTTCATTCTCCCTCAATAAGAAATCATCTTCTAAAGGATCTTTTAGATTCTTTAAATATCTTTCACATTTATGTTCTGCAGAGGCTGTGAGGTTTTGATATCAGATGGTGCCAAGCCAGGAACAGTGTGGTGTGTGTGCAGGATGCCAAGCATCAGAGATGTGCTTCTCTCCCTTTGTTAAAAACACAGAAACTCCTACAAAACTGCCACAGGATGTTTCTCTGCCCATTGTTACATGGTCTCTCAAGACTTTTCAAACCCTTTTTGGATAGGGTATGAGCAGATTGGTTGTTTGTTTCTAAATTAATTAGCACTGAACTGAGTTCTCCTTCTGAGTTCTCCTTCTCCTTCTGTTGAAGCCTTTACCGGGGCCCATACAATCTCTTTTCTCTCCGCATTTTGTCTGTGGTGTTCAGTAGTGTGTGCAGATTTGGGATGAGCTCTCCAGCACTGAGGTTTTTGCCTTCCTACCTCTGCTTGTTGTGACAGCTTTAATTGTTCCTTGGTAACTTCAGTCAAACTTGGTTTCATATATATATATATATATATATATATATATATATATAATATATGTATATATAAAAAAAAAATATATATATATGGTTTCATATTTATAGAATAGCAAAGGTCCTAGCAATAACTACTGTGGAACTAACACAAATCCTGTTGATCCAGGTGGAGCCATAGGGAAATGTATGCACCATAATTAAATTCAAGGGTTTCCTAGATTAAAGAGTTTGTCTTCCCAAGATCTGTTAGTCAGAAAAGAGACAGCCTTTTTGAAATTGGCATTTCAGAGTAAAAACTTAAAGAAGTTCTTATCCATCCCCTGTGCAGAAGCCTGTTTTTCTCCATTGGATGTGTGTGAGGAAGAGCAAGAGCAGCTTTCCTGTGAAGGTTGTGTGAGCTCTCTGCCTGACTCAGAGAAAGTGGGTTCGTAGGGAAGATATTTTCTATAATTTATTTTTTCCTCCTAAATCCTGGCTGAAGAACGATGCATTGCACTGATGATGAGAGTGTATTTCAGACTATTGATTCTCATGTCCCAGTTACATTGTCCATTTTCCTGAGAGCCAGCCTGAATGTTTTCCTTCTGTGGCTGGGGCTGTTGCTTCCATGTAATCTGTAATGAAGATGTAGAGCACACTCCTGCAATGCTTTATCTTACAGTGGCCTGGTATCAGTGCTGTTTATCAACCATGATTAGTCCTTTTCCAAAACACTGTGAGCAAGCAGCTCTTTCCCATCAACTATTTGTAGAGGTATATTTCTCTGAAGTCATGTGTTTGAAGATTTTGGTGAACTGTGTAGTTTATTTTTGATCACTTCTCTAATATGTCAATTTTCTGTTTTTTCTCCTCTTCAGCCTTTTATGCTTACAATGCATGTCAGTTCATGCCAAATCTTTGGCACTTCAGACGGTGTGATCTGTTAGGGTTTTTTATTATTATTAATTTCTAGACTTTTCAAGTGATTCCTGTACTTACCACTGTTCTTCTGAATTGCAAATGCATGAATTCCTGCTCTTGAGACATTGCCTGTCAAGAAAATTGTCCTAATTAACCTGGTGGTTCCCAATTTGCTAAGCAATCTTAAGTCATAGAGTCTCATCAAGTACCCTTTGGAAATCTGAATATGCTTATATTTCTACTTAATTTCCCTTATCTAAGGTGGTAGCAGTATAAAACTTCAGCAGATTGGTTCATTAAGTATAACCTCCAGTGCTTTAATCCACTCTCAGACTCTGTATTTATCAGGAAGCTCCAACAGATGGAATATAGATATGGCACCAGCTCAGGACCTGGGAAACCTTCAATGATAGTTTCTTACTGAAACACTGAATGTTCTCTCATCTTGTGTCATTTAATTTCCTCATTGTATAAATTATCTCTTTGTAATTTAAGAACATGTGTTCCTGTTTTTATATTTGTTCTCTGTTCCAATGACAAGGACTTTATTTTCTAAGGCATTTTAAAATGTGGGTAAAACAAAGTCTGTCAAGCAGACTAAGTGTTTTTCTCAATTTAGGTGTTTCCAATTTTTTGTGTTACAATTTTTCCTATTCACTTAAATAATACAAAAAGTTAAAGATATGCAGGGAAGATTCATTGAACAACCTATCTTGTCAGTCAAGCCCCCAAAGAAAAAACCCAGATTTCTCATTGTTAACACTACAGAGATAACAAACAGATGGACTGAAAGGAGCAAAAATGCTGGAATTTGATGGCTGTGAGCAGTTTTTGCCTTCAAAGCACCCAATCATGTTTTCTGACATTGAAGTAGGATGTTTCCAGCTGCTTTTAAATGAATTCCAAAATAACTTTGAAGATAGACATTTTGCTATGTGCTCAAGAGTTGTGTGGGTTTGGCTGTAATATCTGGTGTTTTGAAAGTAATGACCTTAACATCAGGGTTTCCAGTTAAGACTCAGTCTGTAACTCAGTTCCTTCTATTGAACAGAAGAAATCAATAATAATATGCTTCAGGACTTACCTGATATAGGCACAAAATACATTTCTATGCAATGCTGCATTTCAGTTTTCTCTGTGGGGATTATATTGGAAAACTAGACTGAAAATGTATTTGTTTTAGCAAGCAGGTCTCATAGACATTTGAACTATAGAACTGAATGCATTTTTCTGGTGAAGCTGAGACTTCCAGTGATGATTATCAAATCTGAAATGCAAAGAGCAAGTCCTGTGTTGGGTGCTTATTCACAGTGCATAGTAATTTCTCCTTGGTGAGTTATCTTGGGGTGTTTTACAATTCAGGACAGTATGTAAGAGCTTATAGCTTTTCTCATCAGCTACTCTTACTGCTTATAAATTCTATGTAGGCTGCCTAATCATAGGAAGATACCTTTATTAAAACAAGCTACTGGGTAAATGAAGTTTTCCAGTTCTAATCACAAATACATGTGTCATTAAACACACTGCAAAGGCTGAGCACCTTGCAGCTGTCTGTTGATGCATTCTGTGTAATTCTGACTTATAATAACAGAAACTTTCTGGTATGAACAATCAGGCTATACTATGCAATATCATGGTGATGGAGTATTTTTTTAAACTCTGCTCTTGGATCTGGATTCTGCCTTTAAAACCAGTCCCTGAGGTGTTCTTGGGTGATGAGGAGTCACTGTGGTGAAAGTATTCATCTAGGAAGACCATGCTTGTTTTCTGTAGGGGTTACCTGGAAAGTGCTGTGTCCACTTTCAGCTGTTGTGTCATATGGGTCTCAGACCTGATCACTGTTTTATACAACTCTCTGAACTTTGGAGTTTTGACTCTTATGGCTCCCTTCCAACTCAGGATACTCTATGATTCCATGACTGATCCCATTTTGCTTCAAGTGCTTCAATGTTAGAGACTGCACACCTTGTAGGAGTTAGCTTGTTTTCTGAAACTGAAACTTTGCCATCGTGAGAGGAAATAAAGAATCCATTTATTTTCATACCTTTAATTTGGACTATGTCAGATCTCTAAATTAAGATTTTGCCATGTTCTTCTACCTTTGTTTGCATTAAGCATTGCATTTTGTGGTCACTTGTCTCAAAATGAACTCAGACTTGATTCCAGGATTAAACCTATGCTTTAACTGAGGAGATAGCTGTATATAGAGCTAAAAATTATTCTGTTAGGTCATTTCAATGTCTGTTCTCAAGAGTAACTTGAATTAACTCACACAAATTTGACACTACAAGGCATGGGTAGCTTTTGTGTGGTTCTCAAACCAAAGCTCTGTGTTAGGAGTTTTCTCCTGCATAGTGTAGGTAGGTGCTGGAGGAGATGCCCATCCTGTTCCCCAGCTGCATTTGCTGCATCTGTGCCTTTTTTGGGAACCTGCTGCTGGAAACTGCTGCATATTCAACCCAGGCACTCCACAGTAATCAGTAACCATAAAACAAGTAATGATGTCTTTAATATACACTTCCACCTCTATCACCCATTCTGCCCTGAAGCAGATTATATAAAAGGATTTTTAGCATTTCATTGATGCTGCAAACTGTCCCATCTGGCTTCACTAATGCTAATTATATGAAATTTCTTCCCACTGGTGATTTTCCAATTCCTTTTCCTTTGTTTTGCAGATTCCTGTCATTAATACAGTGATAACTGAAGCGTTTCTTGACTTTCTTTCCTAATTCAGCTGAACGCTCATGAAATCTTGGACTTTTCTGTTAATTTTTTCCTTTATTAGCTTGCCTTTGTAGTGTTCAAAATCGCCCTTGATTCTCCAGTTACTCCCCAGCAGAGATTAACACCTCTTCTGGTTTTTAAAGGCCCATCAATCCTTTTCTTTGTCTGAAAAACGGGCTGATTATTCCCCAGTCAAAAATTCCAGCTTTTAGTCTCAGAAATCTCATAAAGTTTCATGTGAATGGAGACAGAGAAAAATCAAAATGTTTTTTCACAATGTTCAATGTGGACCCCATTGTACACCTTGTACAGGATTGAGGTTCTGTGACATTGATAACCCAGGTTTTTATCTTAGAGATTAATGAGAACTGTCCCCAAATGCTGCTCAAGTCCATTTAAACAAATTAATAGAAAGACTGAGTAAAATGTAATGATAAATATTAGTCTGCATTGCACATACTCATGATGGTTCAAAACTAGTATTTATTTTCCCTGTGGTTGCACTCTGATACAGGTCAGCAAGTCTGGTCTGTCTCTGTAGTTGTAATTTTACTTGCTGACTCTTTTATTAAAGAGGAATAGAACTCTTGATGGCACAGGCTATTTTCATAAATAAGCAATAATGGAGAGTGTATCAAAAATACAAGATAAAAACCAGCATCAATATAAGTTATGGGTGGCAGTAAATAAATAGCCTGGCGTTATAAATGTTGAGTTTCTTTAGAGTATAAATGTCATACTCTCTGCAGACATAAGTGTTCAAATCTGACTGAGTGCAGTGGGAGTGGTACAGAAATATTTCAGACCCAGGGATGGACCTTCTGGAAGGATTTTTGAAATGTTCTGGTGAACAATTTATGGGCCGTGGCTACATGTAAATTTTGAGTGACTTGATTAAAGAGCTGTATATTCCAGTGCAGATTGAAAATGCACTTAATGAGCCATGCCCTCAGATTTTATTTCATTTATTCTTTTCAAAGAGGCTTGAGTCAGCAGTTTCCATAGAGAATGAGCCTTGCTCAAACACCAGGGCAGGTCTGACAAGTCTCTGGCTGAACTCTGTGGCCACAGTTCACAGCCACCTCTGGTGAGGGTGCCACATCTCTTAAATCAGGTGTTGGGAGGACAGAGCAGGGCTGGAACACCCAGTCATAGCCTGGTAAATCTTCCCTCTCTGAAGGATGGTGTCTACTCACTTCCAGGGCAACCTCCAGATTTATACTGCTGCATGCTGAGATTAGCAGCTGGATTTTCATTAAGTGCTTGGTGTGCCAAAGGAAACAGGCTGAAGGGGGCAGAAAGAGGGAAAAGTAACAGATCTTGGTTCCCTGCAGCATGACAAGCCAACAAGGAAACCACATCAGCTTGTCTTGAGTACTGAAATCACTGTGGTTTTCAGATTTGTGGATGCCATAAAGCTAATACAAGATAATAAAAGATTCGTCACTAAAATTTGAGTTTTTTACTAATTATAGTATTTTTATTATTACTGATGTAAAAACAAAGTATTGATATTTTTCTATTTCAGGCTTCCATTTTAAATTTCTCCCCTCAAAAGTAATAATTGGGTGTGACCGTGTTCACAGGGGTTTTTGGATGAGGCAAGAGATGAGAATGTTGACTCCATGTTCAGAAGGCTTGATTTATTATTTTATGATATATATATTACATTATAACTATACTAAAAAGAAATGGAAGGAAAAGGTTTCCTCAGAAGCTACCTAAGCTAAGAATAGAATAGAAAAGAATGATAACAAAGGAGCTCTCTCCAACTCTGTCTCAGAGAGAGCTCGGTCCTTGATTGGCTGTTAATTATACACATCCAAGATGGCCCAATCAAAAATCCACCTGTTGCATTCCACAGCAGCAGACAACCATTGTTTACATTCTTTTTTTGGGGCCTCAGCTTCCCAGAAGGGAAAATCCTAAAGAAAGGATTTTTAGTGAAAAAGATGTCTGCGACAATTGGGATTTTTTTGTTTATTATGAAATAGACATTGTTTTAAAATGCAGCAGCAATGAAATATTTTTGTTGTCTTGGTGAGTCTGTTTGAAATAGATTTGCTCTGCCAATTTACAGAAAACAGGCAGAGATAAGCAAATGGGGAAAAATATTTCTGGGGGACATTCCAAATTTAAATCAGCATTGCTAATATAAAAAAATCCCAAAGGTTAAATACTAAGGAGAGAAATTTCTAACACATGTAGGAGGAATTTTGGTCACATGGCCTGTCTCATTAAAGCCATTGAAGTGGAACCTCTCCTCAGAGGAAGGCTGCTGGAGTGTGTAATTATTTGCAGGGCAAACTCTGAGTCTGTGGCACACTGGATTTTGTTAGTGTACTGTAAAAAGGCATAAGTATGAGCATACAATAATTCTGTAATTAGAATTACATCAGGCATAATGTTTTTCCATTAGACAGCACGTTGGCTGGTTATAATAATGATTTGGAAGTCTGTGTTCCCAAGCTGCCCTAATGGGTGTCTCCTAGCCTTGAACAAAAGGAATCAAATATTCACTCCTAGGCATGACTTAAACTGTTGCATCCATTTTTTACAGTAATTAACATTTTATGTAATTTTCACCTCTGATCAGCCTCCTTCTCATTTAAATCAAAACTTGTCTGATTCCCACTTATCAGCAAATAGATTAGCAGGTGATTTGATTCACCTTAGAAGTTTAAATGTCTGATAAGTTTTGGCCCTGAGTCGAAGTAGCAAATGAACTTTGGCAGTTTATAGCTGTGAGCCTTATTAATTACCCAAAGACAAAACTTGCTCATAGACAGTTGATCAAGCACAAGGAGGATTTCTAGTGTGTCTTTAAAAATAAATAGTATTATCTTGTGTGTGTCTACTTGTATATACATATCTCCTGTAATGTCAGGTTCAGCTCTTGGACACAAGAATTGCAGATGTGGGGCTGTAGATTTTTTTTTTTTTGCTGATGTTGATCTGCTGCCCAGGAAACAGTTTGTTCTGTACCAGATGTAATATAATTAACCCTCTTGTTTAGCTCATTAACTCATATTCCATTTTAGTTTTTGTAAGAGACTTTCAAGCAAGAGTTCTTGATGCAGTTTTTCCTGTCTACAAGCTCTAGGTCAGTAATTTTGTGCTGACAATCTGTAAGGATCAAAAGAAAAAAAAAAAGGCATTGTAATTTTACCTGGGTTTATTATTTAAACTAGAAAATGCTGAGGGGAAAAAAAATTAGAAATTGTTTTCAAGAGAAATGGGCCAGGAGGACATGATTTGAAATGTCCCAGAAGTGTCTCTACAGGATGGAAGAGGCAAAAGGAATGAAGGAGACAGGCAGGATACTATTGAAACAGCAGAGAAGGGGAGTTAATTCTAAATAAAAAATGGTACTTTTTCCAGTAGCTATCAAGCTTTTTAATTAACTTATCTATACTGATTATTAAATTACTGGATGGTATGGATGTAAATGAAGTAAGTAGAAATTATCTATTTGTCTTAGCCCCAACTAGAAAATAGATCCTTGTGTTAGAGAATTTTCTCTCCAAAACCTGGATAATGTGCAGAAAAACATGATTTAGTCACAACCACGCCTGTTTAGTGTTACCCTTCACAATTCTTTCTCTCAAAGCTGAAGCTGTCTGGGAGTGACAGAGAGAAATATCAGTCCATGCAAACACGAACAGAATTCTTGCTTTTCCCTGGTACCAGGAAGAGCCGTGGGATGGTTACAACAGGAGCAGGAAGGAGCTGCTCCCCTGACCATGGAAATCTGCCCTTTATTCCCTGCACTGCTGCTGTGTACACTGAGAGCACAATGCCCCAGTTATTGCATTGTATTCCAGGAACAAAGCAATGGTTCCTGCTTCAGTGAGCTTGTGAAATGCACACTATTAACATAATGTTAATTACAGTAAATTGTGCTTTTTTTCTGTGTCTCCTCTTCTCACCTCAGCTGAGTTTCCATAATGCTGTAATTGTTTCATGATGCCAGTAAAAATTGGATGTCTCAGGGGTAATGTCCATGAAATCTTATTTTCTACTGTAGTCCATTAAGAAGATGCTGATATTAACCTGAGAATCTGAGGTCAGTGTACAGACCATGAATTTGTTCAAGCACACTTGTTTGTTGTAAAAATAAATCTTTGTTCATAGAAGCCTTCACTGTGTGTTCTCACAGAGGCTCAACTTTACCAGATCTTG
Source organism: Chlorospingus semifuscus (assembly GCA_035048045.1). NCBI lineage: Eukaryota > Metazoa > Chordata > Aves > Passeriformes > Passerellidae > Chlorospingus > Chlorospingus semifuscus. The sequence continues at coordinate 8,399,545 of JAWWMS010000287.1, read as the reverse complement.
ATTGTAATCACAGATTGCATCAAAACCAAGTAACAGCATAGTGTGTGTGTGTCTTGGGCATTTTGGAAAAAGGGTACTCATTTTATGATTCCTAAAGTAGGTTAGGAAGATGCAAAATGAAAATGTAGCAGAGAATCAATATAGCTTTCAATTTATTTAATTAATGATGGCAGTACAAAACAGTCAGCTTTGCATTGATTGTATTGAAAATATGAGAAAGGAAACTAAAATACTGGCTGCAGTGTGGGGGGTCTTTTTGGTAGCTTTTTTAAATTTTTTGTGAAACTTTCAGCAATTAATTTTTGTAGTAAAATGGGAAACAAAGCAGTTCTATCCCTTTTGCTGGAAGCAATGCAAGACCATTGTACAAAGCAGATTCTGTTTCCTCATTCCCTCAGCCTCTTGAATAACAACATTTAGAATTTCAAAATGTTGGCTGGTTCCCATTATCTTTGATTCAGTTCTTTTTGTCAAATCCCACCCAACAGAAGCAGAATTGCTTCACATACCTAAAAGTCTTGGAACAAATTTACTCTTGGTGCAAATTCCTTGACTAAAGACACCTAAAATAAGGGCTGAGCTTCGCTCAGTTCTGTTGGCTGCAGTGAATCTGCACAGCTCAAAATACTCTGGATTTGTCCATGCTACTTCCTATTTCTATATAAACATTCTGTTCTGTTTATGCTCTGTCCAGGGGGATGGTAAATTGTGTGAAATCAGCATGAACAGTGAATGAGAAGCACATCACAGTGCTCTGGCTGCCAGGTGGCATCGCCTATTTCACTAAGGAACAGAAAGACTGAAAGAGGTTCTGAAAGCAGCTTCTGACAGCCACTTGCTTCAAATGTCGCATTGCTGACTTGGTTGTTGCTGAAATTGTGGTTCCTGTTCCATTTTGTCAGTAATGCTTCTGTGACTATTAATAGCACAGTCAATTTATGGGGAATCACAACCTTGGGCATGCCAAATTCAGAATAAAACCTTACAATGGTATTTTCTGTATGTCTGCTCAGGTCACTTGGCAGCCCTTGATTTTATCAATCAGCCTGACTCTTTAAAGTACTTTTGCAGTTTAGTTGAGTGATTTTACTTAGCTTTGCAAGACCTGTCTCAGAAGAAATATTAGTAATGTCTTTCATAAAGGACAGTTTCATCAGAAATTGTATGGCACCTTCTTGGAACTGATTTTGCCCTTCTTTATGATGACCAAATACATTCACTGCAATGTATCTTGGCAGGGTTTTATACTTCACTTTTCATTGCTTTGTGTTTGAGTTCTATTTTACTCTGGATACAAAGAGTAGAAGTTAAAATACTATTTTTTAAAAAAAGCACTGTGATGTCAGGAATGCTGTTTCTAAACCCACGGTAATCTTAATTTAGGGATGGATGTGGCCACACTTTGGCCTGCCTGGACAGGGAACTGCTCTAGGAATGACCTTTTTACTTACTTGTGTCATTCAGAGTCCCTCTTGGGCTTTCTGGTCACTTGATTAAAAAAAGACTGTGTAATTTGACTTAACTAAATAAGTGCAACTTTCATGGACCTACCATGCAAATTGATTGTAGAACAGAGGAAAAGCATGAACTGACTAATATATTTATATGTATACATGTGTGTAAAAAATTAAAAAAAAATAAACTACTTGGATTTTTTGGATAGTTACTTTTTGAGGTAGCAGCAGAAGTCACTTTCCTGACTATGTAAAAATGGTCATGAGTTATTAAACAGATTCCAGCGCTGAAAGGAATTAAAGAATTCATGTCTACAGTCTCACTTACTGCTTGTTTTCTTCATGTCAGCTTCTTTGGCAACTGATTTTGTAAGAACTTCATGAGCATGGGTTTCCATCTTGTGTTTGAAGGATGCCTCGCTCACTAGAGCCCTGGTAGGGGATTTTATGTGATACCATAACAGAAAAAATAATTGGGTTTTGTTTGTTTTCATCCTGGATGCTTAAAAATGAACAGTGATGAAGGTGAGTATTCCTCCATAAAATCAGAACTGATTTTTGATCTACTGAATGTGAGCAGCCTGGTATCATTGTGAGATGATAATAATTGTAAGCTTTACCTTATGCTGCTATTCATGTGCTTCTTGCTCACTTTACAGGCATGAGGCTCATTGCTAAAGAGCTTTTTTCCCCTGCTGCATTTGTGACTGAAGCTTTACAAAGAAAGAAAGCTCTACCTTTCTTTAGACATCAGTTAGCTTATGACAAAAAACTCCCTGATTTTCCATTCACAAAAGTCCTGCCTTAGCAGTTACAATGTACCCATCTGAATTTTTGTGCCCTTAGGACTTGACTCGAATTCATTCCTAAGGGTAGCTTTCATATTGACCTTTTAGGAAATGGAATTCAAATTTTACACCAATGTAACTAATGTAGTCTTGGGGAACTGGAGGAGCATTTCTGTCCTGGGGCACTGTCAGATTGCTCAGGGGTGTCTGCTGCTGCTCTTTAACAAACAATAGATCCAGAAAAACTGAAGGTGCCAGATACACAGATCTGAAAACAACTTTGAGGCGTGTATTTGCAGTTGGAAGGACCCAAAAGAAAATTAAGTTACAGATGAAGGACCAACAATAGGAAGTATTTTTTTTTCTTACAAAAACTGATAATTAAAGTGTTAAGTTTATTTTGCCACAAAGTCTTCTGAAGGTCAAAATTAGTTATGTTTAAGAAGAGGTCTGCATAAATGCATGAGGGATAAGTCCATTAACGGTTATTTAAAATCATGAGTCTTATTTACATTTCTAATTTAGCAAATCAATTAAGTGGTTATTGGCAGAGGAGATGAGGGGGTGCTGGTATTACTTGTGCTCTCCTGCTTATTACAGACTCATGGAATGGTTTGGATTAGAAGGGAATCTTACAGATCATTTTGTTCCAAGCCCCCTGCCATGGGTTTGAGGGCACCTTCTACTAGAGCTGAGGTTGCTCAGGGCTCCATCCAGCCTGGCCTTGGACTCTTGCCTTAAGCAGTTTGTGTTTGTTCCTTGTCAAAAGCAGGATTCTGGGTTCTGCTCACTTTGGTTGTATCCAGGACAGCAGTCCTTAGTGGGCAAGACCACCAAACCCTCCCTGGCTTTGCCCAGCCCCCTATTAGGGAGCCTAATTTGCACCAGCCTTCACTGGCTGGTCATTTTTTAGCCTAGTTTCTTGAGGTCCAGCAAGATCCTCACTATACACCCTGCTCCACTGGGGAGCTCTGGCTCCAGCATCCCTGGTTACCCTGATCTCAGCATTTCTTTCCAACCCACTTCTCATCCTTGCACTCCAGGTAGTTGTACTACATTCCCCATTTTTCCATTGCCCTTGATGCACCACAAATAAAGCCACTCACAAACAGCTGACTTGATTTACTGACACTTCAGAAGTGATTTGGCTGCGGTAAAAGAATAAAAAAAACCAACATCTTGGCTCGTTCCAGAGCAATGCTGAAACATGCAAATGTTTAAAACCAAAGAGTACTCCTTCTGCTTTAATTTGTGCATGCAATTGGCTAACAACAATAATAATGATTTAAAAGGTAGATTTACCTTGTGTTTTAATGTGTAAAAACAATTAATAGCCATGAAAAAATGATCCTGATCTCACAAATTCTTCTTTGCGTGCGAAAATATGAATAACATAGGGTTGAAAATTATCTTTGAGGATAGTCAGTCAGGGTGTCATTAATAATTGATTTAAAAATAAAGCAGCTTTATCTCCTGTGGGACATGTCAGCCCAGCTTGGAAGGAGCTGGTGGCAGAAGGAATAGACAGGAGGAGGAAAGACAACCACAGCTGATGTGTCGTGTTGTTCTCAGGGGAAGCAGCCTGGCGTGGATTTCTTGGGAGCTCAGAGAAACTGTTGGCAGGGGAAGAGTTACCTGTTGTCCTCTGGGAGCTGCAGGGATCTCTGGGGCAGGGTGAGTGCTGGGATCCCTGTCCTGGAGCCAGCAGGGGCTCCTGCTGGGCCTGGGGGGGCCACATCAAACTGCACAAGGAAAGGTGGCTGTGTGGTCAAGAGGCTACAGATAAAGGCAACCAAGGGGAAAAGAGAACTCGGGAAGGGTGGATCACTTTGTCGAACTCTCCAGAGCTGAGTTGGTGGGCCCAGGGTGAGACAGAGGCATTGGAGTGTTTTCTATTAACTTCTCCTAGATGGGAACAAGGAGGAGCAGGGGACCTGTGCAGAAGGAACTGTCAGAAATATATATATCATATTGACATGACATGGTCTTTAAAATGTTTTTTTATTTTAATTTTTTTTAATTTTGAAATTTTCTTTATTTTAATTTTTTATTTTTGTTTTTAATTTCATTTTTATTTTTAAATTTTTAGTTTTTATTTTTAATTTTTATTATTTTTAATTTTTTATTTTATTATTGTATTATTTTGTTATTCTTATTTCATTATTGTATTATTTTATAGTATTATATATTATTATATATTGTTTTTTATTTTATGTTGTATATTTATTGTATGTATTTATAGGGGAGTGCCAGTAGCTAAAAGCAACAGAACTAGAAGTGTTTCTGTTGAGAGTTTTGAGAATTGTGTATGAAAGAACACTTTTATTGGTTTGCAGCTCTGCTAAGCAACTTTTCCAAATGAAATGTGTTGATTCTTATTGTCACATATTAACTTCAGGGATTTTAGTGTTCTTCTCTTGCAGACTGTAAAATGGAAAAATATATAAATAATGTCTGGAAAGCTGCTTCTGACTATTTTGCAGTAATATTTTAAAAAATAAATTATAATTATAACCTTTATATGTATCCACCTTTATAGTTGACATACATCTCTTAATACATTAATTTCTTGGAGTCCAGATTTACCTCTTAATGCAGTAAGGCAAATTCCAAAATCTTTGAAAGTCTGCTCCTAATGGTGCCTAAGATGGTGGAACAAAGAATAAAATTACTCCATTTTAATGTCAGAAGCTAACGTATGCTTTTAATCCAGCTGCACCCAATATTAAAAGCAGTTTGTTTTTAATAAACTTGAGGGTGAATGAGAAATCATTTTGCTGCTGTGACTAATATGGAAATGGGTTTCTGTCCTATGAAATGTATAGTCTATGTACAAAGGAAAATGAATTTTCAACGTGGAAACAGCTTTATTGATGTTTTTAAATGAAGTGAGAATGGCACAGTTCCTTAAATTGAACGTGGAGAAACAAAGATGCACTATTAGTTTTATAAGTCATTTCATTGTCAGTAACCTAATAATTACAGTAAATTGTATATATAACAATAACCCCTGAGTGTTACTCATTACAAGCAGATAGTCAATGATGTGATAAGGCAAAAGTGCAAGGTGATAAGGAAGGTGGTTAATTACAGCAATGACTGATTTTCCATGAAGCATGGTATTGCAATTTATTTGCTCTGCAGCAGTTAGAATGGCAATAACTCTGCAAATGCTGACTGCATCCAATGGCTCTTTCCCTAATGGAAAGCAATTGCTATGCACAAATCTAGAATGTTACACAATGTTACAATATTCTAGAATATTTGGGATAAAACTTATCTTGAAACCATCAATGTCTATCAGTAAATAAAACCCATTAGTAAATAAAACCCAAGAATGCAATAGAATGAAAAGGAATAATGCTACTGAACTCATTAGATGCTCAAAAAGAAATTCTTGGTCTGTACAGCCTATCCTGGAGTTTCCCAGTACAGCTAACCTGTCATAGATACAGCTTGGAACTGCACAGATGCAAACTCAAAAGTTGGTTGGATTTGGTTTTGTATTTTTATGAGCCTTAGGTGTTCTTTCAAATATTTCCCTTGACTTCCATCAGTTATTTAGCACGTGGCTGCTGTAGGTATCCATATCTGCTGTACTACAGAATCACATGGGGTGTGAATTAAGTTCCATGTGCAAGATCCTTTCTGCATTATTTTTGTTCATTGCCTGCTGTGATTGTGGTAAATCCCAGTCAGCTCTGCTGCCTTGCAGGATTTGGTTCATTTTTCCTCTGCAGGGCTTAAATTAGCAGCAAAAAGAGATCCTCTCTAATTCTCCACTGTGGTGAGCCAGTGCTATTGCGCTCCATGCCAAATGACTGCAAACAAACAGCAGGTCACTACTGAATCTGATTGTCACAAGGCCTTTTAAAATAACCATATAAACATCTCAGAGAATCACCTGATTTTTTGTTTTTAGGGTGGGTGCTCTTTTAGGCAGCAGCACATGTGGGGAGAACAGGTCTGAGATGGGGACAGTGGTGTCAGGACCTGTAGCCCAGGTCCTGGGGCTGTATGATCACATTGCATTGGCTTCAGCAGAGCAGAGCTTGGAGCTGTGTCCTTCTGGATTTGCATCCCTAGGAGTGCAAAATGCCAAAAGGAAGGCCTGCCAGAGGTTCTCACAGCACTGGTAACTTCAGCAATGTACTGCTGTAAAATGCATGTTCATTTAGCTGGAAGTTGGCATTTTACCTGCTCAGTGGAGGAGGTTGCAGACTGATTTTTGGGTTATCTTGAATCTGATTTGAGTCTCTGCTCAATGTCCTGAGTGACATGTCCCACAGAGCAGAGCTGGCCCAGGGGCAGCTTTGGGTCCAGGGCTGTAAATAGGAGTGGATAGATATCAGTGTCCTGGTGACACCCAGCAGCCTGTGACACCTTCCTGGGGAGGAGTTCTTATCCCATGTCCCAGCCACACTAAACACATGGAGTTATACATACTGGGAGTTGTAATTACAGTGCAGGAACAGATCCCTTTCATTCCTCTGTCTCCTGCAAAACCCCTTTTTAATCACTCACCAAAGCCATGCAGGAAGAACAGGAGGCCAGGATTAAAACCTGTCTGCTCTCTTGGGCCATTTCTTAAACACCCACAAACTCCCAGCCTAACCCAGGCTTTCTCATTTGATGGTTCAACTAGGTATAATTAAATTTAGTATCATATATAGAAGCTACTGGCTCCTGTCTGAACTTTGTCTGAAGATTTATCTTGGTAATAAGATTATACTAATAATTGCATTGAGTTTGTCTTAGCTCAAAATGTTTTTGCTAATCAGAGCACTCTTTGACAACTTGGTGAGTTATCTTCTACTTGTGTTAAATGGAAAAGCTATGTAAACTGAAAGCACAGGGTAATAGCTGTAAAGAACAATTATTTCAATGACTTGAACAGAGATGGCCAGTTACTTAATAACCTCTTAATATGAAGAGAGATTATTTTTCTAGGGTTCTGTTTGTGCTCAGATTTAAACAGCTTAAATTCTGTCTTCTTCAAACTCAACATAGCAGGTGAAGAAGATTATTATGACTAAATGAGAGTGGTATGTATAGGAAAGACTGTATACTATAACTCTCTAAAGTGGAAAACTGAGATCTGATGCTTAGTTAAAGCTGATTTTGTCTTGGCAATGATCCATAATGTATGTTTAATCAAGCAAATGAAAATCTTGGGTTTAGGGTTTGGGGCTTTTTCTGCCTTTTTTTTTTGAAAAAAAAAACCCACTTCATCAAAATGGAGAACTTTAAAGAAGTTTGATTTCAGCAGGGTTATTTAATGAAGGCACCAATCTTTTTCTAACAAGAGTTAGATCAAGGGTAATATTTTTAAATGTGCCCAAGTGACTTGAAGAACTAAATTGAATTTCTGAAACTAACACAGACATTTCACATGTTTCCAAAGAAGTAGATATCTAAGGCACCTGAGTAATTTTTCATTTCAAAAAAAAACACCCACACATTCATTTTTATGTTAAATAGGAAAGTATCAGGAAAATTTTTTCTCAGATCAGATACTTAACCTAATCTCATATTCATTGCTAGTCACAAAATTTAAATTTTTAAAGAACAAGCATAAAGAAAAAAATAGCTTCCACTTTTTTCTAAAGCTAGGTTGTTAATTTAAATAAGAATGTGATGAACCTGAAAAGGCTAGATACATCATTGAGATCCTGGTATCACAGATATTATTAAATCCTTCAGGCTCCGGGGAGAGGGGGCTCTGTCTTCTCCCTGGCCCAGAGGTTTTGGTGTGCAGGTAAGGGTTACATCCTCACTCCTGATTTTCAGTCTGGCTGTTCTCAGGGTATCTGCACTGCAATGGACCAACCCATGGTGCTTTTGGCTGTTACTGAGCAGGGTAAAACTGCTCTGTGTGACCTGTAGTTCATCACCATTGACGGTTTCTCCCACTCCTGAACAGTTTCTCAGGTCGAAGAAGTTTTATCCTCCCTCCCTCTGGATGTGTGGGTTGCTGCATCCATTATTAAACTGTGTTTGCCTTGGGAAGTCCCTGAAATAACCCCACACAAGAATTTCTCAACGCAGTCAGGATTTATACAGCCATGGAAAAATATTCTAGTTACTTATTTCTTTCTCTCTGCTTCAGTGCGAAAGTGGAAACGAATAATTATACACCATTATCTTCATGTTTTGTTGGCATGTGACCTTTAGGCAAAGAACAGTGGCATAAAGAACAAACATTTGTGCATGTAAACCTAGCCACAGGCACTATTAACTATTCTAAGGGAAAATAGATTAACTTTGCTTTTAAGAACTTTCTTAGGAAACTCTTTTAGACATGTTAGACAATGTCAACTGCTTCCCTCAGCCTGAAATTTTCCTCCTCACAAAAATAATGAAATAATTGTTTCCATTCTAGTAATGATCTGTATATGATGAAGAACATAAATTTTATGAGAAGAAGGAAAAAAAGAGCAAAAAGTGATATGAAGCAGTGGCAGGACTACAGGACTAGGCATGTGGTAAAGTGGAGTCTCTAAAAGTCCTTGGGAAAGAATTCCAGTTGTCTCCTTTCTCAATTATAAAGCTTTTGCAGGATTTGGGTTCTGGCTTCACACATGTGAAATCTGTCTCAATTTTGTGTTATGTGTTCAGGGCATCTCCTTTAGGGGCCAGTTGTGTACCAGACTGGGAGGAAAGGACACCACTAGATCAACTCCCTGTTGCATGAAGGAGAAATTTTAGTGCAAATCTAACTTTTAGAGGAAGGTGGTGATTCGTGAAACTTTTAGTATCTTTTTACTAACTGTGAAAAATTCTGTGCTGTGCTTGATACTGATGGCATCCTCCATGTTCCCAAGGCTCCAACTTTACCATCCCAGTGCCTGCTGAGGTACCACAGGTGGTGTTTCACTTTCAGAGGTGGAACAGTGTGGATTAGGACTGGGCACAAAATCAGTGAGTCTCTAAATAATGGATCAGAGGAAGAACTTGTGGAGGAAGGAGGAGGAGCAGAAAGAAGTATTGATGTAGGTCAGCCAGACATTCAAGTGTGTCTTTAGTAGGATGTTGTGGTAGTGAAGTTAAAGGCAAACTAGACATTTTAGCAATGAACCAGAAACAAGATAAGATGTCTAGACATCAATAGCATTTACTGCATGAAAGATCTATCAAAGAAATGCAGCAGACTAACAATAAAAAGGCAAAGATGCTTTTAGTTGTGCAGTGTTTTTTTCCTTTTAGCTTGCACAGTTTGTACTCAGTGACCTTCTGTCTCATCTCTGTGTGTGGTAGGAATCTCATCTGAAAAAGAAATTTAGTTTAAACTTGCAGTCTCCATTTGTGAATCAAAGAATTTCTACAGAATAACTAGCAGTGCTCTTTAAAGAAAAGCTTAAAAATTAGATCAGTTATTGAAGAGGAGTTACTGGAATTTAGATCGTGATTCTTATGACTGAAAAATGAAAATGTATTAAATTGTAGTGCCACCCACATGCAATGTCACAGTGATTATTGTAATTAAATGTAATATTGCTAATGTATAATATAATTATAAAAAGTGAGAATGTTAATTAATATACCTTTTAGTATAATGCATACCTAGGAATTAATCAGCTCTGCGTATGAGAAAGGTGAAGTAGCTCTTGGTAGAGAACCTCTAATTAACACAGTAACATTAAACAATTAACATTATGATGTTAGACAAACACAACAAGCATTCCATAAAACAGAAAAAGGAAATGAGGAAACACAATGTTGTGGGCCAGATTTCAGTGAGAGTTCCTCTGTGGATCGTAAAACCCCTGCAAAGCCTGAAAATGTGTTATTTCTCCTCTGTTCAAACACTCACAAAACACCACTGAATAAGCATCCTTCAGAAAGATTCCCTTTTCTAAAGGTGTCATTTTTGTTAATTTGAGAAATGGTTCATTGCAAATGATCTTGAATTAGGGTGTCAGTATAGCAAGTAATCATGTTTGACCATATTCCTTCATCATGTCCTTGGTTATAGGATTTAGTTCCTGTGATCCCCATCCTTTGCATTAGTCTGCATGTACTTCCCACTGTGGGTAGAGAAACAGGAGTTTGGAAGTCAATGAAGAGCCACCAAGTGAAGGAATAATAAACCATCTTCACAGCAGAAAGTCTTGAGCAGAATTTTAACTCAGGAAGTTAAAATAATTAATAAATAAAGCACAGCCCAGGTGTGCAGCTGAACATTCTTGGGGCAATGAGGGCATTGTTCTGTAATTAAACTCCTACTGCTTGTGCATCCCTAAGGAAAATCATTAACTCTGTGATGGTGGTGGCTTTCCTCGCCTTAGCCATGATGTTCTACAGCCCCTGCCATTGATGGAAAAGGGTCAAACCCTGAGCTGGGCTTGCACAGACCTCAGGGCTCAGATGAAGCCATGCCACGCTCTGTCATGCAGATCTTTTGTACAGGGCCATTGTCACAGCTGCAGCCTTGAGCACTTGCACGTGGAATTTTGCAAGAGGTCAGGTTTTGTAAATGCACAAGTGATGGTATTTTATTATATGGACCAAAGAGCAATGGATTTTCAGGCAGGACTTATGAGCTTCAGACAGCTGTTGAGATAAAGATAATAGCAGGGGGCACCAGTCATATTTAAGACAGTTTTAGGTATGTGTTTGTGAAGCAATTAGGATAAAATCACTACTCCCTGTATCCACAGTGCATATTGATTTTTAAAGCTGCGTTTATTCAATATTTATTTGTCTTGCTCATACATGAAAGGTTCCTGTTCTTTAGAAAAATGGGCCCAGGTACCAACCCTGAGCAGTCCAGAGGTGAAAATCATGCTGCTGCTACCTGAGCTGGCAGCACCATTTAATTGTAACAGAACTTCACACTGTCTTCTGCTTTTTACAGCTTATGGGTTCATGTAATTAATCTTGTTCTGCTAATACAGGAGGAGTGGAAGCTTTCCCCTGTTCCCCTGTCTAGACCATTTGATGTTCTTTTAAACAATATTTCCTGGTTAATTCAGTTCCCCTCTCTGTGTTTATATTCGTGTACTGGGAAGTTTCTTTTCAGCACATCACTGCAAGAACTGAGCCTGAGATAAAGTTGTCATTAGTAGCCAAAGTATTGCTTAGAATATTCTAAAAAGTGCCCATTTTGGAGAAGTGGCAGAACTGGAGCTGCAGGAAGGGATTTTTCACTGGCACACTCTGTCATTATCCGAACATTTACACCAAATTGCTCTTCAGCAGGTGCCTGAAACAGAAGAGTTGTGATCAACCTCAGTTATTTCAGTTTCAAAATGAATAGATGAAAAAATTCTTGAGTTGTTAAAACCCAAAAAATGAGGTTTCCTTATGTCAAAGACAGGAGGTGGACTGCAAAAATTTCCACTGACTGCTAAGTGGATAGGGATACTCTACCATTTTATTTTTCTTTTATTTACTTCCCTTTATGATACTTTTTTGACTGTTTTTGCTGAGAATTGCCAGGCTTTACTTTCTGCTTAGAAGGTGCTGTTCCTGAAGGAGTAAGCTCTGGTGAAGTGAGTCTGTTCACTCTGATGGTCCAGAACTCTTAATCAAATAAGATTTAAGAGCTTTGTTGATACTTATGTTTTAAAAAAAAAAAGTATTGTATATCTCAATATTTGCATCAAATTCACTGTCTCACATTCACATAATATTGACTCCAGTTCCAAGAAAAAACAAAAATAATGGTTGTATAATTCCTTTGGAGCACCTGACAGTGTCTGTTTAATGTAAAAAAATTTCCAGGTAGATTGGAAATGTAGGGAGTGCCTGTCTTTCTGGGATGCAGAACTGTTATTTTTATGAATGAGCAGGAGCCATCATGGTTTGGCATGAACTAAACATTTACCCACTTTTTAAACAATGTGCTGTTTCATTCCATGCTTGGGTAGCTTTCAGTAAATTCATATTTCCCGTGGAGTTCTAAAGAAACATGAAATTCTTTGTGCATTTGCAGGAGTTTTTAAGTTACATAAAAAATAACCAGTTTATTATGACATCTTGTTGTGGTTAAAATGCTAAACTTTCCCCAACTGTTTAGAAATATTTTGAATGTTATAGAAGGAACATGCTCTTTGCATCTGAGTTTAGCTTGCTAGCGTGCACTTGAAGAAAAAAGAGGCAGAAGAAAAATCAAATTCTGGCATAACACTGCTAAAATATTTAAATGTGATGTGTCAAGAATGGATTAAATACAACTGGCTTTGGAAATTCAAACTGAATGTGGGGATGGTGAAATAAGCAGAGGTCTGCAGCTGCTGTAGGAAGGCACAGCATGTGAGACAGGGGGGTCATGGCCCATCTGGGAGGAGGAAAAGCTCTCCCAGTTCCCTCTGTCTGCTCTTGGCCTCCCACCCTCATTTGCACAATTCCTTTCTGCAGAGCCCTGACCTCATTCTGGGGGCATCAGAGGTACGAGAGCTGTGATCCAGCTGAGCATGGATGTGTGTGCCCTTGGGGTCTCATGCTCATCTTTCCCATCTCTTGTAATATTAATCTCGGAGACAACTTTGACACCACATCATTTTTTCTTTAATTTACCATCATAAATTTAATATTCACAGAAGGAGCCTGATTGACAGATCCAGAGGATAAAATTATTCATGAAGAAGGTAGTTACAGTTTAGGATCAATCTTGTAGTTGCCCTAATCTTGACTTGGAGGACTTCTCTTAGTGGGATTTCTGACTCAATGGTGCGACTGGAAACCAATTTGATTCTTCATAATTGCCCATAAATGAAAAAAATCAGATTTTAAGCTGCATCAAAGGCAGAATACCAGTCTGCCATGTGCAAGGAGAGCCCTTGGGACACTCACTGCCCAAGTGTGAGGCCAGTGGCAGCTATTTGTTCTCGGCCTGGAAATGAGCATCCCAAGAGCTGCTTTACCTCAAAATGTGCTTAAAAACTCCTACAGAGAGGTGAAATTGTGGCTTGAATGCTGGAGGCACCAGGGAATCCTGGATGGGCTAAAACCTTCTCTTGGATGCACTTCTCTTTTAACTCCATTGACAGCAAGGTGAAGGAGTGCTCCAAAACCACCTGACCCCTCTCTTCACCTCTGCTGGGCAATTTTTAACCCAATTATTCTCTTCCTGGCTGGTCAAGTTCTTCTAAAGAACAGATTAAACACAGTAAGCTCTCATGTAACTGAACCAGAAAAACTTGTCCTGGGTGGCACATCTCTCTATCAAAGCCAAATTCCTTGATGCTGAAAGAGACTGAGGGGAGAGTTCATGTTCCTGGTCTGCTTTCATTGCTGTCATTTTCACTAGAGATGCTAATAAGAATTTATGATGTTATAAACTAAAAGGACTTCTGGAACTGCTGCCAGTCAGTGAGAGTGTTTCTGATGTCTCTGACTGTGGTGGTGTTTCTATTATGATTATTTATTATTTTTATTTGCTAACATTAAATATTATTTATTATTTTTATTTTAAGCTGTTGGGCCTTTTCTAATCTGACTTATGCAGGCACAAGGTCAAACTTCACAGGAAATGAATGCATTGAATTCAAATGTGTTTATACATGATGCAGTGCAACTCATGCCTTTGTTTTGCTTATGAAATAGTCTGGAGAGTGTAGAAAGAGTCTAGAGAGTCTAGAAAGACAAACTAAATTAGAACCTGAGTCAGTTCCCATCACAGAGCCTGAGCTTGGCTTTCCTCAGCACATAAATTTGTAAAAGGGTTTGTTCAGTGGTAGATCAAGGAGCAGATTTGTGCTTTACCACTCAGGGTGTGCAGTTTGCCACAGCCATCTGCTCACATCCCCCCTCCTTTCTAGTGTGGCAAATCTGAGGCTAAAATATTGATAAATAATTTCTGCTGCTAAATTAAGACTTAAACAGTAAAGAGGAGAAGGGATGTGAGGTTTAAATTCTCCAGACATTCATGCTATGTGTGCTGCTGTTGAAATTATGGTGGTAAGGAACATGAAAGATCTGATGTGTGATAATTGCTTTCAAGTGATTTTATTTTGGCTAGCAGTAGAGATGGTGAAAAGAGACTCCAAAATAACTCACCTGGCTGAGTCATGTGGGTTTGTGTGCTTGGGACACCACAAAGAGCTTCTGAACTTAAAATACAAGACAGAGCAGAGAGAGATGAGAAAAATGAGAGCTGAATAAGGCCACAATATTAATTTAAGCATTGGAAGAGGGAAAGAAGGGTGGGACTCTATCTCCAGGTTTTTTTTTTTGGGGAGGGGAATTTATATTTACCATATGATAAACATCCCTTTCTTTAGCACTTCTTTGGCTCAGCAGAAAGATTTGGGAATTTTTTGCTGCCTTATCCTTTAAATCCAGAAGTTGTCAGGTTCAGCAGCCTTCAGAAACACCTTTCAGAGGGAATGAGATCTGTGATAGGACATGCTATAAAATGAGAGGAGTTTTCTGCAGTTATTTCCTTGTCTATAGAAGGAGCACTAAAATTAAATGAAGAGATGTTTTTTGGAGAGATCACTGCTGAGGAAAGCACCTGCCATCACAGCCACAGTAATAAAGAGATTTGTAAAAGCCATTTTGCTCCCTGGTTTTAAAAATGCCAGCTGCCCTGCCTCCCTTGCTGTGGGTTCCAGGTTCCTGGAGGCTCCCCAGTGCCTGCCCAGACTCTGCTGCTTCTCCCCACCAGAACAGGAATGTGGTGGATCCCTTGCTCATCTGCTGTGTGGTGTTAAATCAGTGGAAACTGCATTTCCAGCATGTCTGAGAGCCACTCCCAGCCCCTCCCTGCTTTGGGCAAACCCCTCTCCCAAGGCAGTGGCTGCACAGTGCTGCGAGCTTAATTCGGATAATTTTACAATGTCTCTTATCTCTGCCTCGTTTTCTCTGCTCCTTCCATGTTCAGCCCTCTGAGGATATCCAATGTTTTAAATAGTCTGAATTTCAAGAAAGTTAATTAAAGCCCCTGCCTTAATGCTACCTCAATATTTGCTGGTTCAATTTGATTTTTATATGCAGTTTTCTCCATCGAAGTGCCAAAATGTGCTGTAATTTAAACACTGTGGTGTCTGATGCTCAGATTACCAAATGACTGAAAAATCTTAGATGCTGCAATTTTCCATAACAACAAGAAATGTTTTGGTCCTTGACTCATGTAAACAGTATTTCATAAACCTGAGAAGGCAGGGAATTGCATCTTTTCACCACAAAGGAAGATGGATAGCAAATCTAGGAGCAAAAAAAGAATCCTTTTTGTCCAGCCATGGGTTGTACTTTTATTTGGGGTCTCAAAACACTACTCTGAGATTGATGATAAATAACGAGTGCTAATCTGAGATCCTTGTGCATTATATAAAGTTATGGAGATAGAAAATTGTATTTTTCATGTCTTATTTGCAGTGAAACACCTAATTGGAAACTGTAAAATGTGTCTGTAGCATTTTTGCTTTCTGCCTGGCTGTGGGTTTTGTCTTTATTTAAACACTGTTTCAACTTATTCCTGGCTAATAAGGGTGGGTATTTTACATCATTTTAGCAAAGTGGAACATTGGAATGATGTTACTGAAAATCTATATTGCCATTTTTCATTTTTATTATTATTTTTTCATAATTAGGCAATAAATACAAGCTGTGCTGATCTGTATGATTATGGCAAGCTTTCTTGCATACTGCAGGAATGAGGGAGTAGGTGGAAAAGGATTCCAGCTATGCTTGTAAAATTAATCTTTTAGGATGTTGCTTGCTGTTGTTTTACATCAAGACTCTTTGGGGCATGTGGCAAAAAAATAATAAAAGCTGATTGTCCCCAAGTCTGTAAACTTTTCTGGTAAATTAGAGTTGGACACAGTTCTTTGGCATTTTTTTTGAGGGTAAAGTGCCTTTACTCACCTTTACAGAGTCACTGCAATTATGAATAGATGTAATGAGTTTAGATTAGTTCCCTTCAAAGATCTGGTCTCCATTTAATTAATGCAGCTACAGATATTTTTCCAAGAAACGAGGAAGAAAATATCCTTTTACCTTCTGTGTCCAGTTTCTGGATATTTGATAAAAAGAACAAAATCACATGAGCAGGGCTCTGCCATCTGTAAGTCAGGCAGGGTAATAAAAAGCACACTGGAAGTTATGTGTGGAAGTGAGGTGGCAGAGTTATTTATCACATTAACTGTGCACTCTGCAGCATTGTTCATGGCTACAAATGTGAATTGTCAGAGCTGCAGAAGGACTTTGCTGCTCCCTCTCAGGTTCTCTGTGCCCAATTTCTGCTCATCCTCCGTGTGACTGAGTGATAAATTTTCCATCACTATTTACACAAAAACTCCACATTACAGCATTGTAATCACATTTTTATTCTTATGTTTTACATATTTATCTTTTTGTGTTGCTACAATAACTTCTCATATACTAAAATAATAATAATTGTGTCAGCATAATAATGTAACTCTAGGAGTAGAGGTCTATAAGTGTCTTTAAGTTCAGAAGATGAATGTTAAGGAAAAAAACCCACTCTTGTTGCACTGTGAGGGTAAAACAGTTCCTTGTAACAACTTTGTAATCTTAGAAAAGTTCTAGTTACAACTTTTCTGCTTACATTTTGATTGGTAGGATTCAGAGCACGTTTTAGTTGAGAAAGTGCATTTCAAATTGTATCTTTTTCATTAAGTCTGTTTAGGCAGATCTTTTCCTCCAAAGCTGTCTTACATTTGGCTCTTAACTAAATTTCCTAGTGTGTTATGGTCTTTGATCTTTCAGGCTGTTGAACTATTTTATTGAAACTCCCAAGTGGAACCAGGTCTTCTGATAATCATATATGTTTCTAATATATCTGGCAGTAACTGAATCAACTCTGTGCTCTTGCCAGTAATAAAGATAGATTCAAAAGCATTATTTTTGAAGATCTGTTGTGAGACCTTTCCCACAGTATTTTCCCCAGATGGAAAGAATTAATAATTATGAAAATAATGCTCTTGAAGTACTAGGGTGTACAATGGCTGTACTGATTGTGTGATGGAGTTTCTTATTATACGTTCAGGTACATCATGAATTTGCAGCATGGGTATGACTCCTATAGCTTCCCAAATCAGCTGATCCCAAGGGTTCTGCATCCCAGGTGGGAGCTGCAGCTAATGACTGTTTGCATTAATGACTGATTGATTCCTTCAATCAAAGGAGTTACAGATATGTTGCAAAGTCCTTATAGACATAGTTATACACAACTGAGCTCCTGGTGAGCACAAGCTCTTGTTCAGAGCTCCTTGGTTGACAATGTTGAAAAGTCTGGAGAATACCAAAGAGGGAATTTCTTAATGGGGCCTGCTGCTGCAAGTTTCCAACCATATATAAAACACTCTACAAAACTGCAGAAAATTTTAGTTGTGTCTCTGTGGTGAGTATTTTTGGTGCTTTGGTCTCTTAGGAATGTCAGAAGGGCAGTGATGAACCTGCAGATGAGTGTCCCCAGGTAAATGTGTGTGAAGCAGAGGGAATTCATCCAAAAGCATCTTTAAGGACCCAAGAGGAAAGAAGGGGAAAGAAGCTTAAAGTTTAAGCTATTCCTGTGCATGTAGAGAAAGCCTCAAGTAGAGCTTTCTCCATTGCTCAGATACCACTGATCCAGAAGGGAAGAATTTTGTCACCAGGCCTGAAGAACAAATAACTTTGTTCAGACACTTTCTGTGCTTGGGCCAACACAGTGTGCTGTGTTCCTGAGCACCCCCAGCTTTTCTGCTCCTGGGCCATTCCTGGGATTTACCCTGCCTCTGTTGGCTTTGAATTTGGGAATCCAGGATCAGCTATCTTGCTTTTTTCTCCCTGACTTCTGGCCCTTTTCTCTCTGCTGGTCCTCTGAAGCCCATAAGGGGGAAAGAACAGTGGTCTGCAGGCTGATTTCTTCAAGCACAAAGAAATGTGTGCCTTGTGACAGGAGCCGTGTCTGTGTCACACTGAGGAATGAGCACATGCACATGTGGCTGAAGTGGAGGCTCTGTACTTTACATCATAACATTATATTATATTAGAGAAAGGGAGGAGCAATTTAAGCGGTTAAGACTAATTTAAGGCAATCTCATGGCCAGGTTTTATTATGGATGGACATAAATGTATTATTATAATCAACGACTAATCTTGTAATTTTTCCTTCTATTTCCTAGCCTTGTTTTTTAGCTCACTTATTCAGTAGTCTACAATGTATTTTTGTTTTTTATCTTATGACTTCGTTCCTTGGGTCTACAGCTTTAGTGAACACTGAGCTATTATAATGGTCCTGTTTATTCAGCTTCTATTTTGAAAACAAACCAAAGCAGCCCTTCTGTGTCTGCTGAGCTCAGAAATGCACTCACAGTGTTCTTCCCACACTGAATGTAACAAGCATAAAATTGCTTCCTTATGGATGTTTTCACCCACTCCTGTGGCAAGGAGTATTTGTGAAGTGCCACTGGACATGAATTGTTTCTCCTTCTGAGTCAGCTTTGAATTCACCTGGTCTCAGACATTCTACAGCTCCTGCTGCTGTTCCAGCATGAAATAATGCATTTTTTTAAGAGAAAAAAATAAGGCCAGAAGAATGTCAATGAAATGCCCCATTCCTGTGAAAATTCTTCTATTTGTGAGCTCACTTGTGGGCCTAAGTGATGATTTAGTGCAGTGCATGCCCTTCCCTTAAGTTAAATTAATTTTGGAAATTTCATTAATTTGATCCATTCTCCCAACCTCACAAATATCCCTTTGATGCACATCTCTCAAGGTGCCAGTGCCTCATTTTGGCCTCTCAACCAGAAGCCAGAGAGGAGGACTCAACCTTGCCTGACTTTGGATATCATCTGCACTCTGGGCAAAGGGAAAATAAATAGGCAAAGAGAAAAATAAGAACTTTTGATTCCTTCATAGAGAAAGAGAACCCATAGCACTGAGGACCTATTTCCCCCCATTATATACCAGGGAGATGCTTAAATGCAGCTATCTGCACAGCTAATATCTAAATTAGGTGATTGCACCTTGGTCCTTTCATCAGCTTTTATCCAACTTCATTAATGGCTCCCTAATTTGTAATTGGGTAATTTGAGGCTACAGTTTTCATTTTTCTCAGTGTTATCACCTTTATTTCTTCTTTTTGAGTTATCATGTTTTTCATTGGAAGTGGAAGTTATCATGTTTTTCATTGGAATTTTTCACACAGAAATTCCCCACACAGCAGGAAGGAAGCAAAGCATAAAATGCATTGGATATTCTGTTATTCAGGAAAAAAAAAAGTGTTTTAATTATGTCCATCAACAAATGGCCTTTTTCCTTGAATTGATGGATTTCCTTAGTTGTCTGTGACCTTAAAGGACAAACAGCAAAACCGACCAGTGCAGAAAGAAATAAGGAGCTGCAATCACACTTGAGATTGCAGGGGGTTTAATCTAGCTCCCTATTAAATGGTCAGATCAGGATAGTTTAGTACAGAAAACATTACTGGGAGTTTTGAAATGAGTGGCCAAAGGTAAGTGCCAGGAAACCCCAGCCCCATCATTAGAGCTCTGCATGTCCTTAAGGCCCTGCAGTTTGTCAGCAGCCCCAAAGAGTTTATTATACACATAAGAACTGGCTCATTTAGGCCTTGGATCCAATTGCAGAGAAGGGCTTGGAGCTGTGCAATGAGCAGGGCTGAAATCCTTTCACTCCAAGGTGTTTGTCATTTAACAAACCAGCATCTTTAGGGGGTTCAGCCCTGCTCTGTGTCCCAGTCCCTGCTGCAGCTGCTTGAGCGGGAGCTTTCATGCAGGGGTTGATTCAGCTGGTGAAATTATGTTACCCTGAAATTACTTTGGTACTTAGCATTTAATATTCTTCTCTTTTGCTCTGCAATTAGCTTTTACTAATGCAATTTAATCTATTTGTAGCGTTTCTTGAAAATCATAGTAGACATGATTTGAAATGAAGTTAAATCTCTTGAACTTTTCCTTACGTTAATTTGAAATGCCAACAGGGCACCAACTGCTGTGAAAATTAATGAATGAGCTACACCAGGCTGTCTTTCATTTCACTGGATGGCTTCACACTCACAGAGCATATGTGCCAAACAAACTATTCTCCAACACTGCAGATGATGCTGCAGGGAGAAGGATTTTGCTGCTCTAGGGCTGAAGGGTCAGATTTGTGGGTCCCAATTTCTTTCTAGATACATTATGGAGAATAGCTCGTGGGAGAGGCACCTCTCCTCAGGAAGATATTTTTTTCTTTTAAAGAAAATTTATTTAAATTGTGAAATATTGCTACACTAAACATACTGTATTTTTTCTGAGAGTGTTTTGCTCCTCATTTGAAAAATCCCTAATTGGGCACCCTCAGTTTCCTTAAAAGTGAGGGCAATTTGTTTGTGATATTTATCAGCCATTAAGCTGCAAAGAAATATGTAAAGCTACCATAGAACTAGAACTAAATTAATTATTTATATCTTGCACATTTTGTTCAAAACTTCTCTTATCCTGAAGAACTGGGGAAGTGGTTGGTTTTAACAGTTAAAAGAGAACACCTGTGCAGGAAAATGAATTATCAGGAGAAAATAAGATTAAAAAAAAAAATCTTAATTCAGAAATTCTTGTGGGCCAAAAGAAAATAAATAAATGCAGATAATTTTCTTTAGGTAATATTGTCATCTTGTAGTCATTAAAGCCCACTTGGATCATCTCAATTTAATTATGGTGATTAAATGTGCTGCGTTGAGGGCGTGAACAGCAACTCTGCCATCATTCTCTGCTAAAATTCCCTTTGGCATCCTGGAGTTTGGCTTTTTTTTCCTTCAGACACCACAGCAGTTATTGATTGTGTTCCTGCTGACAAAATTTTAATATATTTCTATTTAAACACACGTGTATATATTCTGGTATAGCCTGGACTCCACATACACATAGTGTCACTGAGGGTGGTTTGTTGACTCAGGTGGGAAATTCAGTTCTGAACTGGAAGTTGTAAATATATTTTTTTTGTTCCACTGTTTGCAGTCTCTAATAACAAATGAAAATAAAATCAAATTGTGTGATCAGTAAAACTGTGATATGACATTCTCTCCTAAATAAACGATCAAATAAGCAATTTTACTTACACTCTGATTAAATAAACGGCACCAAACACAATCAATTTTTTTTTTAATACTCTGCATTGCAGTCTTATAATGAAAAGACTAATTGGATTTGGACTTGGAAAGATGCCACTGCTGTGCTCCAAAAATTGAAACATTGAGTAAACTGTGAAATAAAATCAAAATGTGGGGCAGATGTGTTCTGGTTATTGTAATGCAAAGGATTCACCATTTCTACTCTGGCTTGGATTTGATATTTAACAGGCATAATGGCAATGTTTTGTGGATAGATACAAGCTGCTCACTCTGCTTGATGGAAATGAAACAAAAGAATGTTTAAAGGCATCTTTTAGAAAGGGGACATGAAGAGACTTGTCAACAGAGAGCTGTGACAGAGGGAATTGGTGATGGGTTTGGCTGAACACGGGGTCGCTGTGCCTTGGTCAAGCCAGGGCAGATCCATTCCCTTTGCCAGGGCAGCATCTCTGAGCACATCTGTGCCACCTTCGAGGGCAGAACAAGGTCACCTTTTGTGTCATTTTGCATCACTCTCCTGAAGTGTCATCCTTCCTCTCTGCTTCTTGTCAGACATCAGAGGGGTTTCAGACATAATTTATGGCTCTGATTTATACATCAAAACCCCAATCCAAGTGAATGCCTGAAGAGCACATTTCATAAGAGGAGAGGGAGGGATGAACACCACACCTTGTGAAGTGGTTTAGGGGCTTGAGGTGTTGGCTCACAGAGGTTTCTGAGTGGGATTTGTGCCTCCTGTGCAGGAAATTGCTCAGGGCAGCCTCAGGGGGATGGGGTGCAGCAGCCAAGGTTCCCCAGCTCCAGGGAAACCTGGGGGACTTTGTGTGTCAAATCTGCACCAGGATTTGCTTTGATTGCTTAAAAGTAGCACTCTGCAGGGCACAGGGGTTGCCAATTCCCACACCATGTATACCTAATATTCCCGGGTAAATTAGTGGATAATTAAATATCTTTAAAAATTCCTGTGAGTTCGATTTCATAAGGTGCTCATAATGGAAATTGTCAGGCTAAAGGTGATAAGAGATTTAAGAACTGTTAGACAATTTCACTGTTTTGGGGTTTTTATAAACATCCTAGTCTGTTTTAATTTCATCTGGATCAGGAAGGGCCTTGATTTTGGAGCACCTGACCTTACCTGTGAATGCTGTGGTTATGTTAATCACATTCACATTTTGTTTCTCATGCTTTTCTTTCTATTCCTGCAATGTGTCACTAATCATCTTACTGATGCTCTGGCTTTCCACATGAATGGTTTCAGACTAATACAATTGATTTTGAAAGTGTGTTTTTCCCCAACAATTTTTTTTTTTAAGATAAAAATTCAAATATAGCTGAAAATACCGGAATGAAATAATGCAACATATCTGATGTGATTTCTGAAGACCTTTTTTCCAGCTGTATGCCTTGGACATTTTCTCTCTGAAATTCCTGAATGGTATGCTTGATTAAAAACGGAATTTATATACAATCAATATATATACAACAATAATATTTGTTTTTCCATAATACTTAATAAGAATCTAAACTGGTAAACATTCCTGGTACACAAGCAGTATTTCAGTACTGTCTGCATTGAAATTTATTTTTTGGTGCCCTGTATAAAAAGACAGAAAAAGCTACTAAGAAGGCAATTGTCACCTCTTTCTTTGAGGTGGGGAGGTGGGAGCTGTTGAGGCAGGGCTGCCCACACATGACATTTCAATTGGGGTTGCAGCATTTTGTGGGTAGGGACTGTCACCAATTCCTTTATTAACCGTGGTGCTCAGGCAGACACCCTTACCAGGCTGAAATTTCATTCACAAGTGTTTGTTCTTTAAGTTCTCTAAGCTCTCAGACAGAGTTTAAGCCGGTCTGTATCCAATTTTAGAGCTACCAGAGGAACTGGAGGAAATGAAAGGTTTCTGGCTGCTACACACCCTGCTTTGTGCTCCTGCTTCCAATTTATTTATCTGCTATTTTATATAACATAATTTTCCATTTGCTGTGTTTGATACATGATATTTTGCATGAGAAAAGGGGCTGTGGTGTTTCTTTTATATCTGAGATTATCAGGGCACTTGGAAATGCTGTTAACCATTTTTCACATTGATTGAGATGTTAAGTCTCATCCTCTGCTTTGTGTCTGTGTGAGACCCAAATGAACCCAAGCAAGAGCAGCATAAACATCTTTGTTGTAAGAGAGAGGCTAGCTCTTCATCTTAAATTATGAATCCAGGAGACTGAAGCAAGGAATTATTTTGGTCTTGCAGGCTATGAATAATGCATGCAGCACCATTATATGCATCCTGCATGTTGTGGAACCAGAATGAGCTGTTATGTTAATAAACATTCGTAATGTTCACCATAACCGTTCTGAATGCTTTATTGCCAAAAAAATGGTGAACCCAAGGACATTCAGTGATGTCAGTCTTATTACAATAGCCAATTATTAAACTTACAGCTGTATTATCCTCTGTCTCTCCATTTGATATGGGTAATTAGTCAAATCTCTGGGATTTGTAGATTGTTTCTGTTACATTGGTAAGGGAGTTGGGTGTTTCTCAACCTCAATTTAAAAAATGTGCAACCTCACTTAATTAAAAAAATGCAAAACCTTCTGTTTTTCTGAACACAAGGAGAGTAAAGCACAGAATAACACAAATCCCTTGTATTTCTAGGCTGCTTTCAAACTGTATTGAACAGCAAATCTTTCTCTGTCACGTCAGCTGTGTTTCTAAGGCTGTGGAAGCTGCTTCCAAGCTGTCTGCATCCACTTTGCCTTTACTCTTGCTATTTCTCTCATTTCCACCCAAAAAGTATCTGCTTTCAAACTAGGTTCTTGGCTGTCTCAATATTTAGGGAAAAAAAGCCTCAAAGTTGCAACAACTTTTCCTTGGTGGGAACATGAGAATAATTAACTACAAAGTTATTGTAACAACACATGAGAATTTTGTTTGTTTACTTTAAAACCTTGGTTTTGGGGCATTTATTTTTAACTGTCAAATTGTTGTCAGGAATGGGAGTTGACATTAAAAAGGGCATTTTGTGTTCATTCCAATGTTGGTTTAGACAATAAGTCTCCTCTCTTCACTGGGTATAAAAAGTGGAAAATGAGCCTTTTATCCTCGTCAATGTAGAAAAGTTATGTTTTTCTTTCATTCCATGGCTTCAGAAATTGTTCTTAGTATGGAGCCATAGATTTTTGGGATATTTGATTGCTTACTCTGACCTTGTAGTAGAGGCAATGGAACTCTTATGTTGAAACTGTTTACTTGAGCCCCATCATGGTGTATATTCCACAGAGGTCTTCAGCCTTGATTTGAAGCCAACTAGACGTGATAAATTCACAGCTTTTTATGGCAGCGTGCTCCAGAAATTACATTCATGTAAATACAAATGTGTATCTTCTTTCTCAAACATATTTATGCTAGCCCCCAGACTGCAGACCCCAGTTTCACTCATTAATGAGGGAGTTCTACAGATTTCTGAAATCTGAATTTCTACCAGAGCTCTCCTGAGAGGGTGTTTGCATGGAGGATTGCTGAGATTGCAGTCCACCCCTGACAGTGAGCTATAATTGAGGGGTCAGCATTAATTTGCTTTATGGTTACATGTAATTGTTTACCCAGAACTTTGTCACCCTTGAAGGGCAACATCATTAACTTCGGTGTAGATACAAATCCTGACCAAGTTGTAGCCAGAAAGCTCATCTTGACATGGCATTATAAACATGCTCGCTTGAAATAAAAGCTAAGTAACCTCTTAAATTTTTTTTTTTTTTTAATTTATCTTGAATGAGGTCATGGTTTTGGTTCTTGCAAGAATATCAGTTTTCAGAAATAATGAGTGTTTTTTAGACTGTTTTATTTGCTGTTTAATTTTTTTTAAGGGGGGAGTAGCGTGTTTGGTATTGGCTTCTGGAATTTTTTAGGGTTTTCTTTGTCATGTGTATGACAGCAGTTACCATTTGTGAAGTCTGTCAGACCAAGTGTATCCCTGGCAAATGGCTTGTTAAAACTATCACTTCTGGTGATGTTACATTCTCTTTAAAGCTTAAAGTTTTTCTTTTTTCATTCCTTAAAGTGAAGAAATGGGAACTTGTGCAGTTTCACCTGTGGCTACGTTGTGTTTGTTGTGGTTGTTGCTGAGCGTTAACGTTGGCTCACACACCATCTCCCCCATGGTTTCCTTTCCACACTGCTGCATATAATTCAAAACTAACAAGGTTCTAATTAGAAAAATAAATTCAATCCTCTCTGTAAACCGAGCTCTTCTAGCCAGGAAACAAATGCCTTCTCTCCTCTCTTCAGTTCTTTATTCTTCTTCCTTATTTCTGCTGTTTGAGAGGTTTACTTTAAATATTTGTGCTTTTATTTCACTGGCAATTCATAACTGTTAATGATGGACATGAAAGAATGGTGAGTCTCATGCTCTCTGGTGATGTCAAAAGTCTTCACATGCCTATTTCCATTGAAAGTCTATTTATTGGTATCGTTATTAGGAAATGTGACATTGCCGACAAATAAAATAGAAAAATGTGTACAATTTCCCTGTATCCTGACCTGTCTTTAGATCAATTTCTCCTGCACTGCATTCCATAATTCATTCTCTTCATTCCCCATCTTCTGGAAATGATTGTTCAAAGATGAAGCTGAAAGGGTGGCCAAGTAGTTACTACTTCAAATGGAGAATCAGCAAAGCCTCATCTCCATCTCGCCATTCTTTCCTAGGTCAGGGATAAAAATTCAAAACCTGCAACAAAAGGCACATGAGAAATCACTGGTTTGTGTTTTTGTATCTTTCCAGAATGGAACAGCTTTTCTTGAAAAATTCAAATGTTTTGTGCTCTTGATTTCTATGATTTCCAGCCAGATTCCTAACATCATGACAGTCAGTTAAATGGAAGGAACATGAGTAGAGCATTTATTCTGGATTTACTGCTGTTGGTGGTAGTACTAGCTCTTGGTGAAAGTTAACATTGGTATTTGTGTGAAAAGAGTTAGTGCAGTAAGCTGTACTTAATGATTTATGGTATTTTGTGAAGGTGCTGAAGTCTTTTACCGCATGTTCAAGGCTGTTTCATATTTTGCACAGAGATTGAAGTGGTAAAAAAACACCAAATGAAAAGACTCCCTACAAAGAATTAAATTAAAACTTACAGAATGTGAGGGCTGGTTGTCCTCATGGTGTTGCCATCCTTAGTGCATAAGTAAACTGATATTTCTTAGTCAAAAAACCAGTAGGGCAGGATCTTAAAAAGGCAAGAAAAAATGGTGGCTGGTCATAAAAACCTATTTGCATACTTTGTCAGAGTCAAAATCCAGTGTTCACCAATTAACAAGTTCTCTGTTTATATGTTTTGGGCTTGGCCTTAGAGGCAGCAGGTGGAATTTACAGTGCAGTCACTGATTTCCAAATTCTGTTCTCACTTATTCAAAAGCAAGAGACACAAATTTGCTTCCTTATTCACAGAGCTGAATGTCATCCTCAGGCCATTCTTCTGGTCCTCAGTTTGAAAGAATGCTAATTACTTTCTAATTGCAGCAAGCTGGCATCAAATCAATCTCTACTCAGACAAAGTTTTCATGCCTGTTAGACAATAAAAGACTTGTATGTTGATAAGCTCCTTTGATAAGTTACACATTCAAATCTCTTTTAAAATATGGTTTCCATTTGAGATATATTTTGTAAACCTATCTAATTATACTTGGATAGCAATCTCTAAAGGAAAACTAATTTCTTTTCTCATCAAAAGAGCAGCAGGTTTAAAGTTTGTGTTTACTTGGCAACCAAAACAAGGCTGAGAAAAGAAATATTTGAGCCTAAAAAATTCTTTCAGATTTTTCAGTCTTATAATCGGGGCTTTTTTAAAGGTGAGAAATCAAAATGGTGCCCAAACAAAGATTAGGGTCCTATTATGGATACCTTGTATTTCCAGGCCTTAACCCCCATGAAACCAAAGGTCCCCAGAGGGTCCCTGTCACAGCAGTGCTGCTGTGGGGCACAAACCTCTCTCTGCCTTTTGATTTCCCTGAGTTTGCTCACCAGTCCTCATCATCCTCATTCCCAAATCCTCTTTACTTGCATTTTTCTGAACTTCTCTCTGTTTTCCCTGGTATAAAACATGGAAGATGTGGGAGAGCTCTTTGGAAGCATCACTATTGCTTGTGTGTTTTACATTAAGCTCTTAACTTTGTCTATTTTCCTTGCACAATTCCCGAAAGAATTTTTTAAGGTGTGGAAGGCTGTCTGGAGAGCCTGCCCTTGCATCTCTGAGTAATTGCAATATTTAAAATTGTGTAGGATGTGGAGTCATGCAGTGTGGTCTAGGGCACAATTAACATCTGTTGGGTAGTTTATTCCTCTGGCACATTTCCAGCTCGTGCTGAGAATGAGAGTGCAGAATAAGTCAAACAATTTGTCCAAGTTCTTCAACCAGGTAATGGTGGTTCATGAAGCACTTGGGCAATTATATACAGTTATGCACTGGGTGTTAACAAGTGACTGGTGAAATAAGCATTTTGTGACTACTGCAGAATATTTCTGTATTTCCTAGTAGGTTTGTTGTTGAAATTACTGGACTCTGGGATGTTTACATTTGTCAGAGTGCCTAGTTCATTAGCAGGAAAGGAAAATCAATACCTTAAGAGGAGAGGGAGAAGGAAAACTGCATAATGATAACATAGATACAACTTCTCATTTAAAAATGAGGAGGAATTATCTGGGTTTAGTTGTCCCCATGTTTTAAAAACATGTATCTTGTCCATTTTGTTCTCATTGTTTTTGTACTCATTCAGCTTTACATAAAGCCATTAAATGAATTTTTATGTTCCACCTATGCTTGAAAAAATCCATGTTTTATTAGATAATAGATATAAAAGCTATTCAGCATTCAACATTCAGAGCTGTCCCAGTTGCTGCAGTAACCTGACTATGAGCAGTAACATTCTGGACAGTGGTCATGGAATGAGTTTCCATTACAGTTTCTTCTGATTGCTCAAAGAGTTTGGAACTGAGTGGTTTGAAACTGTACAAAGAAAAAACCATTGTGCTGCTAAGCATCAATTCAGGTGCTAGAGTTACTGCATTAATTACTTCAGTCCTTAAAAAATATTTACTACGTCAGTGTCTTTAATATTGCTGGGATTGGGCAGAGTGTTCTGGAAGGTTACTGTAAAATGCAGTCTGATAGTTTATTTATGGTTTATTTCTCGGTTGGTTTTGTTTGATTTTTTTTTCCTGTACCTTATCACAGTCAGAATATGAACACAGCTGTGCAGTGCCACAATATGGCCAAAGAGATATCTGTGCTGTAAAATGCTGCCTCAACAGTTAAAGGATCAGATTTTCAAACACAGACTAATTCTTAATTGCTCCATTTCCATTCACTTTGGATAGAACACCAGTTTTTGATACAGACAGGAGCATGAAGTCCAAATCCATTCCCAGCAATCCAGAAATGGCCACTTGGGATGCCTGTAGGCATCTGACTCTACTGGGTACCCCATTCTCCAGCACCACAGCAGCTCGTAGACACACAAAACTCCTGTTATTCCAGCAAAATACAAAACTCCTGTTATTCCAGCAAAATACAAAACTCCTGTTATTCCAGCAAAATAACCCTACTTGATATGAAGTGAGGGCATCAAAAACTTGTCTTTAAATTTCTGTTTATTATGACCAGAAGCACCACTTTGGAGCTCTCTGTGCGAGGGCAGAGGAAGCAAGAGAGGCTCCATTTGCTGCTGGCAGGTCCAGCATTCAGGGATAATTTGGGATGAGATGTCTGGCTCAAATCCCTGCTCTAGGCTTGCTGGGGAGCTGGAGGCCACGTGCTGCTGTCACTTGCCCTCTGAAAGGACAATGCAGTGACTAATTATGGGCATCCTCAGGATTATTCAGAATTTATGGTT
The DNA here is from genome assembly GCA_035048045.1 of Chlorospingus semifuscus. Taxonomy (NCBI): domain Eukaryota; kingdom Metazoa; phylum Chordata; class Aves; order Passeriformes; family Passerellidae; genus Chlorospingus; species Chlorospingus semifuscus. Next base: position 8,370,393 of record JAWWMS010000287.1, on the reverse strand, counting down.
CTCAGTGACTTTGATTATATTTGAACTGGGTCCTTGGAGAGATACTTTACATTAGAAATAGAAGTCTTAAGAGCATCACACTGGTATCTTTAAAGGATTTTAAATAGATAATTTTCCTGGCTTAATCCTTTGATCACCTCTCCCTTTTTGCAGATCTTCAGTCACTTTACATCAAACGGGTTACACATATTTTTCTTTGAGGCTTTCATAGGCTACCTTCAGACTACCAATGATTTCTGACTTGTTACTGCTTTTTATCTTCAGGGAACTTACCAACAGTGCTGCCAGCTGTCATAGCTGTTTTAATCTGATGAATGCACTGCGTGTGTGGGGTTTTTTACTGTTGATAGAGATATTTTGTTTAAACTATAAATCCTACTCCCAATAATACTTCTTGCACGTTTATATATGCAGTCTTGAGGTTGTAACTTCTAATTTCTTCTTGTAATCCCTAAACCAGTTTGAAATTAAAATATGTTAGTACATATGTGCTTCATTACAAAATGGACTTTCAGGATTTCATTAGCATCTGGTGTGTTGCTTAATGTCTTCTTGTAAAGCTAATTAAGTGTTATGCTATAACACATAATTGTATTTTATTTTTTCTTAGCAGTACAGCAGGCTGCTCCAGGAAAGAAATAAGTGAATGATCAACAGCAGCATTCTGTGTTTTATTTAGATTTTCTGCACTCTCTTTTAATAACAGTGATAATCACCACAGTAGCCAGACATGGAAATATCTAATTTACAGATGCAGTGAGCTTATTATAACTGCAGAGGAATTCAGTGGTGTCTGCAGCTGCTGTGCATGTGGGGGCTCAGATCTGTAATGACTATTATTTCTTAATTTTAAAACAAACCTAGTGAATTAGCTGTAGTTTTCAAATTGTGCTGTCTATCACAATCACAGTGTCTGTCTGAATTACCTGCCCACAGCAGTGCCCCATCTTTGAGCTTTGCTCAGTTCTAAAAGGCTGCAGGAGTTGGGTCTGGGATTACCCAGCCCAGCACGAGCGTAGCAGGCTGTGCTGAGTTCAGAGGGGTGACCTTGGGATGGGTTGAGCTCTCTCTGAGATCATCCTTGATCTGGACTCTGCATCCCCTAGATCTGGACTCTGAAGGCTCAGGGAGGATTCCAGCTTAGATCAAGGAGCCCATCCCAAGGTCAGGACGTTCACCCTTGCACAGAAGTGAAAACAAATTCATCTCTGACTTCACTGGCCTCCCTAGACCACTGTCTCCTTGTTCTCTCTTTAAAACACTTTAGGATTCAGGCAGTCTCTTCCACTACTTCATCCTTAAAGTTTGAGTTCATATGTATAACCAAATCTCTAAGAAACCTTCATTTTATTGATGTTTCCCCAAAAACTTCATGTTACCTGGATTTCTGATTTTTCTCTTTGATGTCTCAGAATAGTCCTACCTGAAGGTCTTGAATTAATCTGTTCACCTTTAACACATTGATCTGCCTATACCTTGTACTAACCACAAATGTTGAAATGGAGGTAATAATCTGCCAGGTTACCCTGCTGTCAAGGTCTTTTGAGGATTCTTTCATAAAAGTTCCTTGTTAAATAAGGATAGATAGATAGATAGATAGATAGATAGATAGATAGATAGATAGATAGATCTCTCTAATTATAAGAGGCTTGTAAGCACCTAAAGCAGTCAGAATGGCATGCAACCATGAAAAAAATCTCTGCAAAGGTACAGATCTGTACCTTTAAAATTGAGGATAAATGTAATTTCTTTTATGAAACACAAGAAATATTCATGAATTGAGCACAAGTCTTACCCATGCTACATGAGGTCTCCTCAAATAGAATCACTTATGTCAGTCTTTAGATTTTATCTGCTGAGGCAATGGGGTCTTTTAAAATATTTTTTAAAAAAACCTTTATCATTTTCCTCAAATACCATGAAAAAAGCTGGCAGCTGATAAAGAGACTGAAAGACAAATAGAACAGATGATATTACATTTATTTGTTGTCAGTTTGTGATAAAAACCCACATCCATTACTGCAATGAAAGTATTGGAAGAATCTGTTCCTAGGGTTTTAGATAAATTCCCTCCCACACCTCTTTAGTGTCATCAGTTTCTGGTTAATGATGTATTCTGATTTGTCAGATAACAGATACTTCTGATGAATAATTCTGAGACTCCAGAAGAAAAGTGCTCACACATGGAATTTCTCACTTCAGTTGCTGTGGTTTGCTGCAGTTGAAGATAAATTTGGACTTGGGATAAATGGTTTTATTTCTTTGTCAGTTTTTGTACTTAGCCTTCCTGAAGACCCTTGTTTATCAGTGATTTCTGAAAAAGAGGAGTTCTGAGCCAAGGATTCTAAGCTGATTAAATCTTTCATGTTTCTGCTGATTTCTGGGTTATTCCTTGTTTACAAGAAATTAGTGTCTGACCCAGAGAGCAGCTTTGCTATCACATCTCCTCTGTCTCTGCAGTTTCCCAGCCTTGCCCTTTGCCAGCTGTTGTGGGAAGTGAGGTGATCCCAGAGCTAGGACTGGCAGCCAGGTCATATTCAACAACTTCTCACAGCTTCCCTTAAGGCAGATTTTCTGCAGTAGTTCTGGAGGCTAATGTCTGATTTCAGCTTCAAGTCTATAGGAACACAGAGTTTAAATATCCTTTTCTAGTTCAAACCCACTTTTGAGTATCATATTTTCATACATCTACCCAGAAAAACTATAGTGTTCCTATTAATTTCTGCATGGAGAACTGAACTTAGGCTTGACATACAGCTGCTTGCTTTTCCTACTGACATTTCCCAGCAAGCAAATCCCCAAAGGAACATCAGAGTTTTCTGTGTGGGATGCCAGACTCTCTTTGCCCTTGAGTGCAAATGGCATCACCTTGTAGAAGCAGGGAATCTCAGAGCTTTTAGAAACTTGCTGCTTGGACATCTACTCTGGAAACTCATCTCTAAGCTTTTCCTCTGTTCCTGGAAGTGTGGTGACAATGCAACAGATGGGAAAAGAGTACTAGAGCAGATTTGTGAGGCATCCCCACAGCCCACTGTTTGCCCACAGTGTTGAATGTCTTAAATTAGCATCATAATTTCATTGTGCTCTGCAGGAACATTGTGTTGTCTGGGGCTGGTGAAGCTTCCTGATATCAGAGGAATAAAGGAGAGTCAGGCTCTTAATGAGTCCCAACAGATGTCTTGGTCCATTAGGCACTGTTGGAGGAAGCTGCACTGCAGAATTAACCTTTCTAGACCCTTTCTGTGGGAAATGGGGAGAGACAGGGAGTTCAAAACAACTCCACTGGGCTCCCTGTCTGGATTGTCCTCTGGACAAGCTCATCTCACCCCACCAGGTGAGCAGCAAGGATGCTGTGGCTCACAGGGCTGAAATTGGCTTTTGTTCCTTGTTCTTGCTGCTGAGCTCCCTCCTGAGCCCCTGCCTGCCCCAGCCTGGATCTCCCCTGAGCAGCCCCAGTCCCTGCCCTGCCCTGTGAAATGATCTGTAGGAAAATGCTGTGTTTTGGGCTACAAAACTGACACAGTTAATTTGTCTTCATTTTGTGTGGGTGTAATTATTTCACTAATAAAAAATGGAAGCATTCTGGTACATGCCAAGCAGATACACTTAAGCAAAACAACCCAAGAATAGGCTTTTCAAGATGTGTGGTGATGCCTGTTTGAGACATCTTGATTATAAATGAGCATTTAAAGTGAAAATTAGCAAGGTGGTCTAATTGATTAGACCTGTATTTGGATGTTACATACACACCTGGTGCTGGATCAATTCTTGCTAAGCTATGTTCACTGTACTGTAATTCAGTATATTGATTAATTCCATTCATTTGATGTAATATGAAGCTTTTTGTGACATCTAGAACACAGCTTAGCCAGTTGTGACCTCCTGTTAGTTACTGTATGTCTAATATTACAATTTTACTTGCAGTTTAAGGAATTACAAGTTACTGTATATCTAATACTACAATTTACTTGCAGTTTGGAAGGAACACTCATCTTCATTTCCAAGTAATTTTGAAAATAAATACGTTTGAAAAGTATTTAAATTACTTAGCACTAACTGCAGAAATTAATATTTTCCATTTAAGAGTATTTGATTTGTAATCAATTTGGTTTGCATATTTTATATTTTTTTTTTTTTTAGTTCTCACTTTTCCATCAGTCTAGCTCAGACTTCTAAGAAAAGTTTGTTTCCTAATTACTTTTTGCATATTTTTCCAGAACACAGTAATTGGTGTGGTGTTACCATTTATGTAGAGTAATTTTAGTTGGCAATTTTGTGATGTAGCCCCAAAATATAAGCTGTAGTACTGCACAATTCCTCAGCTTGGTGTGAACTCAACACTATTTTAGAAGCACTGCAAACCATAAATCAATAAAGAGAGGTGCCATAGGGTCCAGCACTGTTTCTATAAAGAGATACCTGCAGTGTCTGTGGGTGACCATCTTCCACATGCTCTGAGGAAACCACAACCTCAGGAGAAAAAACAGGAATTCTTTTGGTGGAATGCAAAACTCTGGTGAGGAGTTGAAGTGGTGCTAACTTAGAAAATCATAAAGTGCCCGTCAAGTTGGGCTTTATTAAGTAAAATCAGCTTCTTAGAACTAATTCTGACCATGCAGATGGTTCTGTGTGAATTTGTATGTTGAGTTCAGTGTTTGCCTTCTCCATCATTCTGAGCACCTTCAGTCCATGCGGTGATATGTAAAACAATGAAGGCAAATGGGAAACGTCCTGGGAAATTCAACAGTAACTCTTCACAGTAAAGTAGTAAAAACAGGATTTTCCCCTGAATATTGGGAGATTTTCAGTAGGAATGACAAGTCTAAAAATTTGAAAGAATCTTCTGGAGTAGAGGACTCCAGAGTGAAAAAAAACATAATTGAAAATGCTTAGATTTCTAATTTTCTGTATATTTGATTGGGTTATTGCTGTCACTGCTGTGATAATCACAGTACCAGGAAGCTAGCAAGCATTTAAGAATTGTGTGTAATTTAGAAAAGCTCATTTGAAAGGGATGTCTGGTCTCCCACTGCCTGCTTTTTTCCCCTCTAACTGCAGTGGTGGATGGGAGCATCTGGTGGTTTCTCTGCAAATACATTTAATATCCTGTCTGCATGAATGTGATGGGAACTTATGGCACTTGGGTTAAACCCCATGTATTTATTCTCTCCTGGCAAATATGGGACTGTCTGTACAATCTTTTTTCTTAGTTGCAAGTCAAATATATAATTTCCTTTTGGTAATTTATAGCATTAATTTATTCTCACTATTCTCTTCTTTCATGATTCTTCGATGTTGTTTACAGAGTTTGTGGCATGAACAAACTGATAGTCAAGACTTTAGGGCCCGAGGAGAAGGGAGTAAAAGAGGAAAAACCCATTTAATGGTCAGAGCCTGCTAATTTAAGGAAGAGATTTGGGCTGCAGGGCCACAGGGTGGAGGACAAAATTTTAATCCTGGTTTCTTCAGCCCCTGGAGAGTGTTCCAGACAGGAAGCTAATGTAGAGAGCTTTCTACAGCACTGCTACTTGTGGCTGCTGTTCAGTCACTGCTTGGAGATGTCTCCTTCCCTGCTGGCCCTCAGTGGCTCTGTCCAAGTTCTAAATTGCAGCACTTAATTTGTGAGCACCTAATTAGACCTGTCTGTAGTGGGAGGCGCTCTGGGTCACACAGGGAGTCTCTGACAGAGTCCTCATCTCCAGGCACTCAAACCAGTGAGAGGCTGTGATGTTTGGTAGAGCTGGAAGCAGATAACGTTACCAACTACTTTTATTCAAATGTCATTGAAAAGTTTTTTAGTTCTTTCAGTTTTTACTGAAATAACCTGAACTGAACAGCAGTTTAACACTTGTGACCTCTGCAGATCCCTCCCAATGTGGATAATCCTCCCATTCACAGGCATGGAAGGATCAGTGTCACACAGATTTGAATCCATCAGCACCTTGACAAAAGCCTGAAAATAGTTTTATTTAAAAACCTAATTTAATTATGGAAGAGGAATAAAAGTATTAGCCTGAGGTTATGAATAGGTACATTTTGCATAAACTCTTATTCTTTAGCCAAATGAAAATAAGTTTCTAAATCCTGTGTCAAATTCACATTGGTGAAGGTAGGAATTGGTCGTTCTGCAGGTCCTATGCTTTTGCAGCAAAAAGTTCTCAGTAATTTCTTGCTGTAATGATTATTGCATTTCTTGTTGTTTTAACAAGAAAGTTTGCCATAACAGAACAATGAATTCAAAAGCCTTCACTGGAAGTCTCTTTCCTTTTTCCTATGGCTGCTTGATTTCTTTCCTCTCTTAAATCTCCTCCATCGTTAATCCTCTGTCTCACACGTTCACATTAAAGTGTCTTTCATGCTGTGCCTGCACAGGACAACCTGCTCTGTGTAAAGTTACTCCTGGTAGCTCGGGATGAGCTGACTCCAATAATGGGGCACAGCATTGTCCTCCCTGGCTGCCATCCCCTGCTCTGCTCCTCTGGCAGAGCCAGCTCTGCTGGTTTGCATTGAGGCAGCACTGAGCCAGCTAGAAATCCTCCCAGGAACATTGTGCAAGTAAAATGCAGCAATTTGAGGATGTGCAAGTATATAGGAAGATACATCCCTAAAAACCCCCAACCTTTTTTTCTCCCACTTTATCACTTAGAGAAGAAATTAAAAAGGGTAAGGATACAAGTAACCTGATGGAGTTTGCAAAGTGGACAAAGGTATATTTAAAACCATACTGAAATGCTGTCATAGCCATAAAATATCCATGTCTGACTGAGGCTAGAAAATGTATTTAATGAGGAAGAGGATATAGCTTAAAATAAATGTGAAGTGGATATAACCATGAGGTGGTATGACATAAATTGAAGCAGGTTGAACTGAGTGGCAGAGCTGAGTTGCTAACAGCAGATGAGCAGGATTTGCTGGGCTGCACATGAGAGTGTCATAATGAGGACAGGAGCTGGGAGAGGAAGGACAGTCCTTCCATTAGTGCTTTGAAAAATGTGGATCAGCTGCAAAGATTGAAACTGGGATAAATTTTGAAAGAACAAGAGATCTTTTAGATTTAAGCTGGGCTTTGCAGTATTTTGGTCTTACTTAGCATGGTGTAAACTCTGGCCTTCAGTTTTAGGTTGTGGGTCTGCCTGAGCAGCAGGTGATTTTTCTCACTGAATATGGAGTAGAGGAAGATGCTCCCTGTTTGGCTGTACTGTGCCAGTGCTAATTGATGTTTTGTGGTTCCTGGCTGTGGATGAGTTCAGTTGTACACCCCCAAGGAGGGCAGTGCCTGTTTAACCCCTGGTGTGTCTGCTGCAGCATCCCCCTCCTCACAAGCTGGGTGCCTCCCCTCTCTCTGCCTGTGTCAGGGCCATTGCTGAGCAGCAGCAGGTGAGGTGATCTCTGCTGAAGCTGCACCTGGGCTTTGTGACTCTCCAGTAGCTTCTGATCTGCAAAAAGAGCCCAATGTGGGCATCAGAGCTATTCCAGACACCTCCTCTGCTCTCAGCCCTTGCATGCTTCGGCCATTGGTTACTGGCTGTGAAATACAAACTTTCCCTTTTATTGCAGTGTATTTTTGGTGGCAAATGTTTGTGTACTCCCTCCTGTCCATAAAATTGATGTGCTTTGTTCCAACAACTGCTAGAAAAAAAAACAAGAGGCAATTTCCACTCTCACCTGTTCTGTTTGTAGATAGTCACCTCCCACAGCATGTCCTGACTCCTCTCCACTCACTCTGTCTGATTTGCCTGATGAGATAATTGGGGCTGGTGTGGTTATGCAGCACAGTAAACTCTTTATCCTATGAGCACAGAGGGATCCTGATTTCTCCCAGATGCTCCCAATAGATTCAGTCTGAGAGGGCTGGGCCATCTCCTCCTGCACCTGCCCACCTGTGTCAGCAGCTGGTACAAGGGGGGCACCCTGCATGTGATGGGATTGTCCTTATTTTCTCTGAGTGTCAAGGCATGGAAATCTCACAGTAGTTTAAATTGTTTTACTACAGTCAGTGCATTTTATTGCCTCACTTGCAAGGGCCAGTGATGTGGAACACATTAATTGGCACTTGTTGAGATGCAGGGGGCTCCTCAAGTGTTGAAGGTTTAAAAAATAATGCCATGACCTACAATTTTTTTAAAAACCATCAATGAGCTTTAAAAGGGGCCATTCCAAAGTAATATTGGGAGAGGAGGAAAAAAAAAGATGTTAAAAAAAAGAATGAAAATTGTTTTTCTGTTCTGTTCATTGCACAGTTCCCAAAATCAATGTGTCTGCAAATGCTACTTGTCTCATAAATCATTAGGTCACAAACCTGCACAATGTCAATGTGTTGTTGCTATCCTATTAAATTAAATTACTAACCAAGGTAATACTCAACAGCACATTTCACATGGAACAATGTTTTAATGTATTGAGGATGCCTATTAAACACAGCAGTCAGCTAGTATGATTTGAAATCTTTTAGGTGGGAGAAATACTAGAAGGAGATAAAGACAGAGTTGAAAAAAGCCATTATATTTAGGGATATAATACACTGAAATACTGGGCTGCCATAATGACAGATGTTCCACTAAATCCCTGCCCAGTAGTTATCAAAGATGGGTTGGATGGGTTATCCTTGCATTTGGCACCTTCAGACACGAGGGGATTGGTAGACTTATAGGTAACTGTCTCTCTTTAAGCTTTGGGGAAAACTGAAAGGTAAACTCTGAACTTTATTTTTACTCAATGTTCCCTGCAACTGTATTTATAAAAGGCAGGGACAGGCTGTCATCTCCTGAAGGAAACAGTGAAATATGCTGGTTTATACCTGTTCCACAGAAATTTTAAGATTAGAGCCCTTTGGTTGTTGCCCTGTGCATTAAAGCCTAAAGATGGCACTTGCAATCCCACATTATGTTTGGCATAAGGAACTAAAAGCCCAGCACTACTGGCCAAAATTCAGCCAAATTATGGTGTAAAAGGGTTGTACAATCAGTACATCAGCCATGAGCATTGTTTTTTGCCATTAAGGGTGAATTTCTGTGGCTGTGTTTGTCTCCCCCAAGGACAACATGCAAATCAAATGGCAAAATTTCATCTCTCTCAAGCTGCAGGAGAAAGAGCACATCAGGAGACAAAGGTTATGAAGGAAAAGATTATTTTTGAATAACAGAAGCTCATGTGCTACCATCTTCAGTTGTTTGGAAGAGGAAAGGCGCCATGAGAAGGAGTTAGTGTGGGATCACTCTCTGAGATCTGTTGGACAATTAGTCAGCTGAAACAGATATGGAATTGAATGTAGTATTCCTTGTACACATGAAAAACATCTTTTTATTTATTTGTTTAATGTACAATTCAAAATATTACCTAGCAATAGAATTCCCAGTGTAAACTCAATTTTTTGTTGTGTTTTGAATGTAAGAGTATATGCAAATAATGAAATATAGATAACTTTTGTTTTTATAGGAGACTACAATCTTATTCTCTAGCACTTATACTGTTACATAACAGTAATGAGTATGATTAGGCTCTGAATCTTACAGCTTGAGATCATCTTTATTTTATGAGGTATTTTATGGTCATTTTAAATTATGGCATAAAACATCTGGTGTTTTGGAAAGAAAAAGGAAGTGTCTATCTGAAAGACATTAATTATGTGGAGGTTCAAGCCACTTCTTGTTAGGGCATATTTGTTTTGCTAAGATTACTGGTGATGCAGCATTTTTTTCCCAGCACCATCACCAAGTAAATCCATGTTTATGGAGCACCTGTTCTTTGGGTAAGAACAGAACAAGAAATCCTCTATAAAATAGCAAACATTGTAAGGTTTTGGTAAATGGGTTTAGTCTGCATAGTCAGGTAAAATTCTGGCCCTAGAGAGGCATACAGGAATTTTGTGGTAAGCTTAAAATAAATGGACTAGCTATAAAAGCTCATCATAATCTGATTTTATTTATTGTGCTGGTTCCAATAGAAAGCAATTAATGCCTGCTTGCTGCTTTATTCTTATGGTGAAGATTCTTTGTTCAGCCCATGTGTTTGGGAGCCCTATTTCACGTTTTCCTTCACTGCCACTTCAAAGATAATTGTATTTTTTCCACATTTTTCTGTCTTCCTGTTTGCCAGCTGCATTGATTTTCATAGTCAAGACATATTTCCTGCTTTATAATAGATTCCTGTCTACTTCTCCCACCTCTTAATCAATGTTTTTAATACTTCAAGAAGTCATCAGTAAGAATGGCTGTAAAATTTAGTCTTCATCGACAGTTGATTTTTGCTTGATGCTGAAGGCCATTTGCACTCAAAGTTTCTGTCAGGTAATGTAATTTTTTTTTTTTTTGACTGGAATTCAATGAGTTCAGTCTAAGGTAATTTAATTTCTGTAATTTCACTTGAGATTGAACTTGTAAAACTGCTAACATAAGGGCATTAAAAGACTTGTTTTGAAAGATGTGTACTTAGTTCACTGATGCAAAATACATTTACAATTTCACTGATCACAGGGCAAGAGCCACATGATTTGAGAGTAGACACCACTCCTGTATGTTGTCCATCTCTCAGCCACTGACACTGTATTTCCAGCAATGTTTATTATGTTTTTAAAATACAGCCATGTGAAAGCTGTAGGTTTAGGTAGAAAATAATTATTTTGTTGGGTTTTTTTTAGTAGAGATCAAGAAATTAGATATTTAGATGGTGTTAAGCAGTCTCAAGCACAGCATTTATCTTGAAGGGATCATACCAGAGATGAGGTGTGGATTGTTTTCTGCCAAGTAGGTAACACTGGATTACAACTAAAAATACTGAGATCAGTTGAAAAGCTGAATTAAATATTTACAGTATTATATTGCAACTTTTCCATGTAGCACTTGCATTACTTATAGGCATAGATCAGTTCAGTCTGGATGGTTTAATTTTTCTTAATTTAATGAGGAAGGCAGGAAGGATTTCATCATCAATCAAGCAGCTGAATATGTCACAGTTTTCATTCATGTGCAAGGTAAGCATTCATTGCCATGTGTGGCTTAATGTAATCATAATAAGAACAACATGTAACATTATAATATGCTTAGGTTATAATTTAATATATTTCCATTATGTTGTAATTGCATATTACTACCTGTAATTTGATTATGCTTGTTAAAATTTGTTATAATTCTTTGTCCTAATCTGTATACCTTGGGGAAGATCTGGGAAGGTTGAAATGAGACTGGAAAACTGTTGCCCTGCTCAGTAACAGAGGAATGAATCTACATTTCTGACCAGTGGAAGAGGCAAATGCAGTCTAGTTTGTTGGCCTTTGCAATGAATTCTGAGATGGCAGGAAAACCTCTTTCTGTCCTCACTGGAATCAGAGCTGGGCAGCTCTATGGCTACGTTTGGAATGTGACTTGTGGAGGATCTCAGCTTTGGGCTGGTGGTTGTTTCCAGAACCCACCCTGGGGACTGGGGAGAGCTGTGTTGGTTTGCATGGACAAGCTGTGCCTGTTTGTGAGATTCTTTCAGGCTGACCATCACTGCTTGCGGCCCCTTAGGCTGGGTCTGGCCTTGGGATCAATGTTTTGGTGAAGTAAAATGTATCCATTTAAATCAGAAACTAAAGGGCTGCCTCTGGTGACCTTGTTTGTTGATGAGAGTGCCCATCATAACTTGTTGTGGGAGTCCATCACTGCCAGAGGTGTTTGGAATGATTTCTAGGATATTGTCCCACCCTAAATGTAGGGGATACATTGCTAATCCACAGGAGGAACAGCTTCTGCCCTACTGGTGCAGATGGGCAGAATGAGGTGTGAACAGAAATTTCCCTTTCACACACAGACAAAATAGACAATAAATATCACCTTGCAGCCATACAGGAAATTTGTCTCAGACAGACAATTCCAGCAAATGAGTTGATATGGATTTTAAAAACAAACACAAGGTTTTATGGAAGGACAATTACAAGGACTGTTTCTGTGTCTAAAGAAAAGCAGTGTGGTACATTGTTATGGTGATCCTTTTGTTCAGCTCTGAGTGAGGCTTTCTTCCAGCACGAAGTGCAGTCTTTTCCAGGAACTATTCTATCTCACTGACACATTGCACTTATAGTGTTAGATTGGGTGTATGAACTAATCTTTGTTCTCGACTTCATTTGCAGGCCATGGCTTCTATTATATTTAAGTACTTCTCCTTGAAGCTCTAAATCAAGGACAGCCTCAGAAGTGGGCAGCTTGTATTAAATGTAATTACTTTAATCTGGAGCTTATGCTAAAGGTGAGACTTCTAAACAAGGGTAGCCACTAAATTAGAGTGGCTGCAGTTAAGAGCATGAATAGTAAAATTACCTCTATTAAATAAGGGGTAGTAACCACTCAGTGAGGGGATTATAGATGAAGCTATGTGAGGGTTGTGTATTATGCTATTCCCAAAACCAGAGATCACCTCTCCATATTTCCTCTCTTGTAAATGAACAAAAAGAGACATAACATCTGTGTTTGGACCAGGGTTCAAAGCCTACTGAAGTTCAGTGCAGTACTGTTTCTTGTTTATATTCCCTTATTTCTCATTGAGCATGAAAAGCTTTCAAAAGAAAATGCTTAGGATTTTCAGTGGTGATGTTTGACTCATGAGCACAAAGCCAAGGATTACTTTTGTAATTACATTTTGAAATGTAGAACTATTTCTTTTTCTTTCTAACCATATTTTTTGACTCTGTCCATTTGTGGTCAGTTAAATTAGCATATCCTCCCAATATTCAGGGAGCAGCTTATATTATATTACCTTTTCCTCTTTGATTCTCTCTGTCATATCAGATTTCCTAACCTGCTCTATGCTGTGATACTCTACCAGAACTCTGATCATTCCCTGACTTTGATTCCCTCCAAATACTTCTGAGAGTTTATTTTACTTATGAAATTCCAAACTTTCTATTCCTGATTCAGGAGAGGAATGGGTGTAGTACTTATTGACTCCTTTCTATCAGATGACAGAAGTTTTCACCAAGCATTGCAGACAATATTCAGGCAACAGTCCCCCCAAACTGCAGACATGAACTGCAGGAACTAGAGGATATTAATGTCTTGTCTAGTGCATCATCGAAGAAAAAAATATTTCCAAAAGGCTGGATAAATAAACTATCTCTTTTAGTGGAATGCTCACTTTAAGTAGGCATGATGGGAAAACAAAATGTGTTCTTGCTGGGATAGAATAGCACCAGAAAATAGAGAACCCAACCCTGTTTTCTGTGTTGACAGTTAAAACTAACATCAGGTGAAAAAATAGTTGAAATAGGCTGAGTCTTCTTTGTGTGGTTAAGGAGGCAGATAAGAGCAGTTTCATGCAGGGAACAGATCAGGTAAATACCATTTTTACAGTATTTATGCTTTTTGAGTAACTGGAGCAATTTCCCTTTCAGTTTTTAAGAAACCATTTCCAGCTCTAATACTGACTCAATCACCTCTATAAAATATTTCTCAGCATTCACAAGTCATCTTAAGGGGCTTATTTTCTTCACTGTTGTTTTCCTCATCTCACACATCAGCTCTTCTCTGTCACAGTTTTCAAAGACAGTCTGTCAGCATGCAGACTGCTGGATCAGAGCCTTGATTTCTGTAACTATTGTGTGGGAGAGGCTGAGCAAAGGGAAAAGAGCTTTTTGGACTCTCTCTCTGTATTAGAGTGCATCTTGGGAATTTTGCTTCAAAGCCCAGCACAGTGCAGGCAATTTTTGAGCAATTCCTTACTCTCATTTTTGTTATAAATTAAGCATCCTGTGCAAAGTAAGTGTTGTAAAAGAAAACAAAACCACTTTTAATAGCCACTTTTAAATTCAGCCTAAAATACAATGACATAACCCATAGTGGTGCTCATCCACGTTATTAATTTGTGCATTGGAATATGTAAGGACCATAAGTTCAGTGTGTCAATTCTGACCCCACTGCTTAAACTGAAGACAACTTTTAAACCTAGAATAACAATTTTCACTTCACCATAAAATTAATATTTGAAATTTTCCATGGCCCAACTCTTCAGTGACATTTATTCCTCTTTGTTTTCCTGCTGCATTGTTTTTCTTACAGAAGTAATAAAATGTATCAGCCAACCAGCCAGCTGGTGTGTTATTCTGTAAAATACTTGCTTTCACAATGGTTATTCAGGGGATGTTGTTGAGGCTGCAGCCAGGAATTTATTCTTGCATGTCAGTTTAGGGAAGCACAATTTGCACAGAATGCTGGAGTACACTTATTTGTCAACTGGTTTTTTTCTTTGGCAGGAAGTTGGTATCTTGTATTCCAGCAGTTCTTCTTTCCAAGATTTATGAATCATCCCTGGTTTTCAAAGAGTTTTGCTTTGCATTAAATAACAAAGTAACTGCTATACCAGAAAAGCAGCAACAGAAATAACAATAAGAAAATGAACACCCCTTACAAAAGCTAGAAAATGAAGAGTTAAAGTTGAACCTTGCTTAGTAAATTTGGAGCCGAGGGAAATGTCCAGAAAGTCATCATTTAGATGGAATTATGGATCTTAATATGAGAAGAGCCTCCAAGTAGGTTTTTTTTCCAGCAGCTGGAAAGATTAGGAATTTCTATTTTGAATAATAGTTTTTCTTGAATGTTTATTTTTCAGTGCTGTGCATCCTCACAAGCACTCTGACCAAGGGCACTGGGAATCTCTGCTATCTCACACCCATTCCAGCTGCACCAGAGAATAATTCCAGCCACTTGCTCAATCTGCAGTAGGTATGGTTTGTGAATGCAAATGGATTCATTTTAGATACAATTTTTAATGCTTTCCTTCAGATAGAGGGAAAACCTCCAAACTCTTATTACATGATGGTGACAATGGACAGTAACTCTTTAAACACTTCTCACAATTATTAGAAGGTTTACTGTATTGAAGTTTTCCTATTATTTTGACACCTAGTACAGGGCAAATCTGATCATTTGTGCACAGGACTGCACTCATTGCACTCCCAGAGTGCACATGGAGGTCTGGAACCTGTGATGGATCCCTTTGGAAGCACCATGCTGGCATGTTTGGGGTCTTGATCTAAAGCAGAAGCATTTGTTTGTAATATTGGTAATCCCATCTGCCTGAACTAAAGCATGATCTGCTTGAACTGGCCTAAGAACTTGAGTCACACTCTTGTAAGTTCGGAAGTAATGGTTTTAACTTGGTATGGGAATATATTGTTGAGTTTCTGTTAGATGTTTAGTTAAAGGAAACAGGAAGGAAGATAATTCTCTCTGAAATTTACTTGGCTATCAAGTGGAATTTCACATCTTCAATGGGAAAACTTAGATTAACAAGCAGGTTAAGAATGCTGTTAAATGACTGAGTCCTTACTGTGGGGATGTTGTCTCAGCACAAAAGGAGCCAGAACTCCCATGGCAGCTCCTGGGGTCTTGTCACCATCTGCTTGTGACTGATGGCCATTTGCAGGATGTATCTGCACTGCCTCTGCACCCTTGTCTAAAAATTAACTTTGTCAGGAAAGAAGATCCACCAAAATGGATGAGAGGGAAGGATCCCATCTTTGTCTATTCTATTCTATTCTATTCTATTCTATTCTATTCTATTCTATTCTATTCTATTCTATTCTATTCTATTCTATT
>JAWWMS010000287.1:8332916-8354727 GCA_035048045.1 Chlorospingus semifuscus | reverse complement strand
TTCTATTCTATTCTATTCTATTCTATTCTATTCTATTCTATTCTATTCTATTCTATTCTATTCTATTCTATTCTGTTTTCTAGTTCATAGCAATAAAAGAAATCCTTCAGACTACAGCCTCTTCAGCTCCTCCAAACAACAGGCATGCCTTTAATTCAAGTGTTGCTGGCAGTTACATGATCCACATTAGAGGTGAACTGTGAAATGTTCTCAAGGCGTATCTCAGGGTGACATCCAAGGAAATAAGCCTGGAGCTGCAGGCAAGCTTGCCTTCCTAGCTGTTCCACTGTTTTAATAGAAATCAGTAAAATTCTGGCCTTGGGAATAAGAGGGAATCTGAAATGCAGAGCTATCAATATAATTTATTTAAGAATTCTCTTTTTTTTTTTAAATCTGAAGCTACATATCTGTCTCAGTTTTTAGTTTTTTTTTTTTTGTTGTTTTTTTTCCCCCCATGCATTCCTGACTTCTCTGTGCCTTGGGTGCAGTACTGGGACATCCTGAGATCCCACTCAGAGTGGGATCTTCTCAGTTTTCTGCGGTTCTGTGTAATGCTAGATGATAGCCTCAGTTCTGGAATGTGATGGAAAAGCAATCTCTGAACAGTGCCTACTGCACTGCATTTTGTAGGGGGAAATACAATCTCTCTTGAAATGAGTAACAGGTTTTGCCTCTTTACTCTTGTACTTCCTACCCCACAAATTAAATTCCTTTGGCTTTTCTGAATTTTGGCTTATTAAAAGATAAAAGACACTTTGCACATTTCCCCGTGCTCTGTTTCATGTTCTTTAAGAACAAATATAATTAGTATTAAAAGGAAAAATACCTCAAGCTCAGCCATTACCCAAAATAATTTCATTTGAACTCAGTAGCTTAGCCTCATCTAAGAAATACTTTGTAGGAATTTTTTGCTTCTGTTTAGTAAGATAAGAAGAATGACAATAAAACAGCTAGTGCTAAAAAGAGGTGAGGAGAAGGATCCAGCTGATAACTGTCTGAATTAATTGAATTATTCCTCTGAGAACCATTTCAATGTAGGTCATTACAAGGGAGTGAGTCTGAAGCCTCCCTCTAAACCCCCATGCAAGGCCAGGTGACACCAGGGATTAGATTCCTGTTTATTTTAAATAGGAACTGCAGGCTGCAAAGGCTGACACCCACAAAGGCTCTTGCACTCAGCAACCCCCAGCTCCAAAACAGCCCAGGATCTGCAGCTGGCCCAGCAGAGCTGGATCCACAAGGCGGGGGGCAACCACTCTGAGCAGTTCTAACAAAATCACTTTGGGACTATTAGGCACAAAGCTGCACATCCAAAGGCTTTTGGGTGCCTCAGGGGCTTGTCTGGGCCCTCTGTGGTCTCCTGTTAACACTCAGGTAATTGAAAAACATGCAGGTGCCTTTGAAGAGATGGAGCCTCCAGCCTTAACCTGCCAACTTTAATAGAACCAATATTTTAGCAGCCACTAAAACAAGGCTGAGACCTGATGGTAGCGTGGGCTGTATTCTCCTGCTTGATCACTGGGATGAAAGAACATCCTCCAGTTTCAGATGTATTAATTGCCTTTGGAGCCTGCAATTATACAGCAACTTATAGTGGGAGATTTCTATGCCTGTGACCTGAAAAATATTACTTGTGTCTTATCAGGAAAATAGAATAACCATGTAATTCAAGTCATGCTACTGCATCTTTTCCTCCCAGTCTGGAGATGTGTAGCAGTTAAATCCCCATCCAAATTTTACATAAAAGATTATGTTTGAGAGGCCTGGAACATTTGTGATCCCTGAAATGGTTTACAGATTAATATTTTATATTTTTAATATTTTAATATTTGCATTCTTTGTAATTTTTTTACATATTTTTGGGATACTGACTTTCTGAGGAAAAGCTGGGGTTTGACTATTGAGAAATAATTAAAAGAAACCCCTTGTGCTGAGTTCCAGAATTAGAAAACTTGATTTAAAAAATAGTGCAATTGCATTTCAAGGTAATTCTTACTATAAGAAACATGTCTCTTGTAAGGAAACTAGACCAAAAAATTTGTTAGAAAATGGATCCTGCTTCCCTTCCTGGAGTATCACTGCACTGTTACCAAGATGTGTGCCTCATACATCAGTGCCCTCTCTTTAGAGTTCTTGCTTCATTGCAAATCTTGTATAAGCACCAAAATCTGCAAAAGCACTTCAGATGAAAGCTTCAGGATTAATCATTCGCTGTAAAGGAATGTCATAAAATGTTAGTTTCTGAAAAATGTGTCATCTCTGGAGATGAGGAGGCCCTGGGAAGCTTTATGGTGACCTTTATATATATTTTAAGATTTTATAAGACTGAAAAATACTTTTTACAAGTAGTGATAGGGCAAGGGGCAATGGCTTTAAACTCCAAAGTGGGTAGACTTAGATTAGATTAGATTTTAGAAAAAAAATCTTTGCTGTGAATGTGGTGAGACACTGGAGCAGCTTTCCTGGAGAAATTGTGGATGCTCCATCTCTGGAAATGTTCAGGGCCAGGCTGGGCTTTGGTCCTAGTGGAAGATGTCCCTGCCCATGGCAGGGGTTGGACCAGTGGAACTTTAAAAGTTGATTCCAATCCAAAACAATTTCTGATTTTATGGTATTTGTCCATATCCTGATAAAACTCCCCAGCTGTGCCAGTGTCCCAGTCTGTCTGTGGAGAGCTTGACTGTACCACACAGTCTGATATTAACAGTGGTTCTCAGGGTGAATGTGCTGGAGCTGGAGCCAGAGATGTTTTCTCTTGTAGATCAGTCTGTGGAAAAGGTCACTGGGGAAAGAGGGAAATGAGCTGTCTTTGTAGCTGTGTTATTTATACTTCCTACTGAAACATTGAGAAAGGTAAACAAAATCTTTTTCTTTCAAAACTTTAAAAAATAAAAAGACCTTTGGCATTGAGGACAACTACTCAGTAGCAGAAGATTTAGCTGTGAATTTATTCGCTTTAGGTTTTAATGGGATTTTTCCTGAAGTAAATGCCTACGTGTTACAAGAACCAGCCCTGGAATCAGGATTCCAATCAAAGCTTCTCAATCAGGGAAAGGCTCATTTCAGCATGGTGGGGTTTATGTTGTGGTTCTCAGAAATACCCAGGTTACTTAGGATTGTTTGGTGTCACTGGAAAGGGCATTCCTAACTCAGCAGGTGCTTCTAAATAAACACTGGAAACTTTAATTTTTCAAACTTCTAGATGCTGAAAGAAAAAATAGTGGCATATAAATATCAACTATACCTAAGGGTTTGGTTTTTTTTTAAGTAAGGAACCTCACTGATACATTTACAGCTTTTATTGTTTGCATTTTCTTTTTAAAATACCTTTTTAAAAATTTCAAAATACCTACTGTTTTCATGTCAAGCTTAGAGATCACATTTCTATTCCTCCAGTGATCAGTTCACCTAATTCAACATATCCAAAGTAAATCTATGTGGAAAATATTGTCTTTTTCTTAAATTTTCTTCTTATTAGAAATTCTTCTTGTTAGAAATTCCAGTCCAATAATCAGTTCAGTATTTAGGTGATGTGAATACATGGGAGCAACACTGCCTATTTTTGACATGTATTTCTCAATGTTTTTTGTTATTCTTAAATTAAAATTTTGATTTTTGATGTGAGAGAGGACATTTAGTGTCACTGATTTGCCACAGCATGTTTGTGGTCAAAATACCCTTCCAATCTATATTATAATAAGATGTGTAAAGCATCCCAGAGAGTCCTCCTCTCCACCTTTCTTTCCTCTTTTTGCAGCACCTCTTTATTTTTGGCATCTCTCACTCTGGGACCTGTGTACTGCTGGCACACAGCAAACCTGGACTTGTATTGACAGGCTTGTTGTGCTTTGCCAGTCAAACCTTATTAAAATTGTGTGAGGCTTCATGTAGTCACCTTCCTGTTTCTCTTTTGGGCACAGCTATGTATTCTGCAATAAGTAGGAAGCAATACATCATAAAAATCTATCTGTATTTAATCTCTCTAGTGTTATGATAACTCCAGGTTGCTGGAAGAAACAGAACCCCCTCCTCTTGGCAAACAGGTTTTATAAATGAGGTTATGTTTCTCTGTCTCATTATTTCCTTACTGGAGCAAAATAAAGGCAGAAATTAGGGTACTGGGGAAATAGTAGATTTATTATGATTTATCTTGTGCTTTTGGGTCTCTTGTTTCTTTTGGACAGAAATGGATTGAGTAGCAGAGTCAGTAAGAAAAATAGGCTGATTGGGGGGAAGGACTGGAGTTTTCTTGGCTCTCCCTCACAGCAGAATTCTCAGTCACAGCATGGTTGGGGTTGGGATTGAGGTTGGGATTGGGGTTGGAAGGAACCTCTGGAGATCAACTGGCCCAACCCTCCTGCTAACGTGGGCTGGGCAGGATTTCATCCAGGTGGGTTTGGAATTCCTGCAGAAAATGAGACTCCACAAACTCTCTGGGTAACTCAGTGTCTGTGTGAAGATGCTTTCTAGATTATTCAGCACAAAAGTGCCTTCTGCATTTGTTGGATTCATTCCTTCATGTAATGATGCTGGGAAGTGGCCAATACCAGTCAGAGGCATCACTCCCTCTATTGCCTAATCTGCAGAGTGTGGCTGGCTTGGATCAGCCCAGACCTGTGCAGGGAGATGCTGTGGGGTCCCCTTGGCTCTGCTCAGTGTCTTTCTGGCAGTCCTGAGCCACCTCCATGTCAAGTGGCCTAAATTTGTGTGCCAAGCCCATCAGCCATGCACTCATATTGTGTTTGAGCCCTGCTGTGGAGGAGGGAAGCAGGATGCCAGGAAACCTGCCAAGACTGAGCCAGATCCAATCCTCCCAGGACAAATCCCAATCTGCAAAGGAGTCCCAGCTCCATGGGGAGCCCCTGCTGCTCTGTCCAACACCACCCACAGCAGCTGGCTCAGCTGGGCTGATGGCAGTGAGCTCCAGCCCCCTTGCATCCCAGTGCTGAAGTTTGAAACAACCTCCTTCATCAAGGCGAAAAATACTGGCTTGGGTAAAAAATATCTTTAAATTATTATTTTTTTTTTTAAGGGGTACAAATGTATTGTTGTTTTTACGTTCTATTATTCATGGGAGATGTATCACCGTGCTGGAAAAAAAAAAAAAAAAGAAGTTGTGAGGAAGAGTTGAACTCCTGTTAGTGACTTATAGACCTCTTGTTCTCTTCATTTTGTTTAGATTTATTTTGGAGTGTGAGAATTTATTTTGTTGTTACATGAAACAAAAGGATGAAATCAGCCCTCACAGTTCTGCTACATTCCTGCCTCTCTGAAATCTGCTGTGTCTTTATTGGAAGGATGTAGGGAAGAATGAGATGGAAGCTTAAAATTTGATCTTTTTGCTGGGTGCATTGCTGATTCCTAGGAAAATTACTACTTTCACTTAATTGTCACCAGAAAAAAAAAATAAAAATGAAGAAGAGGAAGCTTTTGTGTGTTTGTTAACACAAAAGTTTCTGAAAAGTGTGAAATTAATTAATTGCCTTTTCCAATTTCCAAATGACTTAAAAATCATTTGAATGCTAGATGAAATTGTGAGGCTAATGTAGCCATTTTCCTACTTTGGTTGAATTCTGTATCTTGGACCCTAAAGCTGCACTTGCTTTGATTGCCTGCTGTCCCTTGGTGGCTGCTTTGGTCGCCTGCAGTCTTGCACAGGCTTTGCATAATGCCAAAGGAACAAGATATTTTAAGAAAATGTCACTTTGTTTCCCAAATCCCATTTGTTTTCCCCACGTGCCTAAAGCCCCCAAGGCAAAGCAGCTGATGTCATTCTTGTGGGCAAGAGGAAAAGCTCTGGCTATGGAGTCTGAATCCTTTATGTAACCTATGGAAATAGGGAGAATTGTTTTCTAAAAATAAGACCAATTTACCCAGATGATGAGAGATCTGGTGCACTGTCTTGGGGTAAGGGACATGAAAACATGCTAACAATCTTAAAACATAAATGTGTGGACTTATTATTCCATCCTAATTCTGATGGAAGAGATGCTTTGGGTGGGAGATTGCCATATTAAGCAATGTACTATCTATAATGTAAACATGTCTAATTCTAATTTAATCCCTTATCTAGGCTGTAAAGAAGCCTTGTGGGTTAATAAAGGCAGAGAAGCTGGAGGAAAAGGAGGAAAAAGGTTGGTCATAAGCATAACTCTGGTGCTCATTTGGAAGTCTTTAGAAAGAGGAGTAGCCTTTGCAATTATTTTACCCTGAAATTCATTATTAGCCCTGTGCATCTTGGCCATGTGAGAGCAGAGGACTGCATGTGTGATTCAAGGAAAGGTACATTTCTGTCTTTTGCAGAGGGCAGCAATCTTTCATCAGGATCATGACTGCCCCAGTTTACTCAGATCACCTGCATCACTGCCAAAAGTGAGATGTGATACACCATGTCTAACATCTTCTCTCTTTGCAAGTCCTTTTCCCCTTTGCATAGTCAAATAAAAGCTGGCTGAATTTTGAACTCACCTCTACTTTTTGGACAGTTCCATCTTGATCAATGCATCACCAAGGGCTTTCATTTGGATGGTGCATTGTCCCAACCTGTTCTGAGATACAATTCCTGCAGCGACAGACAGCAAAGGCAGCACTGCCAACTGCCAGGGAGGGCTTTTGTGCTTCTCATTAACAGTTACACCATTATTTAAGGGCAATGAATTATTTTTTGAAAGCCTGGGTTCTGGGTTTAGAAAGGGAAAAATTGCATGCACAGCAAATCTGCTGAGAGCAAACCCAGCCTGTGTGTTTGGAGTTTTAAATGATTGATGGAAACTTTCTGTCTTTATTTTCACGAGTGAGCAAGCATCTGCTGTTCCAACTGCTGGTTAACAGGCTCTTTTCTCCATATGAAGTGGATCCAATTATATGCTCCATGCCATCCCAAGAGAAGCACAGAAGTAGCTCAAAGCAGGACTATTTAATAAAGGGGAGGCATAGGATTATGGAGAGTGTAATCTTTGCTGTACTTAAATAGGCTGCACTGAAAGGGAATTTGCCTTTCTTTTTCTTCTGAAAACAGCTGTTGTAAGGGCAGAGAAAAAGTAACCCAGTGAATTTCATTTTCCCCTGTCTTTGTTCTTGTAATTCTCCGTTGAACTTTGTTTACTCTACATATTAAAATATGCACGGAGTTTATTTTTGTTTTTTCCAAATCCCTATGAAAGAAATGCTGCTCTTCCTACTGACTTCAGTGACCTTTGGATCAAACTGCTAGTGCTGTTTCTGTGACAGTTTTGGCAATAGATTCAAAGATGTTGCAGACAAAACTAAGTTTTCTTGACATTTATAAAAAGTGACAAATTATCTTTAAAAACTTCTGGAGGAAAAGCTGCACACTATGAAGGCATTTCTTGGTGTTCCAGTTTTTTAAATTACATTTTGGTGTACTTTTGTCATCCTGTAGATCTGTGTTCCCTGCTTAAACTCAGTTTGCAGTATTAGATAAGGCTGTATTTTTCAGTGGTTGTTTTTTCTTCCATCCAATGCACTTTTTCCAGCTTGAGGACAGAACATCTGCTGGTGGCAACTGGGAAAATTCAGTGCAACAGTTATGACAGATTGTAATTTGGTCCCCTGTCACTTTCTAACTTTTCCATCAACAACCCAACTAATTTCTCCTTCCCTATCTTTCCCACCACCTGTGAAATTTGCCCTTCCCTTGCCACCCCTGTAACAAACACTTCTGAAATCAGACAGGTTTAGTTTATGCTCTGTAGCTCCTTCTCTGGATGTATGTGTGTTCCTTCTACACCTAGTATGCTCCTCTGTTCCTTCTCACTGCCTTAGTTGCATCCTGTTTGACTTAAAAACTCACAAAGGAAATATTTTCTTACTCTCTACAGATCGGCTTTTTTTTTTAATTTGCCTTAGCCTTTTGATCTCCTTTCTTGCCCTGCAGTGATGCCCACGAGGGGTTTTGCTGAGCCCTGGGCACCGAGAGCTGCAGAGGATGAGCAGCTTGGGTTTGAGGGTTCAGCTCTGAGTTCTTCTGCACCAGAGATCAGACAGGGCTGCCTGCTAACTGGTAGGAAGGGAAAGTGCTGGAAATATTTATGCTGATAAACACTTGCAGAAATATTCCTGCTGGAAGCGTCAGAAACATTCTCTGTTATACAGCTTGTGGTGTGTACTGACTTTTGCTTTCAAAACTTTCTGTGTTGTACTACTCTTTCTGATTTTGGCAATTTGCTTGCTTTCTAACAGACTTTCCTGAATCTTGTCTGTTTGTGAACTCCTGGTCCCTGTCCAGGATTGATTCTCTTAGGTTGGATCATTCCTGGTCCCTGAATGGAGAGTAACAATTTCACCTGGATGGGAGCATGAGTTGTACAATTTTTTTCCTAGCCTGAAGATTCTGGAAAAGCATATTTGTATGAGAACTGTAGATGTTTACAGCTTGAGTATTTATGTAAATGCATTTCCATTCAGAACTTAAGCATTTCTTGAGAATCTGAAATGTGTGTTTTGTCTTATTTTTGTTCAACGTTTCCTTTTCTATCCTAAATATTACAGAAAAGAGAGTTAGCTGATGATCCTCTTTTGTTTTCCACCAATTTTCTTTTTTTCTCTTCACTGAGGGGGCTTTCAGCTTTTCATTCACCAGAATGATTCACTCTTCATTTATTCCAATATGCTCTTGCCGAGACTCTGCAGGTCACTTTATAGCCCACTGTGCAAGCAGTTAACTGAAATTCTTAGGACTCTTTTTCTAAACCAGCTATTTCCTCCAAATTGATGGTGTAATCCAGTGTAGTTTAAAGCCATTTTTGCTAGTAACTGTTCATAGTTTACAGGTTTAACCTCACATGCTCAAGAGCACTGTAGTGTCCTTCATGGTAGTGACCCATTTTTTGGCTTCCACTTCTGTGCTCTCTCCCTCTTTGGGCTCAGACTTTGCTAAATGAGCAAAGCCCAAAGTTCACCATAGTTTGCTGTGTGATAGTAATGGAAACTGTGGGTCCTGGTTCTTCAGAGCATTCTTTCTTGGTGGTTATATTTGGAACTCCCTCCTGGTCCCCTTGGGGAGCGATTAAACATCACTGTGGAAAGGGGGTGCACTGATCCACAGGTGAAGAAGCCTCAGGTGCCTTTCTGGAACATTATCAAAAGGCCTTTAAAGGAGTTAAAATAAATTGTCTCAGTGTGGGTTTTTTTATCCTCTAGCCTGTATGAAGCACTTCACTTCCTTCTTTCTTCACCGTGGGTGACAAATCGAAAATTTTAAAGGCTGCTGAATGCTGTGCATTTTCACAGTAGGTCAGGTGTTTAGCAGAGGTGTTTCTGAACTAGCATTGCATTGGTAAAGTGCACTGTGCTTGATGACTTTACAATTTCAACTTCTGTCCATGTGAAGTAGGAGCCTTCCATATGCAGCACAGCTGCAATTTGAGTTTGTGAAAATGATGGTTAGCTCAAGAGCAGAGAGGGTGGGCTTGGATCTCACTCACAAAGCAGAGAGTCAGCTGGCGAAGCTGCCAGAGATCTGGCAGGCTCAACAACACTGTGGGTCTGAAAAGGTACCCTGGTGAATTTAGTCTTTTTGGGTTCTGGAAATCAGTTACACTGGATTTCTGATTTAATTATCATTGTTATTCCTAAATATTTTTCAAATTATTTCAGCAAAGGATGGATTAACAAATTATTCTTTTCCCCCTATTCACTATTTACTAAAAACAATGTAATTGTATTACATTTTCCTTTATTTATATTCAGATTATCAATATTTTTAAAGAAGAAAAGAAATCTGTGTTGTATAATAAGTATAGCATCCCCATGATTACTTTTAGTAAAACTCATGAAACTTGAAAGTTAAATGAACTTTTTTGCATGGAATTCTTAAAAGACTGGGCTATAATTCAGTACAACACAGAAAATAAAAGAATCATGCAGTTTCAGAAATAACAGGGAGCAGAATTCAATGCTTTAATTTATGACTGTATTTGCACATTAATTTTGTATTTGTGTAGTCAAGGATGCATGCTTTGTTTATCTTCCATGTCTACTTTTCTGTTGGCAATATTCTGTTGTTATTTTCATTGCTATTATTATTAGTTTTTATTATTTTTTGGTTTGTATTATCCTAGAACTGCAGAGCCAGATAATAAACAAGGCTTTCCTGTAGAAGCTGCTTTGTTATCATATAAAAAAGAAATAGTATCTATTCTTAACATGTTATTGGGGGCAAAGAAAGGAGCACGGACAAAGGCTGGGAAAACACAGAACTTGAATGAATAAATCTTGCCTAATGGTGGATATGTCAGATTATACAGTGCCACACTGTACATTTGTGCATAAAGTCTAAAAGAAAGTACATAGAAATACAGTCTCATTTTTGCATTGCCAGGGGTGTGATAGGACAGAATTTCTGATGTTTCTCACCACTAGCTGTAGCTGCAAAGGAATTCAGAGAGAGTGGGATAGTCCCACCTGCACCCCTGAACATGATGGAAAATGTAAGCCAAACACTCTTTGCTTCAGCATGGAAGGATTTAATGAGATCTGATGGATGCAGGGTGGATTTAATGAGATCTGATGGATGCAGGGTGGATTTAATGAGGATTCAATGAGATCTGATGGATGCAGGGTGCTCCAAGTGCATCCTCAGTCAGGACATTCAGAGATAAGGGCAGAGGCAGAAGACCAGCACATGTACAGCACCCCTAGCTGGCACTCTCTTAGATGTCTTTTCACCAAAAGTACCCCAAATTGTCCTCCTGGCAGAGCAGAGGACCCAATATATGAGTGGTGCCATTTACCATATCTACAGCAATCTGTTCAAGTAGGTGATGGTACAATCTTTGTGCAGATCCTGAAAATATTTATACCATAGTCAAGAATTTCAAATCTCTTTGCCTGCTTTTGGCAGGGAATCTAATGCAGAAGCTGCTGCTCTGGGGCTTTTAGATTTTTATTCATGCACAAGAGTGAATTTTAAAATGTTCCTTTTTCTCCATATTCCATAGTACCTGCCATCACCTGAAGCCCTCTTTGGATAATTTTGGATTTTTCTCTGCTTTTAACATCCAACCTAGCATTTGAGCCAAGACCTACTTTCCCTTTGTGGGATTGTCATGCCCCTGACCTCATGCCCAGCTCTTTTGTGGAAAACAAGCAACAATGAAAGTCATATTCAGAGTCATATCCTGATAGAGGGATCCTCTGTTGAATGTTATCTCATATTTCAGCAGCTTTGCTGGCTCCAGTGCTTGGAAACATTTAAATTCCCCTTTGGATGCGATTAATTCTTTTTTTTTTTTTACTGTTCTTCCAGCTTGTCCTTAAATATGTGCTTAACCTGATCATTCAGAGTCACTTTCTGAGAATGAGCTTGGCAGACAGAGTGAGGCTCCCATGAGTGGATGCAGCCTGTTAATTCCATTTTGAGAAGGTATCCACTTTTTCAAACACAGCAAAGATACCAAAAATGTGGAACATTTTGGGGAATGCTGTATGACTTACAGAATCTTTTCATAACACACAAAAAACCCCCTCAACCCACTTTCATGTTTTAATGTTAATTCAAAATCCATTTATTTTCCTTTCATCCTTCCTACCTCTTGATGAAAATGTTTCATCTCTCTTTTACCAACAGTGCTCTATCAGTGCAGTTAAGGTGAAAGAATACATTGTGGAAAGAAATGCCTTGTAAAATAAGTGAAAGCAAGAAATCATTAATTTTTGTAGTCATGCAGCTTGAGAGAAAAACAGAATAACTGTGCTGTAGGTACAGATGTTAAGGTCACTTGCTAAGTAAGGCAAGAGAATAGGTCTGATTCTTACCCTGAGGTTATTAAGAGATAATCTTTATATTGATATTTTAATGTTTGTATGGTACAGATGCATTCCAATGGGAAGTTGAGGAAACATCCAATGTACTTATGGCTGATCTCCAGTGTACCATGACCCCTGTCCTGACCATGGAATTACTTGGTTTGCACGGGAATATCCAATCTTACAGCAAGGCCCTCTGGGGGCTGACGTGCCTTTACTGAGCATGCAGGGCTTTCCCAGGAACTGGAATTCCAGAGCCCATGGCAGGAACCATTGCAGTGCAGAAATGTGGTTCTGCCAGCCCTGCTGAGCCCTGTACAAAGGGACCAAGTTTAGGTGGCACCACAGTGCTGGAGAGGGAGGGTTCGCAATTTTATTTTTGCAGACAGCAGTTTGTACCTTAAAAATTATCTGAGGAATCTTAAAACACACCTAAACTACACATAAACTCTCTTTAAGATTTGCACATTGGCAGTGTGATGTAGAAGGTTCAAGGAGATTAAGTTATGATCTAATATGGAAGTTTGCCTCTAATTTGGACAAAATGTTTCCTATACCCATTTCTTTAGAACTATGAAAGGAGTGTATGTAATCTATGCCTCACGAAAATGTGTTTACCTTATTCAGGGCCCAATTCACCAGAGAAATGAAATTCTTGTGAAAATGAAGTTTTCAAAACATTACCTTCCATGTGCATGGACTGCCTTTGGTTTTTCCATTCCTGTGAAACTCTCCATTCAGTTTTGTAAAAATATTTACTCACAGTCACTTGTAATGAAACAAAATCAAGTGCTGTTAGAAAACCAAACTAATACACAACAGTTCAGTACTGTGTATTGATCCAATATTGATCTGTTTAATTACTCTGCCTGGCTCTCATTGGAAAGGGGAATTTGGCATGACAGATATGTTGTCTCTGGCTGACTTAGCTATGCACTTGCTGGGCTGGTTGTTCCAGACCAAGGACATGGCCAGAAGATACTGATCTGAGAACTGGGTTTCTTCTCAGTGGGAATCAGAGCAGGATGGCCGTTGCATGCAAAAATCTCTCTCAGTAATGGAGCCATGGTGTTCAAGGGCACAGACCTATATTTAATATCTTGGAAGTGTTTCTGGGTCCATTGATTTAAACATAGCCATGATCCTCTTTCATCTTCAACTGAAATTTATGAAAATGTTACAGCTCGTGACTCCCTGGGACTACAATGAATCTTGGGGGTTTTCACTGTCTCGTGGTGTCCTTGATAAAGTTTGATTGCTCACTAGTTTTTCCTGGACCTCATCCAAAAGGTCCAAGCAAAACCAGTGAGCTTGATAATCATACCCCAAAGTGCCAGAATTGTCATCCTTTATATTTCCATTTCTTCCCAGCAATGTTAAAATGAGGGATGTCTGAGTTCTGACCACATCTTCTCTTATAATTATTTCTCAAGAGTATATTGGGTGCAATCCTTCAAGTATGACTCTTTAAGTTTTTCCCTTAGACAAAATTAACCCTAAAAACATGGCTAATTCTGATATTAATCCCTCACACTCCTCTAACAGCTGTTTTTGAGTTTGTGACCTGTGGTGTGTTAGGTAGGATCACTCAAACCTTTCCAGGAGCAAATGTTTGAAGAACAAAGAAAATGCACACCTGGATTCTTGGAAAGTACCACGATGAGAGTGGTCCAATATTGGTTTCATTTTCACTTCCAGGTGATGCTCTGCCATAGTAAAAAATGCTCAGGAACAAAGACCACTGCATTTATGTTGCAGTCAAATCTTGTACTGTCTTTATGAAGTCTGAGAAACAACTCTTTGGAGGAGCATTCTCAGCCAGAGGTATAGTGGGCTCCATTTGAGACTTAAGAAACCCTAAAAAAAAATCCTTGTTTATTCTTCTCTCAATGAGAACTAGATCATATATTTATCTTTTTACAGTCTAGCAATGAAAACCAGTGCAGAAGCCGCTGTCAGCTAAGATTTTCTGCTGCCTGGGACCCCCACTTGCAGCTGGTCATGTATAACTTCAGATACTTGTTACTCAGTAACTCAGGCATTGGGCAGCACTAAATGGTTCCAGTTACCTGAATTGTGGCAGCTTAGAGCAGTACCAATCTGCTGTTTGCATGGTTAAATTCATATTTAAGTACCTACAACTAAAGGCCCCAGTTTGATTATTCAGCTGCTGGACCATATTAGTCAATAACTGTAATAATATTAGTCAATAACTGTAATAATATTAGTCAATTTGCTATAGGGTTTTTCCAGAGGGAATATTGCCTTTCTGTCCTATTACTGTTCTTTAAAAAGCTGTGATACAGAGCAACCCACTCAATGACAGTGTTTGTGAGCCTGTCCAGAAATGGTAAGGCACCATCCAAAAAAAGGAGAGAAGTTACTTATTTTTTTCTAATAGTGCTTCTGATTTTTTTTCCTCCCTTCTAGATCCTCCTTTAAGGCTTCACCTGTTAAAACTAAACCAGTCAGCTCCTGAAATTTGGATAATGGCTCAGCTGAAGCACACACATGCAGCAGAGGGTGAGTTTACCCTGTGGCTTCCACCTCCTTTCTGATGTGATGTGTGATATTTGGGTTGCCTCACACACAGATTCTGAATTTTTTTTTTAATGAAAGAATCATGAAATAATAATCAAATACCCAATTTGTTCTGATGTTTCAAAATTATATGGCTATTAGGTATTTTCCCTTGTGCTTTTCTATTCCATTTTGTTATTTTGTGAGTGTGTAGGGTGATATATTCACTATATTTGAATCTGACCCATTGGTTTACTTCACTGTTTACAGTGACCATCCACTGAATCTTAGATATTTATGTTTCAAATTATGATACTGATAATTAAATTAGATTTTCTTGCTAATCTACCCCCATAAACATTAAATATTAAAAGGACTGTAGGATCTGTCAATATCATCTCACTGTTTTGCACATTTATTTTGTCTGAGTTTTAAGTAAATTAATTATTCAGTGATAACTTTGAAACTAAGTCATCTCTGATGTTTTGATCAGTGGCACTGCTGGTCTCTCAAAATAATGACCTTTAAATATAAATCATCAAGGTTTCTTCGCCCACACTGTGGCAAAGCACTGACAAAGAACCATCACACTGTGTTTTTCCATGTCATATGCAGATAAGGTTTGATTTTCTTTCATCTTCTGTAGTAATATAAAGTTAAGAAGATGTTAAATAGCCAAATCATGCTGCATTTTTACATAATTAAGCAAAATCATGTCATTAAGAAAAATGGGTTGAGATTGCTAAACAATCTTCAGATATGGAGGCATGATTTAGACACATATCTTCTATTAAAATTAATGAGGATGACAGTAATTCCTCTACATAATTTTGAATATCTCAGCAAAAAGCTGCAACTTGAGACTTTTTACAGGTAAATGATTATTGCTGTACATTATCCTTCATAGTGAAATTAATGGCCAGACAAATGTGGTAACCAAATGTATTCCATATAATTTCTCATTTTCTTTACACTACACAAGCAAACAATACAATGTAGAGAGAGAAACAGGCTAAAAATAATTCACAGCCATGGGACCATTAATCTTGTTTCCTACCTGTTCAATAACAAAACCTGAGCTTATTTTGACACAAGGAAATGAAGGCTCTCTACATTAAACGTTCAACCACATGTAGTCTCAGGGCTATTATTCATAGGCTATTAAACATATATATGCATTATATTTAAGGGTATGGCTTTGTTAATTTTTAATGGCTTGCTTATAACTGTGGATATTGATACAACAAACCTTTATTCCATGGAATAAACAGATTCTAAGGTTCATGTTTATTTTTAGCAACTGTTTCATCTGTAAATTTCATATTAAAGACATATTTTGCCTGTTGCTGCTGCCACCTGTCTTGTGACAAAGCTGAGGGACTGGGAGAGAGGGTCAGAGGATAAACTGGGAGTCCCAGTCTATATTAGAATATGCTGGTGAGTTTGGGCATAAAAATATTTCTGTTTTCTGCCTGTTGGTATTATCAAGTTCGCTTTGAAGCCTGTTCTTGTACTTGTGCTGTGAGTTCTTGCTTCTGATGGAGGAAGACATCATTCCAGCATGTTCTTTCCAGCCCAAAGTGCCATAACTTGCTTTCAAAAACACAGAGAAATGGCCAGTGGGCATTAAAGGTCACACCATCCTTCTGTATTTTAAGGTCAAACTGGGGACAACCGTCCCCATGTATTTTGTGTATGCATATAGCAAGTCCTGAGCCTTTGTAGCATTAAGCCAAGCTCATATTTCAGTGCTTTTTTATTTGTTGGAGTTTTTTTCCCACCACAGATAGTGGCTGAGTAAACTGTTTCATAAAAAGATCAAAAAAGCATCTCAAGGGGCAGGTGGGCAGCCCAGGTGTGAAGATGTGGATGTGTGATGTAGAAGGTTCAAGGTGATGGATGTAGAATATTTGGTGTCCACAGTGGGCTGTGCAATGAAGGGCTCACTCACTGAGTGCTTCAGGCTGAGCCTCACCCTCAGAGTCCTTGGAGAGGTCTGTGCCAGGAACTCAGATATTTGCCCTCAGATTGCAAAAGAACATTTTAGCACATTAATTATGTTCCTTCATGTCTTTCTAGTTAGCCAAGAAAAGCTCTGCCAGTTAATGTCAGTAGAAAACTGCAGATTTTAGTTGAGTTATAACAGAGACACTCAGGCATGAAGCACACATGAAATGAGCCTTAATTTTTGATAGGTGGGTTTCTTGTTCCCCTCAGTGACAGCTGAATGAAAACTAGTATTGCACTGTTCCTCAAATGCCTTGCTATTAACTGTGTGCAAATGTAACATTTAGGGTGCAAGAAGCACTGTAGAGCTGGCTTTTCACATACCACTTTATAGAGGACTATTCCTATTTTTCTCAGAGGCTGTAAATGATTAAAAAAGCAAGCAAAGAAGATATAAAAGTATCACTGAGATCTAAATGAAAGAACATGGGGAATATATGTATTCCATTTGTTCAAATAAAGACATTCGAACATCTACCCATGAGCTTCCTTGCAATACACAGAGTGATTTGCTTTAGGCATTTTAGCAGTTATAAAAAAGACATTTCCAGGAAACATTTCTACAGAAATGAGCTTCTACAGGCTTCCCTGTGAGTCCTGTGTGGAGAAGTTAAGGATCACTTGGTGGGCTACACTCTGGAGTCTAGAAAAAGCAATTTGTAGTAATTATTAAAATATTATTATTTGATTATTTATTTAGTTTGATTATTTTGATTATTTTGTGTGCCTGGACGGACAAAATATTTAATATGTCATCTGAAAGGATTAACACAACACCATCACAGATTACTTTCTCTCTAGCAAGTCACACACAGGAGCTGGACAGTGCACACACCCCTGGAGGCTCAGGTTTGTGACTTTATACAATTAAAATGGCATTGTAGGAAAAGGAAAAACCTCTTCTGCCTTTTCCTACAATGCCATTTGGAGTTTCTATTTGAAATAAGTAGGTTTTTGGACTTTTTTTTCCCTATGGTCAGAAAAAAAGTGGCAAAGTCATAATTACAATGGGACATTCAAATTCACTCGAAAAAGGTCATTTTCCCTACCCTGCCCCACTGTTTATTTTTCAGTTCATTTGACTGAAGTAATTTTCTTAATAAGAAAAGGAGAACACGGTCCTCCGGATGGATTTTTTCCTATGGATATTGATTCTGGCTCAAGTTCCATAGATAATTGTTTATCCATTCAGTATTAAGCACATGAGAAAATATTTGACTAAAGAAAAGAAAACAATATGTAAAAGGCCCCTTGGAAGTGTGATTTAAATCAGGAAAAAGGAATATCATTCTGAAAAATGGCATTGCTTTTATTGGCAATTGATAATTATAGTATTAAGATTTATTAATTTATCTGTAATACTGTTCCTGGGTAGCAAAACATCTCTGGGTTATCAACACTCTCTCCAGCAAAAATCCAAAATACAGACACAAAGTAGACCCAAACCCAATTCTGTTATAACCAAAGCAAGAGCAAAAAAGTTTAAAATGAATATGTAATTTGGAAGATGAAATGCTTTGGTGAGAGCATAAAACTGAATTTCTGAACAGGCTTCAAGCTACTCCATGTAATATAATTTCATGTGGTTGTCATTTCTGCTTTTATTGCTCAGTGAGTGGTGAGACATTGTGTGACTAGACAAGTTTTATCTTGCTGGAGGATTTCTTAAGAAGGCTCTTTTATGCATTTTTCTGAAATGTCACTTATTTTCCGGTTAAATCAAGTCTCCAAGGAGCTTTTTTAAGGAAACTTCCACCAGTCTCTTTCATCCCCTCAAAACTTCAGAGCTAGGTTCAAATCTTACCTTGAATGCTCCCTCAATACCTCTTTAGGTTTTCTGTGATGTTTATAGAAAAGTGAATTTGGAAATACAAAGCTGTAGTTAGAAGGACACGAGGGCTCAGGTAAAAAGCACCATCAAAGGAGGCCCCTGGTGGGACAGGACCTTGACATATGCACTCTGATTTTCTAGCAGGCCACATTAAAAAAGGATTTAACCAGGTATCCTGGTGTGCCTAAACCCTAGGGAAAAAAAAAAAAAGTATAATATTTGCTTTTATGTGCTCCTTTTATCACTTACCTTAGTTTGTGCCTCAACATTAGTGTTTTCTTGATGCTGTTTTAGGGTGTGATTTAGACTTTATTTTCTGTTCCTCATGGTTCATAGCTTGACAGAAGTCTGTAAGCTGTGATTGCAGCATGCCTCCTGAGTAAACCACATTGCAGTCTCTGGCTAAGTTGGAATTGTTAGAGAAATATGTCAGTACTTTATTTTTTCTTGGCTATTAACAGGCTTTTGGCAAAAGTTTTTGGTTGTTCCAGTGATAGAAAACTGTATATTTTCCAATTTATTTATTCCCAGATCCACAGGAGGGTCTGGATGCAGCAAGGGTTAAGGTGCTGAACTGCAGAAAGGTGGTGATAAAGGGCTAAAGGATAAATGATAAAGGTGATAAAGGGCTGCTTGTCTTTACACTGTGCCCCATGGGATCCTTTTAGGAGCACTGCAAGGGACTTGAAAAACTCGGAGGAATCAAGATATCATCAAGAATTTAATTTCTTTTGGATCCATGCCGGGTTGTTAAGGGTTTTGGAATCTATCAGGCTGGAAGTCACTATAAATATGCTTGTTTCTTCTCTCATAAATTGTGTTTCCCCACAGCCTGCTGCAACAAGCAGATGCCACTGAGGATAATAAAACATAGCATCTTCTGCTCATTTTTTAATATAAAGTAGCTTATCAGCTGATAAGAAAAAAGATGGATGTCATATAATCAAGAAAAAGGAGATAAATATTATCATATTAAATCATCTCTATCCACAAAAATTATTCTGAGAGTTCAGCACTTAAAGGTGAAAATGTCCTTTGTGAAGAGAAGGAAACTTCTGTGTACATAAAAGAAAATTAGCTCAACAAGCAATATTCTATAGTCCTTTTGTAATTAACTTTGATACTGAGCAAGAATTCTGTGTTTCAGAATCTAACTTTTATCTACCACTCTGTCCTTGGATTAAAACACTCTTTATGGCATCCCATTTGTTGCCATGGAAATGGATGTAATTCAACATTGTGGATTCTCTGGAAGAAGTAGTATGGGGGAAAGAGTTGGGAGAAAAAGAAAAGGCAAATATTGAATTTGAATAGGTTTCTTTTGGAATTAGAAATTGTGAGGAAAAGGGATGTTGGCTGAAAAAAGGATGGCTTAGAATCTAATGTGAGCACAAAGTTTTGAGTCTGTAAGGTTTTGTTTTGTTTGTATTTTGTTTGCTTTTTTATTTGGCATTTTTCTTTTTGTGATGAGCAGCTGTTCATGCCATGGAATCCATTGAAGTCAGTCCTTCATGCTTTACTTGAGAAACAATATTAATTTGCTGCTCTGGACATGGTTAGTGCCTGGAAGCCTAAGAAAATTTTACATTTTCCTTCTCAGCTGAGGGAAAGTTTGGATCTGTACTTGTCCCCCATTTCTCCAGGAGAATACATGGTGCAGCTGTAATTTTTTCCTTGGGACGATTTAGGATCATGTCATTCACCACCAGGAGAGGAGATGGGGTTTCCTGTAGCTGTAAAAGCTCTCACTTTTCCAATAAATTCAGGTTATTTCCTTTCAGTAGTAAATGTGTAATGGGTAACTAATGAAAAATGCATAGGTCAGTGTGTTTTCTCTGACTGTGCTCTCCAGCCATGTTGACAACTGGAGATGGCCATGGCTCACTTTTCAGGAATGGAGTGGGATTATCTTTCTGATGTCCCTTACATACCCTTGGGGAATAGTGTTGTGACCCAGACCTGTGAGCAGCAAAGAATGGAGCTGTCCCCCTTGCTACCTTGCTAAGATCAGCATGTTTTAGCCAGAGCAAAACATATTTAACATATTTGTCTTCTGATGCAAAAGTTTAGTTCCATTCAGCAGTGGGACAATTACTCTAATAAGGTGAGTAAATAGTATAGCATAAGCAAATGAAAATGCATTGAATCAAAGCTTCACAAGAAACTTGCTCCTACACAGAAACTGGACAGTCCATTAATATTTCTGGACAATGATTCTGATCATCTGGGGAATTAAGAACTGTTGTTTCAGTTGTAGCTTATATTTTTCATAGCTCCATCAGCTTCCTTGTGGTTTGACATTGGAAGGCAAATATATGTTTACATAGAGGAAGAACATTGGAAAATATACCTGGGCTTTACTGAATATATCAGAATAAAAGCTTCAAACCATGTTTCAGCATGCTCTGGGCTCATATTAAAACACAGCAAAACCTGGGCTATGTTCTCCAGTGGCAGAGATTCCCAAATTTACAAAAGCATCTCTCTGTCAGGGCTCTGGAGGGTTTATCTCCAGGATACAGTAGGACCTGTTTCCAAACGTGACTGACACCTTTAATTGACACAGAACATAGAAATGTTGCCTTCTCCTAAAGTGGAGCCACACTGAAACACCTGAGGATAATGAAGGAGGTAAGGAAAAAACAAAGGAAGCTTGCTTATGTCTGATGATGTTTGGCTGGTTTTCTCTGCGGTACCTGGAAAATGCAGTAGCATGGGTAGACTGCTGTAGCAGCCAGAAAGAAATGCCAAGGGTGCTCCAGCCATGAAGATTTACATTTGGGTTGAGTAGCTCTGTGCCTCCCTGCAACTACAGATGCAAAATTAGAAGAGGAATAACAGTACTTGTTTAGAATTCCTGTATATCCATAAGGGAGAAGAGTGCTCCATAGGTTAGCATTCATTTATAATGTGAGTGAGTGAATGGAGTTTGAGTGAGCTTCTGGATAATTTATCAGAAATGAATAATGCAAAATGATTCTTAAAAAATCAAGTAAATCACTGTGTAACAACAGCCCTGCACTAAACAAACTGGTGGTTCTGGAAGAGACACTTCCTGTAATTGTAAATCCTTCTCCAAAAAGAAAAAAATCACACTTCTTATAGGCACAAAGATGCCAGAGTAGGCTCTGATGACATCCTGTAAAGCAAAAGACAGAGAGGATTCTCTGTAAAATGAGGGATAGAAAAGGAGAAAGACAAATGGGAGATTCATATGTTTACAAAGCAGAAATGGGTCACGTTGAGTGGAAAAAAATTAACCTCAGGACAACAGAAGAGTGACCTGATAAAATGCAATATACTGAAAAGGAGGGACAAGATCTGTGTGTGGAGGAGGGAGGGTGCTCTGTGTGGTGAGCACTGAAGCTGACAGATGAAGGGCACAGTGCAGCCAAACACGAGGACAAACTTGCAAGTGATTAAATACACTATTCAAAAGACATTAAGTTCCTGTGGAAGACAGATGGAGTTGACATTAGGAGAAGAAAGTGGCAAATAGAAATGGGAGGAGCAACTGAACTTTAGGTTCCTCTCCAGAGGTGAATTTAATGGGGTTTTCTTTTAGTTTTTTGTTTTGGTTTCTTTTTTTGCGGGGGGGAGGCATTGTTTGGGTTTGTTTTTTTTTTTTTTTTTTGTTTTTTTGTTTTTTTTTTTCTTTTTTTTTTTTTTTTTTTTTTTTTTTTT
>JAWWMS010000287.1:8309281-8332816 GCA_035048045.1 Chlorospingus semifuscus | reverse complement strand
GTTCCTGAGGCCTCCCAGCTTCTCAGGAGGAAAAAATCCTAAGGAAAGGATTTTTCATAAAAGATGTCTGTGACAGAATATTGTGATTCCCACAGAAACACACGTACTCATTTGTCTTATTGTAGGAAGCAAATGTACAAAGGAAAACCCATCATTCTCATGTTTCTAAAGCTGCTGGCGTGCACTGTTGGAGCTGCCCACTCTGCAGCAAGTGGCTTTGATAGGATTTACTCACTGGGTGAAAAAATGAGCAGCCAAGCAAACACCCCTGCAGCTCTGCATTCATCTCTCATGCAAATATCTGAAAATATTCCAGTTATTAAAGCATCTCTTTTGCCCAGGTCATAAAAACAGATGGAGACAAAGCTCCAAAGGGCTGCTGCATCCAAGCTATTCCATTTGCAGTGGGAGCATGCCCTGATTTCACTCTGAGCTTCATTTAACCCATGCAAAATGCCAGGACAGCTGCAGCTCTGGACTTCCTTGCCTTGTGGAGGGTGCTCTGAGCATAGCATGCCCTCATTAGTGTGATTGCCTTGGTGCTCTGTTGGAATCCAAAATGCAGGGAATTCTCACAACTTTGGGCCTGGAAGCCAAAGCTTAGAATTAAGCACAGGATTTGATCTGAGACCTTGGAAAAGTCTTCCAAATTTAGGTGCTAGAAGTGAGAATGTGGATTTGTAGTTTAAAGCAGAGACATGTTGAGCTAAGTAAAGGAAAGTTTAGAGTGTTGGAGTTTAAGAAATAGAAAAAATAAAAGTACTGAGTTTTTTTAGTTTAAAAGTTTACTGAGGTAAACAAGGAGTTTAGAATGCAGTGCTGGAGGTTTGTGTGTCATAACATGATTGGCTAAGAAAGCTCACACTGTAGCCTGAGTCCATAAGACAAAATATTTAAGGATTGGGGCAAAAGCATAAATATCCTTGTTGGCAGTGTTTTATTGGTCAATAAATCCTTAAAAGGTCTTGTAACTAGGGGTCTTGTGACCTTCTGAGCCATGGAGTAAAGATGTGAGCTGAACTCACCCTTCCTGCCCATGTAGACGATAAGAAAAATAAACCACATAGTCAAAAACAATTCAGAGATCCCATCTCTAACTCATTCAAAACTCCTTCAAAAATCCCCACAGTGCTCCCCACACTGCAGCAGCTGGAAAAGCTGGAAAGCAGAGCCATGTGCAGCCCTTCCCACCTGGATCTGGCTGCCTGCAGGAGCAGCACTGTAGAAATGCTCCCCTGGCCCCCTGAGCAGGAACACAGATTTCCAAATTCACTGAAAATCCCAGCAGAACAAGGCAAAACAGCTGCTTTCCCTGGGCCCACTGGTACTTGACAGGAACAGGTTGAAACTTCTCAGGGAGAGCGTTTGTCCTCTGGGAAATGCTATTTTGTGTGTGGTTTCTGCAATTTAATGAGGGAGCGTGGTGAATCTATGGAATGGGAATTGTCACAGCACAGTTTCTGGTTTGCTGTTGCATGTAATTTTGGAACAGATATTTTTTATGGAAACAGTGATTTTAAAAAATGGTTTGGAGGGGCTGAAAAAGGGTTTTCTAATAAAAGTCAAATTGCTCCACAATGTCATTTTAAAAAATGTCTGCTTAGCTTTATGCTGTTGTTTTTCAGAGTACCTTTTCATTTTAAAATTTGTTTCTATTTACACGATCTGACTAGGCTCCTAAAGCAACACCAAAATGTAAAAATGGTTTCCACACACCCCAAATAAAAACCCTGGACTTCGTTTTGGGGGAATTTTTTGTTTTGTTTTGTTTTTATTTTTGGGGTTTTTTTTGTGCCTTTTTTTTTTTTTTTTTTTTTTTTTTTTTTTTTTTTTTTGTTTTTTTTTTGGTTTTTTTTTGTTTTTTTTTTTGCTTTGTTTTTTTCAGAACTGGCAAAGCAGATAACAGACTCATAAAGGAGTGATGGCTTTTCTTTTATTCACTTCCAGTAGATGTAGTTTGTATACAGGTCTGATCCCCACCCTCCTATAAATCACAAGTGTCTGGTGCACCAGATGTTTAGGCTGATTAGTTTGTGTTAACCTCAATATGTGTGACAACTTGTGCTTAATATCACTAACAACACTTTGGTGCAGGATGACCTGGGTTTCCTGTGGAAAAAGATCTGGGTGATTTAAAAGATTATTGTACATCATGGCTACATGTACATGATGAGGGTTTGAAAGAGGCCTCTGCTGCACCACTCAGATGTTTGATACTCCCCTCTAATTTGGATGTATTCAGTTTTGACTTGGCTCATTATGAATGGAAAGATCAGCTGCAAAATTCAGATGCTGCTCTAAATTTGGAAGCTGAGACTTGCCAGAGGTCAGGGACTTTCAGAGATAAAAGTGAGGTTTAGAGCTATCTCTAATAGGAAGATAATATATATTTTAGAGGGAATGGCTCCATATTTCCTCTCATCAGTGATTTACCAGGTACATCACACAGTGAAGGCTTCTACAAAAGCTCTTCTTGTGTGATCCTCAGTGACAGTTCTGCATATTGCCTGGATCAGATTCTGATCTGTTACTGTCCTAAGTAAGCTGTAAATCTGTAATATTTCTGTTAGGTGTGAGAGTGGAGCAGCACAAGGGAATAGTATGCATGGCATACATGAGGCTGCATGTCACTTACAATTGTAACATATAGCATTTTTCATTACACTTTACAGGTCCTAAGGGCTAGATCTGGAAAACAGTTCCCTGCCTAAGGCAGGATTTAGGCAGAATTAAGATATTATATTCTGAAACTGTAAGCCAAAATAGCTGTTTCAGCTCTTTGCTCTTTCCTGAATCAGGTTTTGTGACTTGATATTTTTTGTAGGCGCCAGAGCAGATGTTTAATTCCTGCAGGGGGCCCAGGTGACTGCTGCACCCCAAACTTCTTTACAGCAAGGCAGAATTATACTCAAAAAGGAAATGCAGAGGTGTAGTATTTGCCTTTTTATTGCTGTAGTCCAGGTCTTTCAATTTCAAACCTAAATGTCAAGCAATATTGTTAGTATCCCTCGGGAGCAAGAGTGGCAAACCAGGATACAGCACCACAGAGATGAACAAATTCATCCTGCTACTCTGAGCTGATGTGCTGATTCATAGCACTGAAATATTGCATTGTGCCACTGTGCTCCTGGGAAGGAGAGATTGGGGAATGGTACCCTGAGGAGGTTTGCCAGGAGGGGATGGAGAGGAGCTCTGTGCCATGGAACATGGCTGGCAAGCACTGCTGAGCAGTAAAATCCATGCTGGGAAGGGAGCGTCCCTGCCAGCATCCTCAGCTCTGAGAGATGGATAAAGAGCAGAGCACAGAGCTCACCCAGGCTTGCACTGGCACTGCTGAATGTCTGAGACCTGAATCATTCAGGTGTCACCCTGCATGCATTTTTCAGGTGCTCCCAACAGGCTTACTGTTGATTTTTGTCTCCTACATCTTGTCCATGATCTATGGTTACATCAAGGTTTCATGCATTTAAAGTACCTCGCCTAGTGCTTCTTTTGCTTTGTAATAACCCAGTAAGTTTTGAATAGAGTCTATCTGGCTGTATTTTAACTAGAATACTTTTTTTCATGTAGTTCTATGGAAACACTGATGTTTTCTCCTTCTTTGGAGATGTGTCCTACCTCTATGTCCCCTTGTTGTCTGAATTTTCAGAGCACATATGCCTTATTCGTACTGTTAAGTAGAGGACCTACAAAAAACCCTAAAATAACCCCTAACATAAAAAATTAAGCTGAGGTTCAGTGATATTCAGAAGTACCCCAGGGATACAGCCTTTGTTTTCACCTAAGAACTCCTGCTTGCTGGAATCCAATTCCTGCTTGCTGGCCTCATGTGATCCATGGAGCATTGAGGTGCAATTAAGCCTGGGTTAAATCAGCTCAGTGCAGAAAAGGAACTTCGTTGCATTGAAGAATTTTCTGTGATGCCTGTGTATAAATTACACAGTTTACCTGTAATTTTACTTATTTTAGAACTAGGCCCAAGACTGAATAGCTGTTTTTGTGTAGGGGAAGGTGACAAGACTTCCAATTTTGCCAATTAGTGCAGCATTAAATTGCTCAATAGCTTCAAGCTGAGGACAGCTGTAAATCTCAGAGCAGCTGTCATGGCCATTCAGTGAGAAGTTGAGCATCTGAAATGCTTATCTAGAGACATGGCTGAGGAGATCAAGCCTTGTAGCCATTGCAAGTAATCTTAAAAGAGGCTCTGGATGAAGTGTTTTGGAAGGGTTGATCCATTTATGTTAAATCAGGTGAGGTGAGATGCAATTAGCAGCTGCTGGGTAGCTGAAGCACTATCCACTGTCCTTGGTGCATCTCCCAGCAAACAGGATACACTGGGAACAGGGACAATGGCTGCTCTTAGGCTCAATAAAGACATCTGGAATAAATTTCACCTGCTCATCCAGCAGGATTTTTTTGTCTCCATCTCAGTAGCAACCAGCTCAACTGGAGAGGCAACGTCTAAACAGCTGCTCACTGACTTGTTTTAATGTCAGCAATATGAGCAGAAATCACAGAATGTTGTCATTTTAATTGCATAAACCCAGGCAAAGCTTCTCGAAATCTTGAGAGAGGGTGAGGCAAGGTCTCCCTCGTTCTCTTTTATTATGATGAGATGAACAATGCACTAATATTGCCAGTAATCTCAATTTCCTGTAAAAAAGAAGGTGGAAAAGTATCTCATGTGCAGATGTGTAGTGCAGGATTGCCTATATTTTAATCCTATAGGATAGAAAACAGGTTGAATAACAGGATCATACCCATTCCTGTGGATATCCCTACTGACTGTACCTTCAATTAAGCAGCAGGTGTGGCCTGGGGAATAATCTGTTCTCAGTGCTTCTCTGTTATTAATTGCCTACTCTGACAGAGTCACCCATTGCATTTATACAATGTATTATTGCAGTTTTACTCTGCTACATTTAGTCTTTATAAAAATAAAAAGGCACATAAAAACCCCAAACAAACCCAGAGTTCTATGAAATTAAAAAAAAAAAACAAACTAAATCCACTTGGATTATTTCTCACTATAATTTTTCTATCTAAAATTTCTCTGAAAGGAAGGTATTATTTAATAACACCTGACCAGTGTTAAAACTTCCTTGAGCAAGAGCCTGTGCAGGCAGTGTTTGACTTCTGCCTACTCAAGATCCTTTAGGTCTCCAGACTCTCAGGCTCCAGTCACAGTCTACCCACAGAGCAGTTTATGAAAGCATCACCAGACAGTTTCAATATGCAGCTAATTAATCCATGAATGTTTTATTTCTCAGCTTTTCCCTAACTCTCTGTTGAGATCTCAGGTGAACACACAGCACAGATCAGCTGTGTACAAAGCTGGCACTGTCCTGTGAGATGCTGCAGGGCTGAGGTCAAGTCATGTGGAATTTGAAATCTGATTTTTCTGAAGGGCTTTCTCCAATCCAGCTAAGGCAAAGACAGCCTAAAAATTTTTATCTTGGCATGTGTGGATAAGAGGGGAGCTGTGGAGATGGAGGTTGAATATCCTTAAATTCCTTGAGGTGTAATGGTCTTTTAGATTGCAATTGCAACAATTATTTTTTTTTTAAACATATTCTTTAAACTAGAGTAATGTTTACAACAGGCTACACATTAACATCTTTAACTCTGAAAACATGCACACAAAGGAGTACCAAATTGCATAATAACATTGGCTATTGTCAAATATTCAGGCTTTGGGGTTTTGCTAAGCACACACTTGAAAAAGTAAAAATTCATTGACTGAATGGGTACTTGAGCAGAGTTTGTCTATCTCTGTCAACAAAAGAAGACATTCAGCAGCTATTTAATTAAAAGTTTCCCACATAGGTAAACCTCCTCAGACCTCCTTTAAAATCAAAATCCAGCTCTAATGAAAACCTGCACTATATTTGTTCAGTTTAAGAGTTGTTTTAAATGTGCACTGTGAGCTGATTTGGAAGAGGATTGCAGTGACAGAGGCAGCACACCCTGTGCTGGTTGGATCCCACACACTCTGAAGCCAGAAAAGCAAATTGACCTTGCTGAAATGAACCTGTTTTACTCTGGATGCTTCAAAGGGATTCAATCTCTCTGAATAGTTCTGCCAGAACAGCCTTTATATGAATAAAGCCTTTCTGTAAAAAGTAGCTTTCACAGAAAGGGCAAATACCCGTAAAATCAGGATATGCATAAATTGGAGTAATTGTTAAACCTTTAGAGCTAGGCTTTAATTGTGCTCTCAAAAAGGCTTTTTCTACTTGAAAATATTTTCAGTATTATGACCTCTCCCCAGTTAATCTGTAGTTAATTAACAGTTTGTCTTGGCTAACCTCAGCCTGCTGCTCTGCCCCATGCAGCCTCTTGCTCACTTCCTCACAGTGGGATGGGAAAGAGAATTGGAAAGTCAAAAGTGAGGAAACTTGTGAGTTGAGATAATTTCCCAAGGGCAGGCAGGTATAGCCATACCCAGGAAATCTGGGGTTTATTACCTGTTATTGGTTAATTGGAAAGAAAAATCTCCATCATCCAGAAAGTCCTCCCTTCCTCCTTCTGTATGTTGAGCATGACCATGGGATGGAAATGGGGATGAGATGGGATGGGGATTGGGATGGAGATGGGGATGGGATGACATGGAATGGGATGAGATGGGATGGGGATTGGGATGGGATGACATGGGATGGGATGGGATGACATGGAGATGGGGATGGGATGACATGGGATGGGATGGGACATCCTTTGGGTCAGTGGGATCAGCTGTCCTGCCTTGTGCCCACCTGGC
This sequence comes from Chlorospingus semifuscus, assembly GCA_035048045.1. Taxonomy (NCBI): domain Eukaryota; kingdom Metazoa; phylum Chordata; class Aves; order Passeriformes; family Passerellidae; genus Chlorospingus; species Chlorospingus semifuscus. The sequence continues at coordinate 8,326,059 of JAWWMS010000287.1, read as the reverse complement.
CCCCTCACTGGTGGGTGGGTGGATGGGGTGAGAAGCAGAAGATGCCTTGGCTCTGTCTAAGCTCTGCTCAGCAGCAAGGAAATATCCCTGTGATATCAATTCTGTTTCCAGCAGAAATCCCAAACCCAGCCCCATCCCTACCATGGAGGACATTAACCCTACCCCAGCCATGACCAGGACACAATCACAGATTTCAGAATAACACAGTGGAAAAGATGCTCTTGGCAATCAAGCTTTCCACCTTCACAAGTAATTGAAGCTCACAGTACTCAAGATCCCATCAGACACAAGTTTGTGTCTTTGTGAGTCTTCTGACAGCAGTTTGCTTTTCTAAACTTTGTTTTGTCATTCAGAACATAAAAAGTCTTGGCTGTGAGCACTGCAGCGAGCAATGTTTGGAGAGGAAGAGTGGGAGTTAAAAGTATCTGGCTTATTTTCTTTGCAGCTGTAATAACTCAGAATAATAACAATTGTGCCTCTCTTCAATGAAAAAGGAGTAGGTGCACTCATGGCTCTTGAAAAGCACTTGGAGACTCATGGGTAGCAAGCAAAAACAAAGTAATTTAACATGGTTATTTGTGGAGATAAAGTAGGGTGTAATCCAAGTGCATCCCCTAGAAGTGCCTGTACATAATTATTTGGCATTGATCAAGTATGATACTTATATTATTATATTAAATTAGGTTTTATAATGGCAAAAATAAACCCTAATTTTACTTATAGTGCCTTTTGGGGACAAATCCCCTAAAATGAGATGTTTTGAATTAAGCACAGCTCATATTTATATCTCTTTCTGCAGTATATTTGTCCAAAATCCATCTCTTGGAAACTCTGGAGATGAGATTTGTGAAAAAGACCAGGAGGAGTATTATTTATGAAACTATCTTTCCTCTTCAGCTCTTCCAAAATACAGAGGAAATGTTGAAGACCTGTTGGATAATACTGTTTCTGTCACTGGTGAACAAATACTGGGCGGCTCTCCTGAGGACCTGTAGTCTTTATTCTCATTAATATTCTCCTAGAGATGAATGAGCTGCATTTTCAGACAAATTTAGGGGGTCATGTTGCTTTCTACCCTTTACAAGAGTTAACAGAGAGCCATTTTTTGCCCTCCAACTCCTTCATGGGCAGCTTTCAGAAAGGTTTACACTGAAAGTCCAGAACAATTTCTGCTTCCTTTGCTGGGTGTTTCTTGTGTGCAAGTAATAAACAACAAATATGTTTCCTTTTGCAAGTTAGGTTGTGTAGGGTATTGTATTATGGTGCTGTACGAAACCTTCAATGCAAGATGTTAGAAGATAATTTAATTTAAAGATAAATATCACCTCACACTCACCCTCTCACATCAACTGCAATAATAATTTTTAAGCACAAAGACGTGCATGTGAGTAGCTCAAGAACCAGGATTTGTATCCAGGAGGTCTGAACAAGGTTTTGCACAGAAAAAGAGGACAAAGTATACTGCCCAGCAAAGAAAAGAAAAATTAAATTGCGTGAAGTGAGAATAAAACTTTGAAGTTGAAGCTTGGTAAAATTGGCAAGTTTTCTGGAATAAACATTTTGTCTCTTGATATTTTACACTATGTAATGAGCAATACTGTCACATAATTGGAAATAATGTAGTTAGCTGCCAAAGATGATTAAAAATATGTTTTTATAAATTAATTTTTAAAAAACCTCTCACTCCCTTGCTACTCTGCTAAACTGATAATAAAAGAAATTATTCCTTTGTTGAACTGAGTTCTGCAGTTTCACTGGTATAAAAATTGAATTTTGAGTGAAGTATGCAGAGAAGCAACACTCCTGTAAATAAGATGTGGAGCTTTTCCTCAGCTGTGCATCTCAAAGCTCTGCACAGGGACAAGCTCTGTTACCTCTGCCCCTCGAGCTGGGCCACGTTTGCTGCCTCTGCTGGGGAGTGTGAATTCCCTCTGTGCTGTCTTGTGTGAGCGCAGCAAAGGTGTTTTTTGTCCTTGCCCCATTTACTGTCATTTACATTTTAGAATTTATTCCCATCTCACAACTGTCCTTTCATTTAGATGGTTTTTAACTGCTGTTATAATTTAAATGTGTATAAAAAATATGAGCACCAATCACATCACATTGCTTTTGAGGCACAAGGACAGAATAATTCCCACTCCCCCTGCAAACAGGCAAGTGAAAAGAGATGAAGCTCATCAGTAAGGCTTTGGACTGCTATCATGATCAAGAGGCATTTAATGTTTGTCCTAATTTATCCTAATATCTTGTCTGCTGGCCTTCAAAATAGCCAGCACAGAGATGTTTATGTCTTTATTTGGATTGGTTTTGTCTTGATTTGGTTTCTTCTGCATGCAGTGACAGCATTTTTAATCTAGCTGATCAATTATTTTCAGGGGAAAGGAAATTAAGAATTAGAGTTTTTGTATCTGTACTTGTTTAAAGAAGGCAGCCAGGTTCTGGATAATTAGAGGACTATTTGATAAAGTGAATCTGAGAAATTACTTGAGTACTTAATTCTAAATTTTAAAATTCTTTCTGAAATAATGAGGAAATTTAAAAAAAAAGGTTGAATTGAAAGCCATAGAAAAAGATTTCTGCTCTACAGAGGAATGTGTTTATTCTCTTTTCCTATGAACCCCTATTTGATTATCCTCTCATTCCTAACCCCAGGGAAGTGCCTGTTCCGAGTGCCACACACTGGCCAGCAACCATTGGTAAACAAATATCAGGGAGAGTGACATGAGAGGGACATGAACTGAATTCTTACACTAGCAGTGGGATTTTGGATTCAGAATTCAGGTTGTAGCTCTGGAGGTTTGGAGTTGGTTGTGTTTTGCTTTTGTTTCCTTAAGCTCGATCCTCTTTGTTGCCAAAAGCAAGTTTCTTTTTTTGAGCTCACTGCAGATTTCAGCAGAGCTGTTTCATAATTCAGTTTACCTGAATTTAGGACTTAAATAAATAAAAACAAGTGAAGGGGATTGAGCAAAACCTGTGTGTTTGGGTCCTTACTGCACCTTTCAGCACTGCAAAGGGACTTACCTTGTTTGTAGGATTTATCATAAAAATAGGTGCAAATTTAGCAGTTCTAATGAAGAACCATGGTAACTTTTGTGCTTTCCTCTTCATCATGCCAGGATCCATTTGGGACCATTTCAATGTTTATTATTGCTCTTTTTCACCTTTTTCTTTCTTCATTGATCTGAAGCCTTATGTCATTTCCAAATGGACTTACTGTACCTGGTTCTTTGTACAAATGTTGGCTACTTCTCTGTTTCCTGTTACCTCCAAAATCTATTTTTCTGGCTCCAGCTCTTTAGTCACCAATGAGTTGTTTATAGCCATGGGATCTCCAGTGCCAGCCCATGCCCCCTCTACTCTGCCCTGCATCACTATCATTTATTTTTCATCCATATTCAAGACAGAAATATTTTTCCTCAATATTGATTCATCTTTCTGACTTTAATGGTTTGTCCAGGTAATTACTTATCTTCCAGGAAGCTCAGCTGTGAAGTGTCCTGCTTCAGTCAGTAAGGAAAACCAGCCTGAAAAGTTTGAATTTCTAGGGTGAATATCCTGAAAAGTTGCATCAATCCTTTCCACTGTGCCAAGTTTTCTTTTTGATTTGGACCATTTGGGTTCTCAGTGGCACAGAGCCCATCTGTGGGGCATGAACAAAAACAATGAGAAAGCTCAGGGTATTGAGGAAAATTGTGAGGTACTGACATGATAATGTGCTTTTCCTTCACACCTCCAGTTAAGGCAGGAGGTGCATGTGCATATATAGAAGTTCTGGAAAGATCTCTAAATGTATCTTCTGCTTGCTTTATGCTGCTCTAAAATATTTAAAAGTAGCACTAGGTATTTTGAGTGACCCATAATCTGCAAAGGAAGAGTGGGGATCAGGCTGACTGCACACAGCACCAAGCAGGATCAGAGCAAGATCTCTGGTTTCCAGCTCTGGTTTTCTGCTCCCTGGAAGAACTCAAAATGCTCCTGAGAGACACCTTGGGCTCTGCAACAGGAGATGGTTTGAAACTTCAGGCAGATCTCCTACTTTTCATCCAGCCCTTGATAGGCAAGCTTCGAAATGCCACAGGATGAATTCTGGTGGCATCAGTCCCTTCCCTCTGACAGGAAAAAAAGCAGAAATAGAGCTCATTTCACAAAATGGCACACTGTATAATTAATGACTGGAAAAGATTTTGATAACTCCTAATAGAAAGGTCAGAGTTGAAAATGCAATGGTTAATCCATCATTTTCTCACAAACTGGATAGCTGCTGTAGGTTATCCTGGACATCAGTAATAGTTGTGGCCTAGAAACTGTGGGTAGATTAAGGGCAGACTTTTGTAATTTAGTTTTTTCTGTGATCTATTCACTCATCCCTGTGGTAGAGCAACAAAAATTCTTCTTCTCCAGAAGTCATGTAGAAAATAAGATTGAGATTAATGATGTGACAGCCATGGCCTGTGATTAGTCACACAGCCTTTCTGTGGACTGTTTTGGGAAGATGATATTGAGCACACGTGTTTGCAAAAAGCAGCTTTACCCTTCCTAAATGGTTTTCCAGTAAATCATACACAGTCTTTGTGTACAGAAAATTTTCCTGGACTGTTGATGTTCCCTGTTGCTTTCAACCATTCTGAAAAGCCACTCTAGAAATTGAATTTAACTCAGCTCTGGATAGTAATGACAAAGTACCTGGGATATATATTTTGGTCATCACAAACAGATTACAGAGGCTGAGTAATTAACAATACATTGTGTCTTGTGAGGATCTGGAGGAGCAGCTCCTCCCTCTTTGTGACAAAACCTTCCCAGATGATGACAACCAGGCTGGACCCAAGGATGTGGAGAAAGTTCAAGGCTAACCTCTCAAGAAGAACCTTCTGAGAGGCTTTCACAACAAAATCACTGTCAGGAGGGAAAACTTAAGTTCAGTGAGTCTGATACAGCACTTCTGTTTGGATTACAAGAGGAAAAACTTTTTCTTTCATCAGCATTTAAAGAATCAGGATATGACAAGGTCCTTGAAGTGTCTCTCCTCTGTAACGGACAAGAGCTATGGCCAAGCTGTACTTATTTATGAAATATCTAATGAGATATTTTTCAATATCTTCTTCATACTACACTCTGCAGATACCTGCTGGGTATTTCATCTAAGTTTAAAAGGCTTTTTCCTGGAAAATATATACTCACATTTTTATTTCTTTTATATTTATAATACAGAGATGTAGAGACAACATGTCATGGGTCACATGCTCCTCTCTCTTATGTTTTGCACAAAATTTGAGAGGATGAAACCCAGCAGAGCTGAAGCCCTTCATAGAAAAATATCTCCTGAATTACCAGTTTAGACTGACAGTAGAGGCCTTGTCTTGGAATTGATTATAACTTGTCACTGCAACAAGGTCATAAAATCTTTTAAAAGGTAGGATATTCCAGTTCTGCTTTACTTCTATCAAAACATATTTAGTTGCAAAGTGGTGGTTTGAGGAGGAGATGGAGAAGCAGAGCTTGATTCCTTAGCACCTTTAAAATAAGCTTGTTCCAGAAAATGATTATTCAATATTGTCAAGTTGATCAACAGAAACATAGGTATCTGGAATGACCACTAATTTTGTCACTAATCTAATCATGTGCACTTTAATTAAAATTTAGTATTTCAATATATTGCTACAAAATGCTTACTGTAGTTATTAGAGAGGCTAATATTCAAATTCACCTTTAGTATTGCTTCTGGATTAAATATTCTTTAATATGTCTCACAATTTTAATAATCTATAGTATGGTTTTATAAGAAAAAAACTGAGCTTTAGCATACCAATAGCTCTCTCCAAACCTAATTTTTAAGCACAAACACAAAGAATTTGCATATCTATGGACTTTAGGGGTTAATTTGTGCAATATTACAACAGGTTATTTTAAAAAGTGGTACTTTGTGCTGCCTGCTCTTGCATTCCCTAGGGACAGGGAGATGTCACTTCCCATTAGCAGGATCTTGACCTTGGATGCTCCCAAAGGAGCACAGCAGGACAGCTAATTGCCTGTGCCTTAAACACAGTAACCCTATAACACAAACAAAAGAGAGCAGCAATTTCAGAAATCCTTCAGTGTTCTCTGAAATGATTCTCTGCTGCAGCCAAGACACTTTGTAGCTGAAGAAATTGTCTTATTGAATAAGAACCTGGGTTTGTCCCTGCACCAAATTTTAGCTACAATGACTAAAAATGAGTCATTTTTCTAGATGCATTCTCAGTTGGCTGACAGAGCAAAAGCTTGACGATTTTTTAGTGGTATATTTTGAATATGTGCCTTGTAATGCATTTTTTTTGTTTACTGGATCACATTTTCCCTGAAGAATTGATGTAATGAGGTGCTGGGGTCCAGAACTCAAAGTACTAGGAGAGATTTTGCAAAGAGCTTTGACTCAGACATATTCTTAGCAAATAATGGGTGTATACAAATGACAAGTGTAATCTAAACAAATTTAGATCCATTATGGCAACACCAGAGAAAACGCATTGAAAAATCACAATGTTCAAGATCTTAAAGAGAAAGTGGCAGATTTCTGCATATGAGGGGCTTTTCAAACAGGGTTAAAAAGAAAAATCTTGCAAGGATAGTTTCATTTTCCCTCATGACTAGAACAGAGGGTTTGGTCCAAGGTTAAGGCAATTAATGGGAATTATTTTCAGTATCTTAATGAGGTGTCTCACAAAAGTCAATTTGGAAGTGCTGAGCCTGGCACTGGGTGCTCAGTAGGAACTGGGTTTATTAAAGGAAGAGGCACCAGCAGATGGTGCTCAAGAATACACAGAATTGCATCTGGTTCTGCAGGGCTAACCCAGCCCAGCACACAGATATCTGTGAGCAGCTTCCCTCCTCACCAGCTGAGTGCAATGGAAAAAAGGCCAGATCTCAAGAGAAATCCTAAACATCCTGAGCATCTTGCACATCCTAAATAATGCCTGGAACCCTCTGAGTCATGATCTCCACAAAGGAGGGGTCAGTGCAATTCTTTCTTCTTCTGCCAGGCCTGAGATGAATCAGTAGCAAGTAATGATTGGTGCTGTCAAGGAATGCTGACAAATTTGACAGTGAGGGCACTGCTGATTGCCCTAAACCCATATTTTTTATCAGAAAAATTGTATTGCTTGGCTTACTCAGATCACTCCTTTCCCAGAGAGCTGTCAGTGTCAGTGAGGGGTCTCTAAGTTTTTTAGATGATGTTGCTGTACTGAAATGCAACTGCTTCCTCATTTCATTTCAGCTTTGGATTTTATATCACTGATCTCTTTGTAAAACATTTCTCAACGCTATGTGTTTCCAGGCATTCTCTGCCCAAACATCTAATCTGAAAATTACTGCCTGTAATACTTACAAATCTGGTTTTAGAAGAAAATTTATCCCAGCTCTTGCTGCTGCAGCATGTAGATGTCTGAAACACATCCCCAGGCTTGCCATCAAGACAGCTTTTCTCTGTTTCACCATGAAGAATTTTCTTTGCCTCTCTCTGTGTATTTGAAGGCGGATAATAGAAAGATCATATGGTCCATGGATATCTTCTGAATGATAATAGAAAAAAATAGTGTTGGAAATGGAAATTATCCATATTTTCACCACAGCATCCAGTCTATTCCATCAAGTTCAGAACTCTGTGGAAGGTTATGTTGTACCACTGGCAAGCACTATCCTGAACTTGCCACTCAAGTTTTAGAGCTTTAGTTCAGATGGGCATTTAATTCACACTCCTATAGGCTTTTCAAAAAATATTTGTTTTTTTTTTTTGCCCCATTATTTAAAGTAGCAAATACAGGAGAACTTTACCTGATTCTGGGTTTTGGGTTTTTTCCCCTCCTGTACAAGTTCAATTATATCCCCACCTATAACTCTTTTTTAACTTGGATCACCATAAGGATTATTAAAGCTAGTCTTACAATAACTGGAAGCAAAGAAAAAAAATTGTAATGAAAATGGAAAATAAGAATAATAAACTGAAAAAAAATTCTTTTTATTTCAAGAAAAACCTGAAATTTTGGATGAAAATTTTATCTAACTTCTTTTGATCATAACATCATGGTCTGCTATGATAAGGAGCTTTATTCTCCTTTTTTGACATGCAAGCTTGAGTCAGACTAAAAATAACAGATCAGACCCAGGCTGACCAGTGGGTGAGCTTGAGAGAACAGGTGAACTCCAGGGAGTCTTTCCAGGGAAAGAAAGATTAATCACCTGCCCTTGCTCTGAAAGCAACAGCAGTGCCCAAGCGTTGGAGCCAAAGGCCGTGGTTGCTCATTATCAATCACATTAACAATAACATTAATTAAAATAACATTAATTACAATTACAATTAATTACAATTACAATAACATTAATTACAATTAGTAACAATAACATAACAATAGCATTAACCCAAAACATCTCTTACTTGTCATGGGGTGCCAATAGAGATAAAAGCAAATTGGGGGTGTAGAGCTTCTTCTCTAAACTGAAACCAGCTGCATTTTGATGTCATTGGAATAAAATATGCTGAGCTTGAACCATTGAGAGTCTGACCCAAGGCAGGTGGATGTTGATAGGAGCCTTTCAGCTCCTGATATTGGATTTTACACTGGATGCTTGCAGCTACTTTGTTGGTACTGAAGGCAGCAAAGAACCCCATGAGAGCAACCAAGGGACCAATTCTTCTTTTTCCTCTTTCCCATAGTAGGAAAATTGCCTAATTCTAGCTGTCAAAACCAAAGTTTGCTGAAATCAATAGCAGTCTGTCTGGGTGGGAGCCAGTGAGCAGCACAACAGGGACAAACAGCAGCTGTGGAATGTACCTTGCTCCAGGTCCTTCTGGAATGAGGGCCACTAAAAATGGAAACAGCACCATCATAAAAGTTAGCCCAGTGAGCATACCCTGGTGTTATCATGGTAAAATTGCTTTCCTACCAGTGGGCGAATTTGATTCCTCCTCTGTGCCACAGGGATAAAAATAAGCAAACTCCTTTATAATTCTTGGATTCTCTTTAGTTTTGTACTTGAGCCAAAGAACAGTTAGGAACAAAGTTTTGTATTTCTTCTAAAAAAATCTGATGCAATAGAAAAATTACAGTATCCAGCCAAACATGTGAAAAAGGGTTAAATGACAAGATAGCCATCCTCTTTTTTTCCCCTCTTTTCCCAGTATCAGCTGACACCTGAAAGGCATCACAAAGCCTCAACACCTTGAAATAAACCTAAGTTGCACAGAGGAATTAAGGCATAATTTGACTTCATTAAGTTGGTTCCTCCAAGTTTGGCTCTACTAAACAAAGCTAGTAAAAGCAAACAAAAAGAAACCCTTTGATATTGCAAAATATGAAGCAGAGATTTATCAAATATGTCTCTGACAATAAAGCCACTTTGCAAACACTGCTGTTGATTCTTATGCAGATGAGGCAGTTAAAAAAAATGTGTTTCAGCAATTTATGGTTCTCAGAGTTAATAAAGTTATTTTATTAATGGAAAAAGTTCTCTCTGCTGGACTTCAGAACCTATTGATTTTATTTGAGTAGCTTAGTGGCAGACTGCTAAAGGTATGAGTTCAGGAGAGCTGATGCAGCAAAAAGAAAGATAGTATCTCTTACAAAAATTTAATTATCTTGACACTAAAACTGCATCTTATTTTAAAAATTAATCTCCATTAAAAAAATAGGCGATGTCTAAAAGCAAAATGCCTGTCATGTGTTATTGGCAAATCTGAAATGAAACTGCAGGCAGGAATGATTGATTACACCTAAGGCAAGGAGCCATGATATGATAATAAAACCGGTTAGACAGAAAAATATTTGACTGAGCAAGAAATCTAAGCTGGGTCTCCAGAAATGAATGTTCTCATAAAAATACAGATAGAAGTGTGAAGCTGACATAAAACCTGAAGATGGCTTGTTCCCTATCTTCTGCTGGGTGGTAAAATCAAAGATCAGAAGAAATGTTGGGAAACCAGCCTGGATCATTAGCACAATGCTTTTTAACATTGTTTTTCCAACAAGGAAAGGGAGCAGAGCCTTCAGCCAATAGACTCATCTCTCAGCCATGAGAAAATGCTTTCAGGTTTCTCAGGCAGGATTTTTGATTGAGTTATCCTGGAGTGTCTTTGCTCTTTACTACAGCTTGGTATTGATGTACATGGAAGGGCATTTTTCTGGTGCTTACAATGTGCTTCTTCCTAAAATGTGTTGTAACATAGAGAGACACTGTGGGTGTGTGTCCATGGCTTATATAGACATGGGTGGGTAATACTGCATAGATTAATATATCATATAAACACACAGACTCACTGCTGTGTCCATAGAAACACACTTTGTAGGAAAAAACCCAGTAAAATGTGCAGAGTGTGTTTGATACCCTCCTTTCCCCTGGGTAGCTGCAGGTTTAAGGCTGTAGTGATGGTTCCTGCTTCTGCAGGAGCAGCAGAGCTGTGTGCTAGAGGGATGATATCCCTACCATGAAATCCCTGCATTGCCACTGTGTAAGAATCATTATTTCTCCCCATGGGTGTGTTTTGAAGTGCAGGTATATCTGTAATGTCATTTACACACAATGTGTGCAGAAGAGCAGCCTTGTCTTGGAGATTTTAGAATTATGTTCTAAATGTTGTATTGTAGCAGAGAAAGTAACTGGGAGAGTTCAGATGGAAAAGTGCCCAAAATCATGTGACTGTTTTAAAATATCAGCCTTTTATTAAAACATTATAGAAACCCCCTATTTTCTTCTGGAGCTGTTAAAATACAAAATCTACTCTTTTAGCTTTTTTACTGCTTCATTCCAGCCCAGCAAAGTCAGTGCCTGGTAAATCTTCTGTCTGGGAGGTTTTTAATCCTTTAGCTTCTTTCCAGTTCACGTATGACTTTGAAAAGCTTCAAAAAATATCAAAGGATAAAGTAAAAACTGAATCTGATGAGTTTTACAAATCAGTAAAGAAAGAATGATAAAAAAAAACTAACTAAATTAAATCTGCACAAATAGACCCATGTAACTCCAAGGACAGCAGTGCTTATCTACACAGAGCAGTAGCAAAAGTAAAGAAAGAACTGGGAATCCTAGTGATAGAAGAAAAACAAAGTATTTATCCTGTGGCCAAGGAGGAGATGCTGAAGCTGGATGGTGTCTGAACAGTGATATTGAAAATATTTCCTTTTTCATCTTTAAGGTCACTGACATACTAACTCTCTTTGGCAGTGATGAGGACACATTCTTTGTGTGTACTGAGTGTGAATCCCCTTTTATTCCCAAATAATTTTCCTTAGGTTCTTCCTGGTCCATCCAGTGTTTGGGCTGGAGCAGCTCCAACAGGGAAAGGGCAAAGGAGATCATCTTCACCTGACATTTGTGCTTAGGCAAACTTATAGACCAAGAGAAGTAAAAAGTCAGAGATAAATAGGACAGACTGTAATACTGAAAGAGTAAAGCAAAGCTCTCCCAGTACTGCCAGGTTCACATGCATTGAGTGCAGCAAAAAGCAGAGCAGGAAATAAATCCTAGACATAACAGACATAGACTCAGTTGAAGTCTGTAGATCACATCTTGCTGTTGAAGTTCTCCATCATGCACAGTTGTAACATGAAAGCAGAATTTTCTGGGCTGTAATATGGCAATTAAAATTGATTTATGCACAGAGAGCCTTTGGCATGATATCCCACTGAAATTTCAGAGCCAAAGGTCTTGCCACCAACAAACAGCCAAGTGCTTCTGGGATCTTAATGACAGAGAACTGTAAATCAGGCACCAAAAATGTGGCTGAAAGTTTTGCTGTTCAGTTTGAATATTTCACATGGGCCCCTACCCTGCCCCCAAAATAAAGCCCTGTAGATGTCACTGACACAGAATCCAGTTTATTCTATAATTATTAGGGGAAAGGGCATTAGAGCATTTATGAATAAAATTTGTTATAATTTCCACTGTCTAAAACGCTGAAAGAACCTTGCTTTTCAGTGTGGAGGTCATTCAGGAAGTTCTGTGTGTCCTCAGTGTGCAATCAGGTAAGCATCATCACTCACACAAACACACCTCCATTCATCAATTTTATAGCTCTGAGAATTTCTGCAGGCTGGAACAAATTAATACATCCTGTTTGAAATGAGAGACATTGCAGCTAAAATACTAAAACTGCTTTTTAAAACCACTTTTTTAAAAAAATTATCCCTCTAAAGATGTAATGCGTAGCTGAATAGTTAAGTCTGCTCTTGTTTGATTTTTACTCTAGATGAATTCTTAATAGCTAAAGTTTCCACTGAGACTCATAGGCACTCAGCATGTTTTAAAATTGGATAAGAGTATTTACACACAATTTTTGAATTTAAGAACTGTGGTACATGAATGCTTTTTATTCATGTGGTACATGAATCCCAAGGATCCAGCCTGCTGAAGGACACTGATTCCTGGTGTTTGTGTGCTGTGCCACCAAGGGAATCCTCACCATGCTCCCCCAAATACTGGGGAATGTATTCTCCATCATTCTCCTCAGCCATGCAGAGTGAAGCCCCTGGATGAGAGCTGAACATGAACCACATCTAGAAATGCCTTCTGCCTGTTTTTTCACATTGCAAATTATAAAACATTATGCTAATTTTGTACATTCTACATCTTGCAGTCATTCTGCCTCTTTCTTTTGCCCAAAGCTGTAATGGGTTACAGAAATATATCCAAAAAGATTCTATTGGAGGCTCCATTTCTTGGTTTTCAATTTTCATGTAAAATATAAGTGCATGGTTGGTTTATCTGATTTTGGGATTACTCAAATACCCTTTTAACCGGTTCCAATCAGGAGGAATTGAATTCATACTCCTGGGCATCTGTTTAAAGGCATCCTGCAGAAACAGAGGGAAGAAGGAATGGGGGGAAGTATCTTTAAGTTTTTGCTTGTTTATCTGAATGTTATATTTTATACAGGGCAAAATAGCCTACAGTTTTGTCATTTAAGAGATGGGAAAAGCCTAAGGCATTTGATGTGCCTGAATACTTCTGTTGTATTGCCATGATATTTAGAAAAAGACATGTATTTATATTATGTGTTTTGTCTACCCAGAGCCTAGCATCTGTTTGGTGAAGGTTTGGGTACCATTTTTTGTAATTTGTGTTTGCTTGTTTCCCTGTATATCACACAAGGTTACTGTTCCTGCATTCACAACATGTATTTCATTGTAATTCCCTGACAAACTACTGAGGTTGAAAGAAAAGTGTACATTCTTCATCACTGCATCTCTCACCTTTTTCCTTCTTGGTTTAGTTTTTCTTCTCCTTTCCCCTCTATGGAAGGGTGCTATGATGTCTAGAAGACAAGGAACAGGCAAAATATTTTTGTCTTTTAAATATCTTTAATTGTTCTGCAATATAAATTATTTCCTACTTAAAAAAAATTCTGAAGAAGGAGATGTTTTTAAAAATCTGACTCAAGGTTTAAATCATAGCCAGGAAACACACCAAAATGTTCTCCACTGTGTGAAGGAAAGGAGGAAAGAGAAAAGTCAGTAATATTGGTGCTTGCTTCAAGTAATTCTGTTGACAATAGGGGCTAATTAACAAAATTAACCATGGTTTTTATGCCTTTTTAAGTAAACACAGAATATTATTGCACAAGAAATAGCTCCCTCATTGGTGGGCGTCTAGCAGGGGTGACACCAGGGATTTGTTTGGCTCAGTGCTCTCATTCTTTGCTTGGCAGCAAGAGGGGCTAAAGAGAAATCAGAGACTGCATGGAAAACATGCTGGTTTTCCTCCCAGCATGCTGCCCTGGCTTGTACAACAGTGTGGAAGCTCAGGAAGGGAAATAAACTGGGTTAGAAAACTGTCCCATCCTTGACATTTCCAGTTAATAGGTTCAGCATCCCCAATTATCAGACTCAGGATCTGCTTCTACTTCTCTGTTTTGGTTTTCTTCCTGCTTTTTGTCTTCCAGCTCTCGTGAAGTCTTGTAAATGTAAGCACCTCAATATAGGCTCATGTGTCTGCTTTTACGTTCTCTACCGGGTGTAGATCCTCTTTTAAATAATAGCTCTCAAGGTTTGGGTCTCTGATGGGAGTAATACTTCTCTGTTTTTTCTCTTTTTCTGTTTTTCTAGTGGTTTTTATTAGAAAGAACGAGATTCTTCTCTGATAAATAATTTAATTTACCCAAGTTGGTTTTATTATCCTGTATTATTTCATCAAGCTGTGGACAAAACAGAAGTTATAACCCCTTCCACCTCCTTTTATCCCATTGCCATGGTGCAGGATAAAAATATTTCAACATAATATTGGATGCAGAACACCAGGAAATAAGAGACATTTTGAAGTCTTGGTACCAAACATTTCTCACAGATGTTAACTGACTATTAGGTATTGGAATTGTTTTAAAAGCATTGGAAGTATTGTGTGACATGGTGGGTAGATGCTGCGGAGTGAATATTTAATTTTTTCCAGAGTGAATATTTAATTTTTTCCTCTCCTCTCCTCTCTCTCTGGTGACAGTTAGATGTCACAGAGGCAGTCCCACCTTTCAGCCATTATCACCCCACTCTCTCTGCAGGAACCACCCATCCTGCTCCAGTGTCTGCGCTGAATTTGCTCACATACAGATAAATCATTTCTATCACAGAATTGCTGTCCATTTGAGGCACACATATTGTGCTTCATACATAAGTATGAAATTTGAGTTTCTCATTATCTCTGTCAGGGCTTTATTTTGGGACAGGTTCTACTTCATTTTCCAAGGATTGCACATGGCAATGTGGCACTTTTTGGAGATCAGAAAGAACATTCCTGTCTCCCTGGAGGCTGTATCTGTATGACTTTATCCAGCCATTCTTTTACTCTCTGGGCTCACTGAGAGTCTGATAGCACTGATTGATTTTCCTGAGAATGTAGCACAGGAGCCTTCTCTATTCAGTGTGATGTGATGTGATGAATCCATGGGATTGAGTTGGTGCACTCAGTATAAGCCAGAAGGGTAAAACCAAGATCATGTGTGGAATGGTGGCTTTTAACAGCAATGCACTGCTGCTTTGGTGACAGTCTGCTTAGAGGTCTGGACCAGGGGCTGAATTTTGGAAATGCAGTGTACTATGATTTTGGTAGGCCAGGGAAACAGCAAAGTAGAAATAGAATTTCATATAAAGGTAGTGTGTTGTATTTGGTGTTGTTTATTTAATAAAAGGCTGGTACAAATCAGGAAGACTGTAGTTCACTGAATCAGAGCCCTGTAGTTCTCAAAATTTGCCTTCATTTGCTATAAATCCTGGAACCAAGTGACTTAGACCGAGATTTATTTTTTCTATCAAGACACGCTGTCAGGATTTCAGAGGAAGAGAAATGAAAACCCTAAACTGCTGCTGATGCTTTTCAGAGATTCAACCTCTTTGGTCCCTGACGGAGAAGCAGGATTGTTCCAGCATCTCGTTCTGTGAAATGACAGCTCCCTGCTGGTGTCTTTCTGCTCTGCATCACTGCCCTACCCAGCCCAGGTGGGTGGGGAGATGGAGACACCTTCTTCACAATATCCTGATTTTCCTGTAATGGAAGGCAGCACGGAGAGAATTAAAGAGAGATTTAAATGCAGCATTTAAACACTGGTTAAATGATACTGGTTGACAGTCTTGTCACTGTTTTCCCCACAAAGGAAGTTTGCTTGTTTGAAGGCTGCAGTGTGTGAGGTGTGAGCCATCCTTTTCCATCCACAGCTCAGTGAGAAGGACAGGAGCCTGGCACAGACTCACAGCTGTCTCCATAATCAGCAGCTCTGCTTGCAGCATCGCTGATGTGAGAATGGGGCAGATCAGCAGGTGAAATGCACCTTCCTGGGAAGGTGTCAGGAGCTGCTGCATAGGGCATGAACCAAGAGCTGGCTGAGAGAAGACACAGAGATAACTGCTGCACCTGATCAGCCTGAGCAGTTCCAGGACAGAGCAGCTATTTTCCCCTGGCTATTCTTATCACCTGCCTTTTCAGAGGGTTCCTGGCAGAAGCAGCACAGGGGCATGGCAAGGCTGCAAGGTCAGATCCTCTTCTTCCCTTTCAGACAAGAGAGCTTCACAAAAGTCACGGGTTCAGAGATTCAGATATTTTATACACATATCTATGTACACACACACACTTCAGAGTGAGTGGGGAGCTGCAGCTCGAGCTGATAAAATATCAAGTAAGAAATCAGGCAGGGACTGTATTGTGGCAAGAGACGAAGTCCTGGAGCTCAGCACAGGAACCTCCCTGGTGGGTGGCTCTGCTGTCAGACAGTGTTGCCTTCTCCACATTCAGTGTGCTGGGAGACTAAGCCTGAAAAATTTGAAATAAAGAAGAGTCCATCAGCAAGAGCTGAGTTTTGAGCAAACCTGTATCAACTCCAGCTGTCATCTACAGCCCAATGAAAATGTGCTGTGCAGTAGAGAGTGATGTGTGCAAAGGGTGAAGGTCCACGCTCTCTCGCTGCAGTTTTTGTCCTTTTGTTTTAATGTGGAAATCTGAATTTTAAAGTGCTCTGCAGAAAGCTGCTTTTTTTTGGGTTTACTCTAAAGGAAAGTAGAAATGCTTAGATGTTGTTTGAATAAGTAATTTCAGGGCTCAGAATCAGGAGGCAACTCAACTTGAGGTCCTTATGTGACATGCTTCCCTACTAAAGAATATATATAAATAAATATATATCATATATATCTATATATAAATATATATTTATTTATATGTAATATATATAAAATATAAATATATAATATACATTTATATTTAATAATATATATTTACACATAAATATATGTTATAATATATAATGTAAATATATATTATATATTATATATTAT
>JAWWMS010000287.1:8261174-8309181 GCA_035048045.1 Chlorospingus semifuscus | reverse complement strand
ATATACATATTTACATATAAATAAATACATTAGCTATATTTTTATATAAATAAATAAATATTTATATAAATATATAATTTTTTTATCTTTGGGGGTATTAAGAGGAGTACAGTATATGGATTTAA
Source organism: Chlorospingus semifuscus (assembly GCA_035048045.1). Classification (NCBI taxonomy): domain Eukaryota; kingdom Metazoa; phylum Chordata; class Aves; order Passeriformes; family Passerellidae; genus Chlorospingus; species Chlorospingus semifuscus. Next base: position 8,309,056 of record JAWWMS010000287.1, on the reverse strand, counting down.
GAAATTATATTTACCTGATTATCCAGCATTACTCAGGGAGATGAAGCAGTACTATATATATATTTTTAGTATCAATCTATTTTATAAACTGCTGAACCACTTACACTGGTACAGAAAGAACCTCAGAAGAGAATTTAGGAATGAAAAAAAAAATATGCTGCTGTGAAAGACTTAAAGAATTCAAATCTGCTTAGCATCTCAGGAAGAGAAGATTATTTGATTGCAGAGAAAGTATCTTCCCGTGGAGAAGACAGTGGATAGAAAAAGAACCTTTAATCTCCCTGAGACAAGCAGGCAAGAGCTGTGCCTGGAAGCCAATCTAGAAAAATTGGAATGACAACTTGTACAAATAGCTGAAAGTGTGATGATGATTAGCCTTTGGTATATAAAGAAACAGCAGGGAAAACAGTAGATTGTCTATCTCTTGATACCTGAAAAGAAGACTGGTCCTTCAGGAAAAAGATGGTTATGCTTTATTGAGCTTAATAGAGGAGTAACTGGATGTAATAGCCTGTGGTATATGGGAGATTGAGTGTGATGATCTAATGGTTCTCCTGGCCTTAAACTTTATGAATCCCTTGAAAATCCATGCAGACAGAATCACAAAATAGAAGAGTTTACTGTAGCTCCTGGATGCTGCAACTGCTAAAATGTGCTCAGCTTTGTTCCCTGCACAGATGGAGTGGCAAACACCAAGTCAGACTGGCTGGACAGCAGGAATATTCCCAAAATTCTGGTCGCTATTCTCTGTGAAACCCATCATGACTGACAGAAAACACACCTCAGGAGCATGGGCCTGCCAGGCTTATTTGTTAATGAAAAGGCTTGACACTGCTTTCCAAACAAATGCAGTCTGGTGACTGTGTGAGGTGAAGTGTACTGTCACTCTGATGGCCCTTTTTGCCCCACACTTCTGCATTTATATATATTTTGGGTCATCACATTACACTTGTAGGCCTGGGGTTGAGCATGGAGCTGATGCCAAGTCTACGATCAATCAATTTCAAATCCTTCCACACCAGAGACTTCTGTAGTGTGACCCAGAAGAAGTCAATAGCTGTGATCTGTTGCTGTAAAACGAAATGTGCTTTACTTTTTATAAGTTCTTTGTTAATTCAGCAGGTGTAGAGGACTCCATCCATTGTATATGAGTGTCTACAAAAAACCCACCTAACTGGTTCTGCCTCTAAAAATTCAGGACTTTATTAATAATAATTTTGGGGAAGGACACAGCAAGACTCTGTGACAATAGGGGAATATTTCAGCCCTCAGAGTGATCCCAGAGATGAGCTAAAAGTTAGAAGACTTTGTTCAGCCAAAATTTTAGGTCTTCTACTCACCAAATAAAGGGGATAGGGGGTAGTCCCTCTCATCCTTCATAGTTCAGAGTTTGTTAAACTTTGCAACGCCTCTAGCATTTTAAGGGAATTCTGCTGAATTCCTTAAGCTGCAGTGCCAGCTCTTGAACTCCACATTGATTTTCCTTAAGTGTCCTCAAATAAAACATATAAAGTAGGCCTGTGTCTGAAATTCATGTTCGTGCCAGACACTGTTCCTATGATATATTGCAACAATACATCAGAGCAAAGCAGCCCTGGTGATCTATTGCAGTAATACTGCACTTGCTTGTAGAAGGAATGAGCAGGAGCTCTAAACTGAGAACTTGAACAGCTTTTTGAAGTTGTCTTCTGGCACAGGCACTAACACCTATTGTGTTTGTCAAAAGATCAAATACTGAATGTAACTTTTTGTGTGCTCCTGGTGCACTGATAGGTGATAAATGTGATTCTACTTTCTAACTGCAGGAAGGAATTACAAATATTCAAGATTTTTTACAGAGTTCGGTCATTAAGTGCTAAATACACACTGATATTGAAAATTTGCTTTGCTTTTAGATAGAGAGAAACTTTTTAAACTCATTTTCTCTGATGTCATTTGAATCAGAAAAGAGCAAAGAAGTGTTAATCATCAAGAGTGTAATGAAAACTGGGCCATTAACATCAGAAATTTATAGACTAATGAGGAACAGCTTCTGTGCCTTATTCTATTTTTCTAGAAGAAAAGGGACCTACTATTCACAGCTACTCTTATGGATTCAACAGTATCAGACACATTTCCCCTTAGTGATTTTGCATGGATCTTTTTCACTGAGAAAAGGAGTGTGTCTTCCATTAAAATCACATTTTCTCAATAATTTTATGTCTTTGATATCTTTTTTCACTGACCTGAAGAATCTAGACCTTGCCTTAGAGTCCTGCCAGTCTCCCTTGTGTGCTCACAGCAGCTGAGTTTTGGTGGATGGCTCCTGCAGTGATCCCCTGTGCTGTTGCCATGGCTCCTTCAGTTTGCACTCTCAGATGCTTGTAACTAACCAATGTTATATTGAAATTTCACCAAATTCACACAGCCTCAACCTTGTGTCTTCAGTCTTATCAGAACATCAAATATTGCTGCTGTACTCTGAACTGTCTCACAGCAAAGGAGTATTTCTCATATTTCTCATCACACCCCACCACGCTGCAGTTGGTACTGATGGTTGTTCTGCCTGCACATTTGGATCAGTATGGAGTCAGTTGTGGCTTTATTCCAGAAGGATAAAACTCACTTTTAGCCTCTGCCTCCACTCCTTAAATAATTGACTACAAAACTACATTTCCTTGTGAGGCATCTTTGATATGGACAGATTTTCTACAATTTGCTTTCCATCTGGAGTTCAGCTGTGCTTCCTTCAGGCCAATGATTGGCTATTGGTGCTCCACATCCAGGTACTTGCTCTGGCATGCAGCTTTGTAAAGGGATCTCTTCTTAATTTTGGCAAGAGGTTGTATGATGGAGCCAAAAAATCATTTCTGGATACAAGTTCCATCAAAACTTGTAGGCTCTCATATAGTTCTGAGCTACTCAAACAGGGCTTTTTCAGAGCAAATGTGCTGCCAGTGATGTTTAAAGACATTTTAGCATCAGTGCTTTAGATTATTTGACCTGCCAGCACATACTGCGCTGAAAATGTGTGAAGTTAGGACCGAGACCAAGGGAGATCTCTAGCTCTGGTCACTTCTGTGTCTCTACAGTCAATTTGTCTGGGTCCTAATGACATTTTTGTTTCCTACCCATCAGATGTCTTTATAACCTCCACCTCTCTTTCAAAGTATAAAGGAGAAAAATAAAAAAGAGGAAAGCCTAGTTTTAAAAAGAGAATAACTTGGGAGGTAATAGTCTTTTTTGTTTCCTTCATTTCATTTTTCCTGGACACCCACCTTGCCTGGCTCTCTTCCAACCTCCCTATCCGTGCTGGAATGAAATGTTGCACAGTCTCTTAAGGTTCAGGCCAATTATTTCTTTTGAGAGAAGGATATGCTCTTCTTTATGTAGCATGTGTAATACAGTATGCAAATTGAATGTACAAGGCAGCTGAAAAATAACTGAATAAAACTGCCACAAGAATACAGATATCTGAAGGTGTGGAAATGACCTAAGATTCTCACTTACTGCTATAGCTAGAAATTTTAAAACTCATGGCAGTTATTTTCTGAGACAGCCAATCTCACATCTTGAAATTAACTTCAAAATTTTAATAAGCCTACAGTAGTGAGGTCAGGCAGGTGCCATATCCTAAAATACAGCAACCCCACAGTCAGGAAGAGTCAGTTTGTGATGAGGTGTCATGAGGGCAAACTGGCTGCCATCAATCTGGGCTGGTATCTAATGGAAGGAGATTTGACTGCTTCCAGTTGCCACCAGGTTTCCCACCCATTAGATTCTCTGATGAGTAGATGATGTTCTGATATTCTCTGATGAACCACAGCAGGTCCATCAAAGGAAAAATTACCCATGTGTAGTCTACTCCCTTGGCCTCTGCTGGCTGATCTTGAAATAAGCTGAGATGAATTTGCTTGCAGGAGTTGTCTGTTTTGATTTGCAGTGTGCCTGCTCTCGAAAACAAGGAAGTTTTAAATGCCATGTTTGTTTTTGCATTACTTGGAACGTCGGGTCTGCTGTCAGCAGCAGGGACCACTGGAGCCAGGTCAGCTTTCAGAACATATAACTGCCCAGGAGCAGGAGAGAAGTGCAGCAAGAAATCTTGCAGTGAACCCTCTGCCTTTAATCTCTATTCCCCATCCCTTTTTCTGGCTTGGTTCCTGGATGTGGCCCTGAGACCACTCTGCTGGATGCAGTGAATGTGGATCAATTTGTCTTACCTACTCTTGGCTTCCTCTAAGCTAGTTCCTCACATGATCCTTGGTTAAAAGAGAGATTTTTTTTTTGTATTATTCATTCTTTAGTTGCTCCTCTCTCTGCAGAAATTTTTACTTTGTAAGGGTAAACCAGACAGAGGTGAGCAAACACACATGCAGAAACTGTATCTATGTAAAATATTTGATATTTCTTGCTTACAGCCTGCTCTGAACAGGTTGTGTGCTTGTTGCTGGAGCCACAGGTTGAGTGGGGAGTGCTGGGCACAGACCCCTGGGACAAAGCTCCTGCTCTGTGAGAGATGTTCTGGGCCAGAGACTGACATTCCATGGCTGAAAGTGCCCAGCACTAAAGTTCAGCACCTGAACTTCTTTTGGAAAAGCTTCAAAAGACATGGGGATCAAGTAGCTGCACCCTGAACTCTGACTGCTCTCTACTGTCCTTAACAATACAGGTGAAATGGGATTTATATTTCCTTATCATCCCTTGGAGCACACACTCACTTCCTTTTTGTACAGTAGTTTCCACTGATTAGTGATTTTGCCTTTTCATTCATATCTATATTGTTTCATTCATGTTTATATATGTATCTGTATTTGGAATTACTTCAAAGTTAATATATTTGGAAGAATATTGGAATATTTCTTCCATATTTGGAAGAATATTTCAGATCAGAAAGATTTTAGGTTAGAATCTAGAAGCACAATCTTTGTTAATTTTTGCTTCAGGCTCTAGGTAAAAATGGAACCTTACTATAATAGCAATTATGGGTGGTTATTACTCTTGATTAAAATTAAATTAAGCTGCAGTTGGCAACTAAAAAGATTAAATCATCACATAAAAACTGTCATCCTTTCATTTTAAACATCTGTTAGTTAAGCATGACAGTAGCACTGATGTGGAGTATTTGCCAGATACCTCATCAACAGCCACCTTTGTACCATCAGATAATTGAGACAATATGGTCTGAAGTGAATCATATTTCAAATATGACTGCATCTCACACACTTCATGGAACTTGGAAGTCTTCCTTCAGGTTAGATGTAAACAAATCCAGTATTTAGGGATTATTTAATTCTTCAGATTTGGTGTTCTCTGGTGATAAGCTGAAAACATATGTTCGTCATATCAGTATCCAACGTATTGATGGTTGGGATCTAAAGGATTTCTCTGTCTGCTTCTTTCTTTTTCTGGCTCAGGTTTGCAATGTCTGTAAATCTCTACAGTCCTGCTGATATCAGTACACCAGGCTGAATTTTTTAAAGGCTATTTAGATATTCACACATTCCTGAGGACCTCAGACTAACTCGAGCCACTGTCTGAACTTCTGCCTGTGCCTCCTTTGTACCAGAGGAGGGATCTGTCCTGGTGCCAGGCTTGAAAGGGCTGTGTCAGCTTGTCCAGGTACCTGCCTGGAGGAATCTCTAGGTACAGAGACCTCCTCAATGTCATGTGCTGTGAGAAAATGCAGTTCTGAAACTGCCAGTGCACTTGGGGGAACCCAGTGCTGTAAGCAGAAAAATTCTAATTCTAAGCCATTGTAATATTTAGACATTGATTTTCATCCCTTGAAGCTACTTGTGAATAAGGTCACACATTTTCACTGAGTGCAAAATTTAGAAAGTTTTTGATGTACAAAAGTGGGAAAAAAAGACATGTCCCAGTTTTAAGTGGAAATTTAAGGGTAATTTAAACTGAGAATTTGTCGTCAGTCCTACTGCAAAATCTGTTATGAAAATGTGCTATGAAGACTAGAAATCCTTTATTTTTGGGGCAAAAATACTGTTTCAGTTTAAATTGGGAATATTTAAACTTTGGCATGTCAAGGGATGGAGGTGGGAGGGATCTCTGCAGCCCACTGCTCACCTCCCTGGGGGTATATTACTCCTACTGAATTGCTTCTACTGCTGCTCCCTACACCAGGGGCTTCTTAAAATGAATTCTTTATTCTGAAATATCTTGCCTATAATCACTGGGTTTATAACTTGTGCTAAACTGACAACTCAGCTGAGGCTTTTGGGTAATAATATATTTAATATCAGGACAACAACAATAATAAATATATTAATATCAGGAGAGCATCAGAAATCTAGTGCATTTAGCTGGGAAACAATTGGCAGTGTAGTTTTGAGAAAGGAAAGAAACCTAATTAGCTTTTCGACAAAATAGTTTTTAAAACTCAATACAGCGCTGGTTTCTTTCCTTATTACCAAAATGCAATGAAAGCACAAAGGAAAATAATTAAAGGCACTGAGCAGTCATTAAAAGTTCCTGCACTTCAGCACTGAGCTCCATTGTCAGTGCTCAGTGAGAACTGGCTGCTCTCCTCAGTCAGCAAGATGGAGGTCAAGTGGAAATTGCAGTGCTGGATGCTTTCTTAGAGTAATTTGCCATTTCTACTGCTCCCAAAGTTTCACATTCTGGCTGCTATGCTTCATTTAAGAGATCAAATCTGTAGCAAAATATTGATATTAATATTTTAGAAAAAGAAATCCAGGGAAACAGAAGGAATAATTTTATTTAATAATGTGATTTATTAAAATTTCTTAGGAAAATCCTGGCTCATCTGTTGCAACTCTCTATTAGTGGAAATCTAGTTATCAACACTTATGTGGGAATCTGACACAGGGATGTTTACTCACAGTGAAGAAATCTGCCAGCAAACAAATGTCCTTATTTTAGTGCTTGACAGTCAAGTTAATGCCTTGTATTAATTCAGAAATGTTCAAATGGAATGTGTAATGTGATTATTTATTGATGTACAAGAGTGTCTATTCAAAATTCATGAAGCATTATTGTTATTGTTATCATCTTTTATTTGCTGACTGTTTTCAGGATGTCTGACATTTAAAGACTTACAAATCTCTTCATTAAATGATTTGACCTCCCACCTCTCAGGAGAGAAACAGCTTCTGCTATTCCAGCAGTGAGGTGACTCAGACACCCAGCTCAGCTAGAAAATGTCATCTCTGTCTATGGTTTGCACTTTTTCAATCAACACAAATTCCCTAGGATGTTGGATTTTTAGGATTTTCTTCCATAATCTTGGGAATAAAAAGTAGTTATAACTGACTTTTCTCTGTTCCTTCTTGATGTAGAAAATAGCAGGACCAAAAAGTGGCAGGATGTGGGTGAGATGCTTTTTGCTCTGAAACTGAACCCTCGGATGATGGGTTCTGAGACCTGCACCTTCTCACTGACATGGGGTGATTGTTCTGTCTGATCTTGAGCTTCCCCTGCAACATTCAGGGCTGCTTTCATTGATTTTCTCCTATTGCCTAAATTCTTGGTCTAGGATTCACCCATGTTGTTATATTTCACTTTCTATATTGAATAAAAACCCCAAACCTTCCCAATGGATTTGGAGTCCAGTGGACTTGCAGCGGCCTCTTTTCACCTTTTCCCTGCCAACATCTCCCTCTGGATGGTTTGTGTCCCATCCCTCTTGGCTGCCTGCAGACTGAGATGTGTAATTTGTGCAGGAGGGAAGGTTCACCACTCCTGGTTTCACACACAACTCCGTGAAACCTAAACAACTTCATCTTAAGAATTCAGAATTGGGTATTAGGGGTTATTTCACCTCAAGCTCTCATCTCTCAATTTCCAACCCAGGCAGACATTGCTTTATATAATTTATGTTTTATAGAACCTTTCAAAAGAGAAAATTAAAATCATTACTCTTTTCCCTTTAAATGAAAATGTAGGCTGAAGCACTGCTTCTGCATTAACCCAAAGTGCGCATGGCTCCATCTGTGTCATCAGATGGGGTTTCTTTTTCCACTTCAGTTCAAAGGTCAATATTTTTCCCAATCTCTCTTCCAACTGGCTCTGTTAACTCACCTGTTCCAGATCTTTGCACATAGGGAAAAAAATCCTCAAAAAAGAGCACAAGGATTGCTTCCATGTCTACAAATTCTCTCCAGTGGAAAAGAATCTTACTCCTAGAAAAGGATGATGTAGAGCAGTCTGTACATTTAATCTTGGCTCCCTCTTCTTCCTGCCATGAGTGTTGTATGAATTTTGTCCCTGCTTTCCAAGGAGAGTCTCTTGCCCAATATGTTATGACACATTCCAGTCCTTCCTATCTGTCCTCATGGCAATATTAAATACTCTACTTAAAAAAAAAAACTTATGGGCTTCAGCAGAGTAAGGCCAATGTGTCTATTAAATTGTTCTTTGCAATATGAGAGCTAAAGAAATGCACTTAGTTCCAATATGAAATTATGATTACTGCTGGAGTGAAGTGCACTTTCAAAGCAGGGAGAAAATGGCCAGAAGAGATACAATCTTTTAAACTGTTTAAAATTAACATATTGTACTAAACCAAAATTAGGCATAATTGTAGCACTTAATATAACCTGTCAAGAGATGTTTTAATGAGCTCCATTCAAATCCTGCTGCCAAAGAAGGAATTTTTTTTCCTTTTATATTTCTAAATGTAATTTCAAGCCTTGGAAAATTATTTTTTGAATACTAGTAATATGAATTGTGATGTTTGCAAGGACAATAGTCATCCTATTTTGGCCTAATATGGTTACTCCACATTTTTTCCTTCATGGGAACAGATACTAAACAACAAAATTGTGTAAAAATGCTTTGCAGAACAGGAAAAGTGTTTTCAATTTTCTTTTGCAGTAAAAACCCTAAATAATTAAGCATACTTGAGGTGGCAAACCCAATAGATCTTGAAATGCTAATTTCTTAATAGATTCTTTTCTGACAGGGCAGTAAGCACATGAAGTTCTTTTAAAAACTGGATAAAAATGCTTGGACAAGTAGTGCATATATCTATTTTTATTATGGAAGCTTCATTAGTGCAAAAAGTAAGACAGCATCATAAATTACTTAAACTGTATTTTTTTTTTAGTTAGTAATTAAAATTAATTTGGTTAACACAGATCATGGTTTTCTTATTTACTGTGTCTGAGCTATTTTTTCCTCAATATTTGCAGTGAGCTCCCTGCTGGATCTATACATTCCACTTGTTCCTCTCCTGGTTGGTGCATCAGTAGCCCTGCTCTGTTCTGTTTAATTCTGTATTTCAAATAGACCTTAAAAATCATTTTACAGCGGATCCTTTACTGCTGGGGAATTTGCACAGACAAATTTTATAGTCTATTTTCTCCTCATGAGGGTAACCTAAGATAATTTTTATCTTGAACAGCAACTTGGTGTTGGGGAAAACAGGAACGAACCACAGTGAGGTTTTTGTGAGGATTGAATCCAATTTCTGTCTGTTCCATTGGAAGTTGCATACCTGCACCAATAAATCTGCAGTACAGTGGAAAGAAAACAGATGCTGTTGTGCAAATACCAGCACTCCTTAAACAGGCATTTTAGCAGAATAGAACTATATGGGATTCAAATTGAATGGACCGGTGGTGGAATCCCTTGTGCAAACAGAGTCTGTGAAACTGAGTAAGGTCAAACAGAAGAATCCATTCAGGGCAATATTTAATTAAAGTTTCATCACTGAGCTCCCCAAGTTTTGGTAAATAATAAGGAAAGTTGTGCGCTCTCAGGAGTGCAGCGCACACCTTCAGCAGTCAACTTTGCAGCAGAAATAATCTCCACACAAATTACTTTCTAGATATCATTAGGGGAATATTGGGTAGTACATTTGGTACTCTGTGGGAGTCTGCACATCTCCAAGGACAGGAGCTCTTGCTAAACAGTGGATATTTATGTGGAAACAATCCAATATATCTGATAGTCAAGAGGTTTTGTGCCAAGACTTCTCTCTTAAAAGCCAATCTAATGCACAAACATTTTGGTAAGTTTGTTTCTCAAATAAAGGTATTCCCAGCAAGCAATAGAGATATTTCTGGGCTGCAATGTTTATATATTTATTAGAAAGATAAAGTTGAGAAATTATTAAAGGACTTTATTTCCAGTTAGAAAACCTGTAGCTAAGTCGTCTGTCCTGTACTCCATCATAGGTGTATCAAAGGCTCCTCAGCATCAAAGAGTAAGGCTGCAGTAATTTTTTTACCCTGTGTTCTTTGATGTTTAGATTTTGATATTTTCTGTGGCTGACATTTTCCATCAAAAAAGCCTGACACTTTCCATCAAAAAAGACAGATGATGAATTTCCAAAGACCTTTAGCTTTCCTTATACCTTTGCACATGGATACTCCTGCAGAAATTTACTCAAAATACATTATGACCACAGTCAAAAATTTAATGTTGTGCTTAGGGATCCTCTCATCTTCAGCTGTTCCAATGCTTACAGTTATATACACAGTTATCTGTTACTTATCTACATAGTTACATAAAAACAAGGAGAAAGGTTTCTGTTAATTGTTGTAGTTTTTAGTATTTAAAAATGTAAGTCCACAGCTAGCAGTGTAATTCATTAGCTTTTTGTGGTAGTCTCCTAAATTTATTTTTCTGAAGAAGCAAAAAAATTTAGGGACTTCATAATGAACTAGATCATTTTTTCCATTAAGCTACAGTCAAACATACCAAAGGTTGGAGTACTCAGTTATTAAATGAATCAGTGTTAACAGAAATGAATAAATACATATCAGAATTATTCCCAGTTCAGGGGGAAATGTCACCAGTTTTAGAATTAACATTTAGAAAGGTGGATCAGAATAAAATGGAGGAAAGTAATGGCACATTCAGTATTACATTCAGCCATCAGACTCCTTAATAACCCTGACAAGGGCTCAAAGACTTAATAAAATAAACATTAAAAATAAGCTTCCAGAAAGTGAAAAGGTGTTAACTGATGATGAGGAAAAAAGTTAATCTGCTGGCTTTATGTCCTTACAGAAGAACAAGCATGAGATCTAAGAATATAAAATAAATGTTAGCAAGGAACAGAACTGTAAGCTTCAAAAGCATTCTAAAATTATCAGTGTTTATTAGAATGTTTGGGAAGTGCTCATGAGCTTAAATTATGAAGAATTTGCAGGAAGAAAAAGCAGAAATGTCTGAAATTCATGTAAGCAAGCATTACTGAGTTTAAGGTTGATATACTTGGTCTCTGCACCCAGAAGTGCTCTGGTTTGGTTCTGTGGGTATTTCTCTGCCATCAGCTGGCAGGAAGCATTGCCAGGCCAGGGAAGGTGTGAGGCAGAGTCTGAGATGTCTGCTGTCTTGGGAAAGAGAAAACAGAGAACAGAATCCTGGAATCATTTAGGTTGGGAAAGTAAAATTAATTTAAAATTACATGCACTTGTAAAAATATTCTGGTTAACTAAATGAATGATACCATTCTTTTTCATGAAACTGCTGAACCCAATGTGAAGTTACTTTTCTGGGACAGGGACTGCTCTGATCTGAGCCAGGTTTTTTATCACAACTAATGTATTGCTGTTGCAAAGTGTGATCTCAGTGAGTCAAATATTTCTGCTCTACCTTCTGGCATGCAGAGGCTTTCCCCCTTACTTTAGTGAGACTGCAGCCCTAGCACAAAAACCTATTGCCTTCAGAGGAAGGTAAGAATGCAGATCCTCCTCAGTACTGAATGGATGCCTGAAAGAGAAACTTGGAGTTTCTCTGAATATTTTAAATAAACATCTTTGCCTTGGTTTAGATTCAGACTTGAATACTTGTACTGCACCACATGAGAAATACAAACAGTATGACATTATTTGGGGCTCAGGGTGCTGCTCTACTTTCTCTAGATGTACCTGGAGATGGCTGGTAAAAGGTATAAATGTTTTCTGGTTCATTAACTCCTTGGTATCAGCAGGATGGACATTTAGGGAGGCATGGTGCAGGCAGTGCAGTCCCCAGGGTGTGCCTGTCCCAGCACAGGTCACTTTATCCAAACACAGGTGAATTTTCTACCAAATCCCAAGGTCTCTATGGTAGAACTGCTGTTTATGCCCTCCCCAGAGGCATTATTTGTTGAAAAGCAATTAATAAGTGCAGTCTTTTGCTGCTTGATGTTCATTTTGTGATAAAGAAATTCTGATAAAGATTAGATACCAGCATATCATGCTGTAGTCAAAGTAAAAATGTTCTTAATTGAGCATCAGGTGTTCACAGGCTGTCCCTACTGACTTTTCAGCCAGGAATCTGCAATATTTTGTAGTTTTTAAGTTGAATATTATAAATAACACTGCTGAGAGGGAAATGCTTTTTTCCCTCCTGGTGCCCTCAAGATATGTTTCAAGTCTTCTTTGTAATCTTTGATTTTTTAAAAACCTTGTTGAGGAAGGAATCTATGAGGGGCAGTGTGGTAGGGAAAAGGGCAAACAACTAGTCAATACTTTTAAACATAAAATGATCCTTCCCTTAAGTTTTCCAAGATATTTTGCATTGGCCTTATGGAAATTAGTGAAAGCATCTCCAGTACCCTGAACAGGATCAGTGTTCACTGCAGTGCTGAGTACTTTTGAAACTCCTTTCCCATTTCTACTTAGCAGTGACCTTAATTTTCCTTTCCCTGAGTGAGTAAACAGCTTTTAAAATACTTGTTAGAAGCAGCACACAAACCTGGCAGGCTATTTGCCCATTTCCAGTAGGAAAGGGTAGAGAGAGGCAGCCAGACCACCTGCCATTGCTGAAATCACTGGGACTATTAGGCTCATTTTAATTCACTTAAGTTCAGTCCATGTCTGCCTTTCTTTTTCCACCCAGATAAGCAGAGGAAACAGGTGGAGGCTTTTATTACTGTAATTAGATGTATCTTAGCAGTGTGTGAGGCAGAGCAGACTGTGGAGGAGGAGGGCATTTCATGCTGGGGTAGGTGAGTACAAGTTCACTGTCCTTGCATAATGTGGAGATTTTAATGGTGTCAACACTGATCAGACTCTGAAATATACAGAAATGGGGTAGTTTTTTGTTGTGAATGATAAAAAACAAGCTCCATAGTAGTAAGTCCTCACACTGGCTTGTGAAAGACAGCTTTTTTCTCCAGTAACCTTTAAAAAGCTTCAAAGCTGCCCTGGAACCTTCATCACTTTGGAGTCCGGCAGCATTTTGGCACAACCTTCAAGGGTTCCCCCTTTGGCATCCCCTGCAGAGGTGCCAGAAAACACCTCCATTTCATTTGCCTCCTGGGAGTCTCACTGAAGCCAACACAAAAATCTAATCAATGTGTCTGTTGTTCTAATGCATTAAATTACTGAGGTTAAAAAAAAAAAATTGAGTATAACACATTTTTAAAGGCATTAATTTCCCTTGACTTCTAATTTCTGTCACTGTGCTCTTATGGAGGAGGCCCTGTCTGTACAGCATTTGATCTCTTTTGTCACTGTTGTCAATGCTTGACAAATTACACAGAATATTAATAAATTTTTTAGGAATTTTAAATAGAACAAGATCATTTTCACAGGAATTTTTAAGAATATGATTGATACCTTTAGTAATTTTATTTTTGAAGTTGGATTTCCTGGGTTTATTCACCCTTCTGGATTTGTCTGCACACAACAGAGAGGAGATTGCATTTTTAAATCCCATTGAATTTACAGTTATTCAAAGGAAAGATTTAAAAGTCATAGACATTTATTCAGTAGCATTAACAAGTATTTGTCAAATTAATATTTAGACACAATAAACTGTATGCTACGTTGCAGTAATAAAAGCTGTGTGAACTCAAGTTACTGATAGTAATATCAAATATGACACTAGAAAGAGTATGGAACTGAAAACTGAAGAGCTTAGTGTTTATTTACTGAATAATGGGCTGATTTAAAGACTCATTTTCCCTGATATTTAAGTACCTTTAATGCACTGAAATTCTCAGTGAAGAATGATGGCTCTTGTAAAAAAGTAAAACAAAAAACAATAACCAGACTGTTACAGATCCTTTTAACAAAACTAAAAAATCTCTCCCTTTCTCATTGCCTATAGAAAAGGAACTTTTTAAATAGTTTCATTAGTCCCTTTTCATAACAGGGAACCCTTGCTTAGAAAAACTGATCTATGGACAAAAAATAATTGGTGTTTAAAAAGGGAAAAAAATATTTTAACTGACAGATTAAATCATAGACAACATCTTTATATTATTTAAATATGAATCAGTAAAATATTTGGCACTTCATAGTTTCAAACTCAGGGTAAATATTTTCAGCAGAAATTTTCAGTATTTTAAGAAAAGGCATTTATAAACTTCATGCTGCCCTCCCAGCAATCATGCTGATGTCAACTCTGAAATAGCAGAGAAACCAAAATTCTCATTTTCCCAGTAACAGCAACCTGGCCAGGAGAAGCACAGGTAGTGATCTTTGGTTTTGGAGACTTGGGATGTGATCCCTCCTTTCCCAGAGATTTATTTCAGTTTATTTCAGCTTATAGAATGGAGAACCATCAGCATGAAGGTGCAACACCTTGAAACCTTGATGAACCTCATTTGTATCATTTACCAGTTAAAGGAAATGCATTAGTAAAACATTTGCAAATTTTAAACCCAAACCAGCATGTGAAGCAAAAGAAACATTACGGTGTTATTGATTTAGAATCTCTCAGTTGTTTCCCACATATTTTCCAAGGCACTTGTAGTTGTTTTTAGTTTTCTATAATGATATTTTAATTTTACATTTGTGGTTTTCTGTGTTCCTGCAATAAGTCTTAATAATTTAATCTGTGAACTCTGTGACTTTTACCCACTCTTTACTTCTTGCCTTTCCAGGCTATGTTGTAAAATTCATAAACCTAGTAAATTAAAAACAGCTTCATATGTTTTGCACTTGAGCCAAAGACTTTAAGTGCAACAATTCAATTAATATGAAACATGTTAAATACTTTATTTTACTTTAATGAGTGCCATGTTCCTCCCTCTCTCCCTTGCTCTCTTTCAGCCAAGTGAAACAATTGTTTTCTTCTTTTCATTTTGAATGTGTGAAGCCATTATTTCTGCTCACACGTGCATATTATTTCACAGGCACCCCTCTAGTGCATTGCCTTTTGTTTAAGAGGAAAGAAAATAATGTAAGACTCATAAATAAAACTCCATTTCAAACTTTGTCTTGAGGTTTTGCTGGCAGTGGATTAATGCCCTGCCTACCCTGCACTTTTCCCTCACTCCTCAAAGAGCTGATCTTAATCCCAGTTTTGACAACAAGCAAAATGTGTGAATGGTTCCAGATGAGTTCCCACATTTGTAACCTTCATAAAGCTGCCAATCAATTAAAATAGCCAAATCTTCATCTTTCTGCAAAGCCCTACTCTGAGCTGCTGTTCTGGGAAATGGGAAATCAACTTTGGGAAATGGGAAATGGTTTTGGGTCGCCCAAATCAGCTTTGGGAAATTGGTTTCCTCTGGCATCCTCCTCATCCAATTCCCTCCTTTTCTAGGAGACTCCTACAGGGCTCTAAGCAGAGCAGTTCCCCTATTTATGTGAGTGTTAAATCCACCTGACCAGTGGTGAAGACTATCCAGAACCTAGAAAGAGACACTTTAGGAGAAGTTTTGAGAAACATGATAATTAGTAAAAAGCTTTTCTTTTGCTTCTTTCACTCTATTTTCCTGGCTGCTGACTTAAGCAGGCAGACTTAAGCAGGTCCAGCTCACCTGAGGGGCTTTGCAGGAGATGTCAGTGTGTCCTGGGGGACAGCAGAGTGCTTGAATGCACCTTCCCCTCCCTATGACGTGGATACAACTCCTGGGCCATGGTGTTTATGATTGCAGTGATAAATTACCTATTTTTATACCCAACTTGTTTTATGAATATTTCATTTTATGCAAAGCACTTGTCCTGCTGAAAGCAAAAGTAGCTGTTCCATATTTTTAGCTTTGGTTGCTGAAAGAAAGTTTCACTTGTTTCAAACACTTGACACAAGGATGCTAATTTATGCCAGTCTTTTAGCTGTGGGATTGATCTGCAAACTTATTTCTTTAGAAAACTTTACCTTGCCTTTAAATGTCAGAAATGTTTTCCATGCTTCCCTTTCACATAGTTCTGCATTTTAATGAGTCACTTCAGCAATTTTTATGGGTTTCTATATCACTTTTATACATAGAGAAGTTAAAAAACTCTAAAGGATGAGGAGGGTTAGAAATACTCTGTGTGGTTCTTTTTTGAATTTAATTAGCTAAAATGTATTTGTCGTATTTTTTTCTCTTTTTGTGTTTCTTTTTTAAAAGAGTTTGTGGGTTTCTGTGATATACTCACACATCAATTAAAGGAATTAATTAATGGATTAATGCAGTAAGTTGCAAGAAATCAAAATCAGTTTAAGAACTAATAGTTATCACAAAATATCATTGTTTTCTGTCATGATGTGGTGGTGAATAATCTACTTTGGTAACCAAATTGGATATGGATTATCAATAGAGACATATGAGGGAGACTCATGCAGGGGCTCCCACAAACTCCATCTGTGGAAGAAATGAGTTGGTGCTGAATCTTAAAAACAAACTTGGTCTCATATGGCACAGTAGCTCTTGGTTGTATGGGATACAATGTTAAAGAATGGAAGTTTGACTGTGATTTCCCAGTTTAACATTTCATAACGCTTGGATTTGTAGTATTCACACGAGGCAAAAAATTTGGAAGGAGCAATTTGAACCACGTTGTTCACGAGTTAATAACAGCCACTGCTGACTGCTGGTGCTGCTCAGCTGGACCATTCTTCCCAGGACTGTCAGTGCCCAAGAGCACAACCTGAGCTGAGGGCAGATATTGCTACAAGTACACAATGATCTGATGGCTCTCAGCCTGTGCCAGGAGCATCCCCTTCCCAGAGTTACTGACCCAAGCATGTTAATCCATGCATCAGGCTTCAAAGAGCCTTATTCCCATTAGTGAGAATCCTTGGCAGATTAAAGGTGTTTTTCATAAATCAGGAGCCCAGCCTGGTTTCCAGTTGCATGTCAAGACCTTCCTTCAGCTATTCTCCTTCCAACATCAGTCACCAGGACTCAGCTCTGTGCCTTGTGATCCCCTGTGTGTGCAGAGCCCCCCAGTTTGAGGGTGTCCATAAAGAAAAGCCAACTCTTTTTCATGGTTCATTTGGAATCAGTCTCCATTTCAGACTGTATTTGCTCTTCCATTTTCTAACTGAAGGATACATCCACATATAAAAAGGCAAGAGAGACAGGAAGCATAAATAATGGACATGTACAGGTTTGACCCTTGAATCCTTGGTGCACCAGAGGGTTTTTCCATAGATGTGCTTTAAATGAAAATAGAGTTCTTCACTTCCCATCCACATTTTGTGATCAATGTCTGGAGTTTGGATTGTCCATACATATTTCATATTTCCTTGCCTTATAGAGAGAAGGAATCCTATTAGAAAGCTCTACTACTTCATGTTGGAAATTCCTGTGGCATCTCTCAGAATGATATTTTTCAGAGTTTAACACATCCTAGTTTGATTATACTCTGTTTCCTTTTTATACCATCAATAATTTCAGAGCAAATATGCTCCAAAGTCAGATGAAACCTTGATGATAACAACCTTGAAAGACTTCTCTGAACTCTGCCAATCTGAACGAGTATTGATAGGAACAGGTAAAATGTTTATGAAGGATTCACATTTTCAGAGCAGATTCTAAGCCCGGTACTGAATAAATCATTGCAGTTATTTTTTTTAATAGTATGAGGAGCAGAGTTCTTTATTCCTCCAAAAACTGAGTTGTCTCTTTGACTCTTGTGGGAGTTACAAACCAGAACTGCAAGGATAAAAAGACATTAAATAAATGGTACAAATGTGATGTGCTGAGGAAGGTCAGTGCTCGATATTATGGGGTTAATTGGGGGGGTAGGAAGATGGTTTGGGGGTGAATTTATTCCAGACTCCATATTAACAGAAACAAACCCAGGTTCTTTTCCTAAGGGATTTCAAAGTTTTTCAGAAGTTGTTTTGCCAGTGTCAGTTTCTGATTCACATTCACTAAGGGAAAGAGAAGAAAGATAAGGGTACACCAAGAGTAAAGAACATGATTCCTATTTCTGTCAAGTGCTGACAGTGGGGGGTCCTTTTTAATTTATTTGTTTAACAGTTCTATCTGCATATATTAGCTAGGATGTCTGAAGTGATGAACCTTTTTTCCTCTTACCTCACTCTTTAAACTCTCTCCTTGCACTGTCAATGCTTAAACTGTAATTTAGGTTAATTATTGAAGGGAAAAGAGGGATTCAAACCCTTTTATTAAGTATGCTTTATGATTTCTGCTACATTTACCAAAGACAGTCCTATAAACATTCCTACTCTGGCAGTGAAGCAAGTTCTTTTAGATTTTTTTTCTGCTGGAAGTATTTCTGTTGAATCCTGAATAGGATCAATAAATGTATTTTTAATGCACAGGAGGTTACTTTTTATTTAAGCAGCAGATTCTTAAAATATTTAACATCCATTCCATTCTCTGGTGAAATGCTCTTCTGTTTCTTAGCAGTACATTTTGACCTTGGTATTATTGCAGACAGTATTTCTGTTTTGTCTCATGGCAAGAACATCCTAAAAAGAGATGGCCGCTTATTAAACCTATCTGTTGTGGAAGAATAAAAAGATAATGCTAATATACAGCTGGTTCTGCAGGTCAGATCCTTACAGAGAAGACCTTAGAGAATAGCTAATATCAACAATACTGCTTTGAATTGCATCAGAAGAGTGTCTGACACATCCTCTTCAGCGAAATTGCACAGCCCTTGCAAAAAGCCTCTCTGAGGATTCCCCTGGAGGCTCCCAGTGAACACCACATGGGTGGGCTGCTTAAGCTCTTGTTCTGCAAACCCTCACTTGTGCAAATAATCCCATTGAAGCAGATTATTTTCATTATTGGGTTTAAGCCTGGATGTCTGATCACGCAAATGAAGCAGGCAGGATTGTGCTCTTCAGTCTGAAGAAAGAGGAATTATCACAGTATAAAGTCCATAACAGAAGCTCCTCTGATCTTTCCTCCACCCTTTCAGTGAAGGTTTTGTTTGGCAGGATGTGATGGATTTGACACTGTTCAGCATCTGGCTCTTTGCTGATGAGCAGAAAGAATCTGATCTCATTTTTTAGTTTGAGCTATATGTACAGAACACTGCTGTTCCCTCCATTCATCTCCTGCCATCTGCTAGTTCAGAGTATCAGTTGAGATCCCCAAATTCAGTTGACTAAAAATTGTGGGTTGTTTTTTGTTTGTTTGTGTTTTGAGATATCTAAAAAGAATAAGTAGAAGAGGAAGCAAATTTACTGCTCTTAAATTCAGCAAAACAGTTGCTAATTTCCAAACTTTGAAGATCAGCAGAGATTTGTAGCCAGAGGGTCTGATGAATTTCAGAAACTACTTCTCCCTGATGAAAAAGTCTGAAAAAGTTTGGGAAAAAAAAATCTGAACTCTAAACATTTATACTGTATCCATATAGCCTGACCTTCAAAAATTCGCATTATGCCAAAAATTATACTTCCAAAATTGACTTGTTAGGAGTTCCTCTGCAAAAAAGCTGCAATGGTCTTCTTCCTAGTGTAATAACAAATGGAACTAACAAGACACCACAATTCTCCTGGGATTGACCCAGGACCTGCCTGACTGAATTTTTCAGAGACTCCAGGAAGGAAGCACTGAATTGCCTCAAGTCCCTGTGCAGACTGGTCAAAGACTTCACTCTTTTAATTCTCTCCTGGTGCTAGTGGGGTGCATTTGTAGTAAAACAGCCCTTGTAGAGAAGCTGCAGCTGTTCCTCTCTTTGCTTCTTTCTCTGTGTTGTTTTAGTTTTTAGCTTTAGCATTCATGGCAGATGTGGACTGGGTGATATTGAACGGCTGCTCAGCACTTATCCTAAGCTAGCCAGCATGTCCTTGAGTAAATTCCATATTTATCCCTGGAGTAATGGGTAATATTAGCTACAGTGGGACCTCCATACAGCTGGTGTCATCCTGCAGGGGCCCTTTGACCTCAGAACCTCAGGGATTTTTACACATCAGTATTTGGTCTGTCTTAGTTAAGTATCAGCAGAGTTGCAATATTTGAAGTGTCACTTGAGAAAACACCATGAGAGGAGGGATTTTCCCCCTCTTCTTATTGTTACTGTTGTCTGCCATTCTTAAAGCTTAAGCAAAGCAATCTCAAATCTCTTTCATGCTCTGATATTTCTGCAAAGTAATCCCTGGATTTTTTTAGTACTACAATAAGCTGTACATCACTTTTCCTGATGATAAGGATGGCTATGACAGTGTGTTGTAGTAAAAAAGAAATTACACATGTCACAGCTGGATTTACAGTGAGATGGATATTGTACTTCAGTCTGTTGGAGTGGGTACTAAGTTATGAGCCTGAAGGTCAATTGATCCCACAAAAGGATTGTGGAGTCTGGAATGATCTCTTCCAGTCTCAGCTCCTTGCTGTTAATCCCATGCTCTGAGGGGTAGCTGGTGTTCTGAAATAGCAATAAATAATTAAAGAAGTGCTTCTGGGCTTTTCTTGCTGTGTCCTGTGTCCAGCAGCCCCAGGGCTGCCCTGTCTGACAGAGTTTATTGCCAGAACCAGGGAAGGAGAGGAGTTCTTCATCTCCTCCATGATGGATATACTGGATATAGAGTATTCCTTTAGCCTGTGAGACATCCACACTGAGGAACTGTGCTCAGCAAAGGGAATTTCATTTAATCTGAACATTGAGATGCCTGAATGTGTGCCAGGAAATCTCCTCTGCCTCTTGGTTCTTAACTTGTTTTTAAAAAGCATATTGGTTATGAGAAAATGGTGAGTTCCTTTTCAGCAGCTTTAGCTGTAACCTCAGACATCCCTGCTCTTCCATGAGAGAAATGGCTCCCCTGGCTCCCCTTGTTCCTGGTGGGATATGCAATGGGATTTGCCAATTCCAAATTATTTAGGACATGGAAACAAAGGTAAAGTTCATATATTCCTTAATTAAATCTTAGTTCTACACACTCCCCAAAAATTTTCGCATTTTGCTTCCCCTTATACTTTCTCATTAACTTTCTCTTAATTTTTTACTTTTCCCATCTTATAATTTTTGAAAAGCAAACTATTCTTTAATCACAAATTAAGGAGGAAAGTGCAGATTCTCTCATTTATAAGGTTTACTTCACAATCTCTTACACTCAGTATTGTCATTTTTTGTATTCTGATGGAGATAACCTGGTCTGTCAAGATTACAGAGCCTTTTCCAGGCTAAACTCAAGATATAGGATCTATTTTCTGCTGTATCCAAGTTTTCTTTAATACCCATTTTTTCCCAATAATTTCTTTCTTAGAAAATTCAAACAACCTCAGAGTTTCAGCAATTAGTCAATATAACTAAGTACCTAAAATTAGCTATATCTGCTTCTGTGTATTTTTGGCTCACACTCTGTTTTTTTTAAAGTTTTTAGAGAAAGCATAGGAGAAGGAAAATGGAAAAAATCTCATATTGAAAGGAGCTTTTCACTGTTCATCAAAGAAGAAACTCCAGAGGTTGTGTCTACTTGTCTTTCCAGAGAACCTGGGTTTACCTCAAAGTTCTCTGGAAATTGATAGATAAATAGCAATGCTTCTGGTCTTCAAGGTATTTTCATATACAAATGCAGGCAGGATGAAAGTTTTGTGGGCAGTCTTCAAGCAAGAAAAGAAATCTTTAAAAAAACTTTTTTTTTTTTTTAAATTCCTTGGCATATACAGTTTAATAGAGTCAGAGGGGAGGCAGTTCTATTATATCTATATCTGATGCTTACATCATCAAATTATTACATCTCTATCTGATGCTTCTTTCCCTGTAACACAATTAAATCTTATTCTTAAAAATAAAATTTTCCCACATTAAAAACCCCAAATATCTGCACTTGGAAGATCTAGATTCCTTTCAGCTTACCTGAACCATTTAATCAGACAAAGATAAGTTATTTAGGAAATTTTAAAGCCCATTACTACAATTCAATTTAAACAAAGTTCAAACTGAAATAATCTTTTTTCAAGCCATGTATTGAAATAGGTTCTGAAAATGGAATATATCCTCCAAAAATATTTGAAATATCTGTCTGATTCAGACTCTGGCAGATCTGACTTGACTTCATTGAAAATTTCAGTGATGTCAAAAGAGTTTTCAAGGAAGTAAATGATTTTTTTCTGAAATGTTCTTACAGTTCTCTTGACCTGCTTAAATTGCCAAGGTCTGTAGTGTGAGAGGTGCTTGTGCTGAGTAAAAATAGTTTTTACTCAGCAGACCAGACTCTTGGCTGGTTCCTGAAGGAGTAACATGTTCTAAATAATAATGGGTGTATCTGCTTCAATTTTATTATAGAATTCCTGTTAAGGGTATTGAATTCCAAGGAGCTCTGCCCCTTCTGTGCCTGCAGTTCCTCCCTGGCCCAGGGAATTGGCATTGCTGTCCCACTGTAATTTGAGATATAATGAATTATGCAGCCAAGTTTGGAAAACCAGCATTGCTGGAGGGATGCTATGGATGTACCTGCTCCTCTGCCTGCAGCACCCAGCAATTGCCCAAATTGCTCTCTGCTTCAAAGGTGAAAGAATTCAGTGCTGTAATGAGCCTTTCTGCAGGCTGACACCTCTAGCAAAGCCATGCCTCTCCACTGCTGATTTAGCGCTCATTTCTGTGCCTCATTTGAAGGACAGATGTGCTGCTTAATTACTGGAAATGGCACAAGTAGGTCAGTGCTGGGCTGCCTCCCAGGCAAGGCTCTGTTACCTCTGCCCTGATGAAAAATTGAGACTTTTATTTTCCTTTTCAAACTATACAAGATATTTTAAAAGAACCTAATTCTGCATTTGGTGGTGTTGCTGAGTGCTTTATAATTACATTTATTTGTGTTATCTAACTTAGATACAATTTGATAATGCCTTGGACCTTTAAAATGTCCTTTCCCCTCTTTCTGGGCTCTCTCAGTAGATGTATTCTAAACATAATTTTATATACATTTTTTGCTAGGTGATACAGGCCAGAATTTGTACGCACATCAGCTCTGTTCTGAAGTGTCTTTTAAAGGTTTCCAGGTACTAATGAACTGAGCTTCTGAGGCAATGAAGAATTATCCTTGTAATCTTGCAAGAGCTCTTAGCCTACTCTCTCAGCATTTATCTGTGCTGCTGTTGTTCAATATTTATGCCAAAGCCTGGTGTACATTGATTGTGTCTGGATCTGCCTCAAAGCAGATTTAGTGCTGACACACACCAGTGCCAAGGATAATGGAACCAAAGCACGAGGACTCACAGACTGGTTTTACTTTTATAACAGAAGGTACAGCCTCATATTCCCAGGCTGCATCCACCAGGTATTTGTACAGATGTCCTGCTTGCCAGCATCCCTTTGCACACACACACACCATTCCTCCATCCCTGGACATGTTTAAAGCCAGGTTGGATGGGGTTTTGGTCAAGTGCAAGGTGTCCCTGCCCATGGCAGGGGCTTGGAATGAGAAAATCTTTAGGTCCCTTCCAACCCAAACCATTCTGTGGTTCCGTGTCCTTTTCAGGGTGGATATGCCATGCT
The DNA here is from genome assembly GCA_035048045.1 of Chlorospingus semifuscus. Classification (NCBI taxonomy): domain Eukaryota; kingdom Metazoa; phylum Chordata; class Aves; order Passeriformes; family Passerellidae; genus Chlorospingus; species Chlorospingus semifuscus. Next base: position 8,285,528 of record JAWWMS010000287.1, on the reverse strand, counting down.
CACATGCATAGGCACAGCATAAAAACTTGACATATTTGATAACTCTAAGTTTTGATATTTTTAAAAAATAAAAGCATTCAATATTTAGAAAGTCAAATTATTACCAACGAGATAAAGAAGCTGTAGTAGTTTGTGTTTCTTGCACTGTGTCTGAGTTTAAAAGAGTTTTGCAGAGCCAGATTCAAAGGTTCATTATTCTGTGGATATTGTAAATGCAGGCAACTGACAAGAGGAGAGAATGATGCATCTGACTCCATGTTTTCAGAAGGCTAATTTATTGCTTTATAATACTATATTACATTAAAGAACACTATATTATACTAGGCTAAAGAATACAGAAAAGATACTTACTGAATGCTAAAAAAGATAATAATGAAAACTCATGACTCTTTCCAGAGCCCCAACACAGCTTGGCCCCAATTGGCCAAAGAGTCAGAGCAGCTCACAGCAGAATGCAATGGAACAATCACCTGTGGGTAAACAATCTCCAAACACATTCCACACGAGAAAAACACAGGAGAAACAAATTAGATAAGAACTGTTTTCCTTTTCTCTGAGGCCTCTCTCACTGCCTTTCAGCTTCCTAGGAGAAAAACTAGGAATTTTTTCAGAGAATGTGAATGCCACACGTGGGCATATGCAATTTTGTTTCTCCAAATAAATATAAATCTCTTCCCACCAAAAGAAGCCCCATGTTGAAAGAAGGGAGAAGTAAGAATTGATAAAACAGCATTTAAAAGTTAGGGTTTTTTTTGTTAAATGTTGTATTCTGTAGATGCTTTCTCACTGGGCAGTGCCAGCAGATGTCAGTGCCAGCCCCACTCGTGTCCATTGTGCTCAGGCTACATTGAGGAAATTGCTTTCCCTTACAAGAAAACCTCTCTGTCAAGTTGATGTTATGTTAAACAATGAATGTAGATAAAGCTTTTGAGCCACCACTTTCGATTCTTCCTCAATGCCAAGAATACTCTCAAGCGTTTGAAGGAGATACTCCAAAAGTAAGTGTAATCACCTTAGACACACACAGAATATCTTTATTTTCAGGCAGCATTCTTAAGAGTCATGGCAGGAAACTTCTCTTTCTTTAATTGATCACAAAAACATCTGCCAGAAATGTCAATGTTCTTCTCCCTCAAGTGATGGGAAGGTGCCTTTTAGGCCATCCTGTGGGTGAAGCTTTAAAATCTTGTCTTGGTGTCCAGCCTTGAGATCTCAAATTCAAGCTGAAATTTCATGACTGCTCTTTAAAAAGGGGACAATGTTGCAGGCTTGAATAATTATATATTGTGAACATGTGTGGCATATCATTGTGGTCAAATTTTGGATTTGATAGTCTTGGAGGTCTTTTTCAACCTTAATGGTTCTATGATTCTATATGACTCATCTTACACATCTGAAAATATGACTCAATATTTGAATATTGGTCATAATTGTGGAAAGTTTAAAATGTGAACAGTCTGCTTTAAAAAATCACACCAGGATTAATCTTCTATAGTGTTTTGACATCAATTTATTAATATGACCAGCTATTGCTCACTGCTGCAAAGCAAATAAACCTTTGAGTAGAAATCTGATTTACCCCTGCAACACCACTGATTATTTCTTATTTATGTTCCTGCCAGCTGCTTCTGTTGTCTGAACCTTATCTGATCAGGGCTGCAAAAATGTGCATTTAGTGTTATCCTTATCCTGGTCTGTCTTCTTTCCAAATCCTTTCCTATCAGAGATATCTGATTTGCTGGATGTTGTTCCTGCTGCCAAGATTTATTCCCATGCCAGATCCAGCTGGATTTCTATAGATTCTACTCTGTTCATGTTTTCTTCTGAGTGTGGAAGCTTCCCACTGGTTTAAATTAATTTTATTTTCATTTGGATCATTAAACTGTCACTGTAGTTAGCCTTTTTGCCCTGTTTTTATTGCATGTGCTCATAAATCGCACAGATTATAAAACCCTTGAAATCTTGCAATGTCTCCTATTTCCCTTTGTTGAATGAACAGAATATTTTCAAATGCTGACCTGAATTCACCTCCCACCCTGTTCAACTTTCCTCCAAGCCCTTCCATTGCTTACCAGTGCCTTACAGAGATTTCTTTCTATGTCCAAACCAATGGACCTGCAAAAGGCAGAGGGGGTCTCCAGCACTCTGTCCTCAGTTGTGTACATGTCAAAACAGTTTGGCTGTTCCCCAACAAACTAATTTTAGCAAATCCATCTGCACCATAACTTCCAGGCAGAGAAATGAGGCCCCTCTCCATAAATCTTTATTGTTTATTTCTTGGTGCTTGTCTGAGTTATGCCAAATAATAAATGGTGATCTGCCATCTGAGTTCTCAGCTCCAGTAGATAATCCAATATATTCTCATCACTGTCAGCATACTTTCTCTGACTATCAGGTTATGATTCGTTTCTACACATGAATACAGTCTCAACATCTTCAGAATGCCATTAAAGGACTTTATACATTTAAGAACATCTGTTGTAATAGAAATGCTAATAATAAGTTACCAAACTTAGATAGTTTGAACTGACTGGAATTCCTGGAAAGGGTGTGATCAAAACTGTGGAAACTGAGCTGGCAAAGGGAAACTACTTGCATGGGGTTGCTTGTGATTAGAGGCTCATTTTGGATTCATCCCTGCAGCTTTGATTTGCACACAAGATTTCTTACCTTGGCTGTTTTGACCTTCACTTCTTCCAGAGTCCAAGGAGGTGAGGTGCTCACTGGGGAACCACTGCACTTAACTGTGCTGTAGATGAAGGCAAAATGATAATTACAGTGGAAATGATAAAGATTTGTCTTTGAGAAAAACCCCCAAAGCCTCAAAGGATGATCTTCAGCTTCAGTGTAGAGTGAATTTGGATTCATTAGATATCAGCAGGGGTTTTGCCCTCTAAAGTTGATCTGGTGGCCAAGGAATGACTTCACTTGTTGATACATTCATTTTCACAATAAATAAACTATTGCACAGAGTGGAAATAAATGCAACAGAGCAGAGAAGTGGAAGAAAAACCCATTGGTACTCTTTTGCTGTGCTGCACCATACCTTTGACACTGTGTTAGCCACTCTGCCAACAAAGAAATGGTTTTAACAGCTGTCAGTGCATCAAAATTAATCCCCTGAATATCAGCATTCCATTTCCATCTGTAGAATTCAGAAACTTGGGGGTTTATAATGACACATCTGCAGTTGCACAAGATCTTACTTGGTTTGTAATGGTTTGAGGGCAGCACAAGAGTAAATATTCTATGTGAACATATTACATTGCTTCAAAACCAATGTACTGATAGCTTGGGTTCTTTCATTATTCAGTGTTGCAAGGCTGTTCAAAAGAACCAAACCTCACCTTAGTACTGGGTAATTTTGTGTTGGCACCCAAACAGTTCTCTGTAGAATGCTGAAAAAAGTAATGAAATTGCAAGCATAATGCTGATATATTCCCTCCTTGGAAATTCTCAGGTTTCTTCCAACAGTTTAGGAAATTAAAAGGCACAAAAAGGCACTTCTATCGTGTGCTATTTCCAATTGGCTCCTGTACTGGAGGAGAGATATATCTGCCACAGGGCTGTGGCAGATATATCTCTTGCACATTGTTTGTATCATCCTGACACAGCACACTCTGCTCTAGAGAATTTTGGCAAATATCATTAGAAAAAAGCAGGCTGAAAATTTGTTCACTGACAACCCCTGTCAGATTAGGAGGTTCTGGGTCCTTATATTTAAGCCAAAGTAATGTGCTCTCAATTTTGAATAGTTCTTCACCATTCTGAAAAAAACCCAAAAAACCTGAATATCTGTTTTATTTTCCTAAGCCCATCAAAATGCTGTCTGAAAACCACTCAGGAATGTTCCTGTACGTGTAGGTGGATGCTGGACAGCTGCTGGGCTCTGCCAGTAGCACTGACATTTGGAACAGTGGATTGCCACAAACTGAGACAGGGGACACCCTGAGATTCACATCACCTGTGCAACTTTAAGATTTTCCAGGCCCATCATTGAGTACTACAATATCTTCTCACTGCACTGTGGCTCCTCCTCATCCCTTGGACAAGGCAAGCTGGGTGGCAACGCCTAAACTGTGGGTTTGGGCTTTATTTTAACACCTGATGGCCAAAGGGAATGCTCTTGACCTCAGATTTACTGCACAAAACACCAGTTCCCTCTGCTGCAAACATCAGCTTTAAATCACCAATGTCAGCTCAGGTGCCCCCAGAGACTCACTGTGTATATGCAGTGTTAAATTAGGCTATTCTGAGGGATTTTATTCTGCTTTAAAAGCATATTCTAAACATTAATTATAAGTCTGCATTGATTTGATTGTGCTAATTCATGTGAGACTAATCTAAGTATAAGGTAGGTGAACTCTGACTCCCGATCAGGATAATTTTTGACCTGTGACTTTGAATGTTGTCAAGTTTAACATAAATTTGCAACCAGAAACTTAAGCCTCTTATGTTTCACTGAGATTTTGCAGCCCTCCTCCCCACCCCTGTGTTATTAACAACCTGCTAATGAGCTGACAGCGACTGCATTTATGTGAATAAGAAGGTTGGTGAACTGAGAGCTAGCCTACCTCAAAAAAAAGTAGAAATTAGCCTTTCCAGTCTGATAATTTATTGCTCTTCTCATCTGGTTGATAGGAATATACATCTGTATCTATGGTGTATATAATAATTCATGGTAGCACATATCATAATTATGGCCTTTTAAGTGTTTTGTATTTCTACATTTGGAAATGTAGAAAGAAAATAGTCTGAATTGGCATAGACCAATTTCTATTTTAATTTGGCACAGACCCTCTAAAGGTGCAAGTTAATCCTTAGTTTTCCAGGTTTTATTCTTGTCCAGGATATGCTCTTTATTTATACAAATATATATGCACATACATAGGTACATGTGGTCATCTGTAGGAGAATCAGTTGTAAAGGTCAAAATCAGACCTTTTGGAAAAGTCTATTAAACCTTCTGTATCTATTTTTAGCACCTCACACCCCATAAAATTTGCACTAGTTGTAGTCTAGGGAACCAAAAAGGAAAAGACTGGCACATTACAAAACATGACCTCAAAATGCATTATATAAAGATAAATAAAAATTGTGGCTGCTGAGCTTAATGATGAGAAAATGTCAGGGGATGTGATAATATTCTCCAAGGGTTTAGAAAAAGACAGGAAATCACACATCTGCAGCAGCAACAGACCCAAATTCATGCTTGAAAATTTTCTTGAACATGTGGAAAAACTCCAATGATAAGAATTCTGAAACACTGTAGTGTAGGAAGGCTCTGGAGTGCCCAGTGTTGGATGTCTTTAGCAGCTATTTATGCACCGTGTATAAAGTGTGACACAGCTGTACCTTAACTCACTGATGGTCTGGAATAGATGAGATAGAATTAAGCATTTTCTGTGATACTCTGTTATAAATATTTATTACTCAATGAGAATTTCTGTTATATTAGGTAATGGTTTCTAAAGTTTGTTAGGACTGGTGGATGGAAAATATTACTGCAACTTCCAAATGGGACTTGAACACCCAGGCTTTTGTCTTTCCTCTCTCTTTCTCGTCAGTATTAGCTGATACACATGTTTTTGTGCATTTTACTTGTTTGTTCTTATAGATTTCTATTCCATCAGTGTCTCTAGCAGTAAGTTATTTCACTGTGGGACGGGACAGCCCACTGTTTTTGATATCAGAGCATACTGTCCTTATTGTTGCAAGAATTTGTTAATTTTGTGCAACAGTGGGAACTATCAATAGAAATATAAGAAAAAAAATTGTCTTCTCAGCTCCTCAGAGGTAGGATCCTTTATGGTGGGTGTCTTTACTCCCCTCCTTAGTGAGCTGGAGATGGTGAGGATTGTCTCAGCTGACCTTGGAGATGGAGTGGCCCTGGGGGATGCCCAAGGCTCCTCTGGGGTTGTTCCTCGCCTGAACTCTGCAGAAACTTCCCTCAGACCCAGAACAGCAGAGTCCCTAATTATGAGATCAAATAGGATGAGCTGAAGGGAGCTTTTTCCTTTGTTACCATATTGCCTGATAATTCTGTCTCAACCTCCTGTAAGCCTGGAGTCTCTTATTCCTGCTAATCGTGCCCCTGGTAAGGGAATAAAACAATGACAGGAATTAATGGTGACAAGCAGCAGTGATGTGTTACTGAGAATGGAGCATTTGTCTCTGGTTTATCTCTGCCACCAGGGCACACATTTGTGTGTTTGTAACATCTCATTGCCAGGCAATTTGAACTATTTATATTCAGTCAGAGTATCTGTGACCTGAGTTTGTTATTAATCATTTCACTCAACTAGAATCTGCTGTTATTTGTCCTTTTTTTGATATATAATGAGATCAGATTTATTATTCATCATTCATCTCTCTTTTATCTTAGATCAAATTTAGTTTGTTTTGCTATTTTTTATTCTTCTCATTATATTTCTTGTTCTTATCTTATTTTTCTTTTCCATTTGTAGATAACCCTTCGCCATTTCTCATTGTTAGTGATATATAAGCTAAATTAAAATAGAACAAGTTTTGATACATAGTATTAGTATTTGGTCACTATTTCTATTGTGCAGAGGACTGAAGTCTTGATTTCAATTACCTTAATGGAAGTTTCTATTCATATTTTATTTAAATAATATCTTAAATTAATTTTAAATAGTAAATATTCATTTTATATAATGCTTTTTTTCTATTTGTATGTTTATTTAATTTTGGTTCCTATGTAGCTTACTGATATTTAACTTAACCAATTCTGAATCAAAGCTCTTTTTTTTTCTATTTTTAACTTTTTTGGATTGGGCACATCTCACAGAAAACATGGCCAAATGTTAATTTCTTTTTTGCCAGCATATAATACTGTATATTATAATATTATTTTTTAACCAAAGCCTTTTGCACATCTGAGGTGAGATTCAGAACTCATTAATGTCTTGCCTGACATCAGGGACTTTAAATTCAACTAGTAGCAGAAAGGATTATTTCAAGATATCTTGTGATGATATCTCCTGTCAGCTACACTAGCAAAAACTGCTTCTTGTTCTGCAAAGAACAGAGAAATGTTATTTTAATCTTCTCTGCTCAAAGCAAAGAATTGGAGCTGACTTCAGCTGTGCTTATAAAATTCATTTCAGAACTAACTAAGAGTTTCCTATTAAAAAGTGGTAACAATTTTGGCAGAAAATTAACTAGTAGAATTCTACTCTGTGACTGGCAGAGATATCACTGAAAAGTTATTTCATGTTAAATGTTGACTATTAGCTTTCTGAAGAGTTTCTGAGTTGTTTGGGTTTTTTCTTTTGGGTTTTTTTTTTATTTGGTTTGTTCGTTTTTGTTTGGTTGGTTTAATTTTTTGTGGTGAGTCTTAAAATGATTGCATATTTTGTTGAAGATTGGAATGGCGGGGATTTAAGCTTGGCTTTTGGCATGAGATGTGATACTTAGTCAAATTTTCATGAAACCTGTAAAAAGTAATTATCTTTGACACCTTTATTTTTTCTGTATCTGCTCTCTGATTTAAAAATAGATTCAGAATTGTTTGGAAGGGCAAGGACTGAGATAAGCACACATCATAATTACAGACATTATACTTACTTAGGAAATCAAGCTAGGTAAGAGCTTGCTGGAAGAGTGGATATTTTGTTTTTGTGCATATGTGAGTCAGTGTTTGAATGAACTTTTTCACTGTTTTAAGATGCAACTTCCAATTTCTTTTTACCAAGCCTGTAGCTGATTTTCTGCATGACCCAGCCACATTTCCACAGTGTTTGGAAAGCTGCAGCTAAGCTACATGGACATTAGCTCATTAAGAGCAATACAAGTTTTTCATGGCTAATGTATACCAATGACTGTTAAAAAAAGGCAAAAACAAAAATTGCCGTTGAAAGAGCGCAAAGGTGACCGAGTCAAACGTGTAAAAGTTGGGAAACGTTGCACTGATAGCTCTGTGCAAGTTTAATTTGGCTTCCTTGAGTGCATGCATTATGATGGAGTCTTTAATTACCTGACCACACACTGTTTTCTTCGTGGGGCTCCTGCCTCGCTCCGTGCACTGGATGAACGTGTCTCGCTAAATGAGTCGCTATTCAGCGCGTCCTTTTATTCTCATTATTCTATGCACATCCCCATGACTTATTTACTGATCTTCTAATTCTCTTTGTAAATTCAAACTTTTTTATTTCCTCATGGCCTTTTCAGTGCCGTGCTTCATTAAAGTACCCATGTGCTTCCTATATATCAGTGCCTTTATCTTCTCAAGGCAGCTATAAGGTGGCACAAAGTTGGTGCAGTTTTCGAGGGGAAATGGAGGCTTCTAATTGTACCAGTATTCATCAATTTTTGAGAATCTGCTTTAAGACCTAAAATCTGTATTTCCCTTTTAAATTTTAAATCAATGGGATCTATTCTTCCTTTTGGGTAATCTTCAATATTTCATTTTGTACGAGACCTCATAATAAGGAGGAAATTAGCAACCCATTTTTAACTAAGGTTTTAATCACCAGAAATAAAGTATCAAAAAAAGCTTTGGTCTGAGAATTTAGGCTTGTCCCCTTCCCCTCTTAAGACTGAAATGAATAGGCTCAATATTTGTACATACCAACACCCAGGTGTGATTTGGTGGGTGCATCAGCAGTGCCAGTGTAGGGTCTGTGTCATCAGTTTGTCCAAAAGGGGAATTGAGGGGCAGAATTTACCCTATAATTACTGTGTGCATCCTTATAGGCCCCTTATTCCACCAGGGAGCTCTGGTCAGGTAAGCAGCACCTCTTGGCATGATCTTGGCACACTTTCTCCTCTTTAAACAAGTATGCGGTCTTGCCTTGCCCTTCCTGAGATTCCAAAACTCTGGCTGAATATTTTCCCTTCCATAGCAACATTAGTTGGATTAGTTCTATATTGCAAATAATGTATTGTGTACAGACAGTGTCTTAAGTATCATTCATCTCAATTTCAGCTGGCTTGCATTCCTTTTACTTTATAAATGCCTACAGGAAATATGACTCCAGTGGGTATTTATAGGAAAAGAATTTACAACCAAGTTAAACCAGAACATATAAACTCATTTTCACCTGAAGATAATTTAGAGATAGTGGTCATTAGCACAATATGCATGTTATTTTATGTATTTAGTATTTTTAATATAGTGTGTAATTCAAGTCTGCAGTGAAGTGCACATGATTTTAGATGTCAGAAATAACAAAGTGCTGGAGCCTTACTCATTGCAGGTGCATGCAGAAGTGGAGATATGAAGGTTTTGTCTCTGACAAAATCTCAGCATTGAAATTATTCAGCGCAGTCTTCTCATCGAGCAAGTTGATTTAATGCACTTATTTAAACTGCATTTATCACTGTCTCCATTTTTGTATAACTGTGAAATTGACTTATTTTGGTGCATCCCATAATACCTGATTAACCTTCCTAAAGCATCATGGATGGAGAAGTTTTCTGTGTGATTTCCCAAGCTGCTCTGTGCTCACTGCTCTGCAGAAATAGGTTTTGTGTTGGGTGCACCGTAAGTGAGGCAGCCCTGCTGCACAGGCACCCCTGCTTTCCTTTTTCCTGTTTTCCTTTTTCCTGTTTTCCTTTTTCCTGTTTTCCTTCTGTTCCCCCCTCCTGCTTGCTCAAATGCCCTGGAACACAGGAGAGTCCCAGGCACAATTTTCTTTCTTGAAAGCAAGGGAGGTAACCCCTGGTCTGGTGAAAGCTGTCCCTGCCCATGGAAAGGGAGTTGGGATGAGAGGATCTTTAAAATCCCTTCCAACACAAACCATTCTGTGAATCTGTGAGTTTTAAACATTTATTTTGCAAAACAAAGCTGTGATCCTTGTGTTCACAAGTGGTTTTAATTCACTAATTTGTCAGATCACTCAGATTGTGCAGTCTAGATTTAAAGTCTTAAACCTTAATAGTCCTTTACCTGGAGCTTTACTGGAGGCTATGTCACCAAATTTGTGTGGAAGTCATTGTGTCGATATCATTATTATCTGTTTCCTATCTGCAGAGTGAAATAATGTAGTATTATTTTGAGGGAGATGTTTCCCTTGTGACAGGAATTTATGAAATTTTGAAATTGTTTCCAAAGTGGGGTTTTTTGGCTTTGGGAGTTTTTTGTTTGTTTGGGTTTTGTTTCGGTTTGGTTTGCTTGTTTGTTTCAAAAAAATTCAGTTTTCTAGAGTTACAGAAAACCTTCAGACCTGGAAAAAATTAAAGTACATACATATACAAGTTACGTGCCAAGTGACTTCTTCATGTTCTATCTTTTTCCATTTTCTCTACATTTTTTTTCAGAGTACAGCACCTAAATTGGTTTTGAATATTTAAAAAGAATCAAACAAAAAATAAGACTGTTCATTGAGAATATAAATTAAAAGTGGCAATATGGAGGAATTTTGGAAAGTGTATTTTAGATCCACTTTTCTTCGAAATTTAATAGTGGTTTTAATTTTTAGTAGATCTGAATTTGTCTGGAAAAGGTTACCTGAAAATTTCTGTTCATCTCAAATAACTCCTGTCCTACAGAGATTGCAGTATGATTTATTTAACATTTCTGAGCCTTTTGGAGATGCAGAATGGAGGAAAATGTAAAGCACTGGTGAAGAGGGGAGTGACTAGGATGCTGAGGATGCTGTAGCAGTAGAGGAGCAGAAGTGAGCATTGCTGTCCTTCCTTCAGCTCAGTGTTTATATAGCAGCCCATCAGTGAGTGAATCACCACTGTGGGGAATAAAGGTGAGAAAAGCTCCTGCTGAGATCTTCTGGCTGCTATAAATTGTCAGCAGTGTCAACAAGACCAGGTTCTTTGTCAGGCAATAAACAAGAAACCTTATAAAGGATAAATGACTTGTCCAGAGAGAACTCCAGGGACATTAAGCCTGAAGGATCAACTTTGAAATTAGCTGCTGTGCATTTGTGCAGTGCCCAGAACCACTGGGTAACATCACTGCTGGTGCTGCTGTGAGGCAAAGGAGATAAAACTGAATTGTGCTGTAACCTATGAGCTTGAGCTACCACCCAGGTTATACAAAAATTAAATGACAGACAAAGACAATGGCCCAATGAGCTTCTCTGGCTCCACTATTTCACTTATCAAATGCAAAATTTGGGCAGTAACAGTGAATGACAAATGACCCTTGAGACTGACAGTGTTTAGCAGAGGGAGTCTGGAATAGTCCTGTGACTGAACTGGCTTTCACAGACTGTATGGTATGATACATCAAATAAAAATATCTTTTTGCCAGCAACTTTCCAAATCTTCAAAAGACTTACACCTTTTTTTAGACCCTCTAGAATATTTTTCAGGTTAAATGATATGTGCTGCAGTAAATTTATCCATCTGAAATAATCTGAGTAGAATGAGATCAACAGCAGAAGATCAAAGAGGGTTTCAATGACTTGTTAATAATTTGTGTGTGGGTTCATTGTATCCCTGTATCTTCAAGTGTCTGACATGGTTACTGTGAACATGATCTTCAACCTGTGTCCCATCTAATCCCCATTATTAACAATAAATCTCATCAGGTTTCTGAGCATCTCCTGGGAGGAATTCAGATTATCTCCCATGCCTGCTGGAAGCCTCAGGAGATGGTAACTTCTAAACCACCTCTGACATCAAAGCTGCTAAAGCTGGCTGCCAACTGGCAAGAGATTTCCACTGACCTGAATTTAGCTTTAGTTACTTTGTTTAAAGGGCACAGTTCAATACAAATTCCTTACTAAGATTGGAGCGTAAGCCTGTGTTTAATGTTTAGAAGTTGTGCTAGTTCAAAGTTTGTCAATGGAGAAGGAAAACATGCAAGAAGAAGAGCAGGCAGAATGGAGATGATTGGCAAATGAAAGTGGAAATTTCCAGGAGGGAAAACAGTGGGAAAGACTAATTGCTTTGTTGAATTGGAGCAGACAACCAGTACTGTGTATTTTGACTTCATGTGACTGTGGCAGTGCAAGCTTGTGCTAAAAACAAACAAACAAAATGCAAACCAAACCAAACCCCTCCCTTATGTTCATGGTTCTTAGGCAAGTCTGCAAGCATGATCTCTACATAACTGATGGGATGCAGCTTGTCTGAGTCTGAATACTGCACAATATTCTCTCTCTCTGAAAGTCATAACCAGTTCCAAATTATACTTCCTATATCACACTGGCCTGTGGCTCTCCCACCATTTGTTTCCTCAAATGAAGAATCAATGCCAAGACAAGAATAAGACAGAGTATTCAGAGCTAGCCAAAGGAAAAGTTTTAATATCCAATAGAGTGGTATGAAACAAGGATTGTGGCAGATCTTGGTGTTGGAGAAATTTCCTGTAGCTGCTCTCTGGCAAAAAGCAAACCAATTATTTCCTCTGAATTTCATGAATTCCTAATTTTTGCTTATTCAACTCCTCAAATCTTTCCTGATACCCTCAGAAATTACATGTCTTTGATAATTAGTTACTAGCACAACAAAGCATCTGGTGTCTTCTGGGGGTTTTTTTTGTTGTTTTTGGTTAAATGATGTGGATCTAGTGCTGAAACAGCAAAAGGCATCTCAGTAAATAAGGCAGTACAAGCAGCTTGCAGGCACTGTCAACTGTTCAATGCTGCTGAACCTCCTGAGCAGAGCCAGGTAGAATGAGGCTGGGAAAATGGATTGGAGCAGCACAGCAGCCACAGAGAACTCAAGGGGTCAGCTGAATATCGAAAGGAGACTGAAATGTGTTGGCATCCCTGTACTTATGTGCAAAAGATAGGGTCACTGCAAAACTGATTGAAAGAGCAGCATCCTCTGCACTACCCTTGCAAGCATATAATTTGAATTTTTGCACTGTATTGCCACCTTTTACCCTCTTCATGGTGTATATTTGCTGAAGTTTGCTTGCTCTCAAGGAGCACAGCTCCTCTATAAGCAGGTCCAATTTCAGAGCTTTCTGTGGAAGAGCAAGCTCTGGGAAAATGAATTTCTGAGCCCAGTTCAGAGATGACACCAGCTGTGATGTTGCAGCAAATAGACATTAATGATCATAAATTGCTGGTACTTGTGTGTCCAGGAGATTATGCTGCAAGTCTTTTCTGTGGGGAATGAATAGCAGGAAAGCACAGAGCAGTTGAAACTGCCTACAAGACGATTTGTTTGACTGGAAGGTTGGAGATAACAGCAAATATATGGTGAGGATGCACCTCTTTATGAATGTGTTATCATTGCTTTGTAAAGCAGCAGCACCTCTCTCTGCCTTATCTCTCCCTGACCTCTGAAGCTCTAAAGATGAGTGTTGTGCCATTTAGTTCAGATCTCTTATCTCTACAACCAGCACCTCCTCAGAGAAAAGTCAGCTTCTTATTGTTTGTATTCCACTATGGAAAAGTTTGTGTAAAGCAGAAAGGAAACTGATCACTGCGGTGTCTGCTGTTGTTAGGCTGCTGCTCCTTCCCTGTATTTAGTGTAATTATTTTAGACAGAACTTGCATATGGCAAAATTCACGGCTTTTATTCAGTTTTTATTGACTGAACTTAAAAATTTAATCTTTTCTTTAAATGTAGCTTAAAGTTATATTTGCCAATGCAAAATATGTGCTCTTGAGCTGACCTTATCTACAAGCAAATGTCTGTGAGATATAAAGTCTTTGTGTTTGTTAAGTAAATTCCAAATGAGCTGAACAGAATCTCCCCTATCAATTTGGGTGTACTCCTTTTCCATATGGTCCATTAAGCCTGAGTCCCTGGAGGTTTACTCTTTGAGAGTGTCTGTTTTATTGGACACAATTTCCCCACGAGTGGCTGTTGTGCTGAAGGAAACATCGTGTGTGCAAACGAGACGTTTATAAACTACAGCGAGCCTTGAGCAAGGCAATGGCTTCACATAATTACAAATGGGGGAAAATTGATCAGTTAAATCCTGAAACAGTTTCTTAGATTTGTGTTGGGCTGCCAGACGTGATTGGGGTCAGAGTAGAGCTGAAGAGTTTGGGATTAATCTTTGGGCTCTCTCTCTTTCTCTCTCTCTCTTTCTATAATGGAGGCACCAACTTTGCAAACAAGACCCTGACTGTTCTCCAGTAAGACCAAACCTTACCCTGCTTTGCAAACTGAGATCCATTATTTTCATATAACCATTATTTTTACATAATCACCAGTTATTTGGTTAATTACATTGAACAAAACCAAATGTGATTTCTTGCAAAATGTTTCTCTCTAGTTCATGTTGTGAACTACTGGTTACATTCAGGAATTTAAAGAGCAGTTATCAGCTTCAGGTTCTTGGCTCTGGGTTTGATTTCAAGGGTCCCCAAGTCTCTGATGGTAAAATGTGTCTTAGGAAAATCAAATTCCCTTTATTTAATCTTTACCAAGGACCCAGATTTTAGCACTAAACACTAAAAGTTTTTGTTTAGATGGGCACATGTCTAATGCAGGTTATGACAGTTTGTCACTCCAAAAAAAGGAGACTGGGTAAGGGACAAATGTTTGCCAATATGAGGAAGTTCAAGTTTCTTCAATAGGAGGTATCTAGTTTCAAAATCAGGAGAGACTACAACAGATAAAAGTAACAATACCTGAGTATCCAGTGAGCCTGTGACCACAACTCATCTTCCCACAGGAGTCTGGATACACACCTTGAAAATTTATAATTAGATATGTCTATAAATAGATAATGTCTATAAATAGATATGTCTATAAATAGATAATGTCTATAATTATGCAAATTAAAGAAATAGAAAATTTTGCTGGAGGATGGCTCATAATCTGAGGGAAAATACTAGCAGAATTAACTTTTTTCACAATTTAATGTGAAGTTTCCTATTGCAAACACATGACCCTTGTCCAGCAGTAGAGGAACAGTAGACCAAAATTAACATAATTTGTCATAATTTTCCTACTGGGTGTCTTGATGGGTTTAATTTCATTTTGTAATATTACCAGTTTTTTTAATAATCTTTATGGAACCATATTAAATAGTGCCTTTGGGGAAGTTAGAAGAGAAAATATTTTTGTGAGAGATGTGTTTGAAATATTCTCCAATATAAATAAATTTTTTCTTCCACTCTCTAGGCCTCCTTCCCTTGGCCTGGCTGCTGCTTTACACTTTACATGATGAAACAAAATCATCTCTTCTTTTTTCTACTTTCTTTCCTTTAATTCTTGAAAATGAGCATGTTTTGTGAAAAGAGAGCTGAGGAACATCATGCAGAGAAATCTACTTTGGAAATTCAATGAATTACAACTGAGTTTTTCCATTTCTCTGAACTGCCTTTGCATGCTTTAAATGATTTACTGTTCATTAGTTCAGGTTAGAAAAACTTTTACTCTGTTGCTGTGAACTGCAGAATTCAATACAAGAAAGGAAAATGTTTCCCTTGCAGAGATGCTGAAAGGACAATTATGGTTCTTCTGAGTTTACATTGGGATATGGCAGCAAGCTGCTTTCTTTTAAATCCTTAGTAATTTAAGAGTGTGAGTCTCAGAGAAACATAATGGACTTGCAGTCTGAAATCACTCTAAATGGGAATTTCAAACATCCCACTGACTGTTTGTGTTAGGCAAAATTGTTCCAGTCTTTGTTGGACCAGACAGGGGGATAAGAGGAAATAAGCCTGACTGTTACATTTCTGCTTGGCTTCTGCATCCTTTTAGTGGGGGCAAAAAGAGAATCTGAATTTCTTTCAGCTGATCCTGGAGTGATCCCTTTTTAGACAAAAGGTTGACTCCAGCAGCTCAATCCAGCACCAAAATAAAAGGAATTTATGTATATTCTTTCTTGAGCTCCATTTAGCAAAGTAAATACTATGACTGCTCTGTGATAATGTGGGGTTGTTTTCAGCTGGGGTGGCAAAAAGGACGCAGAGACAATGGGGAGAACACCACCACATCTCTGCTGCCCTAAGAGCCAGAGAGAGGCACCAGTTGATAGGATTTGGGAGCAAAGCATCTCTCATGTGTCTGCTTTCTAAATCCCCAACAAGGAGATCAATTCCACACTGATTATTAGTCATGAGTGGGAGCTCTGCTTTTCCAATCTCATCAAACTCCTCAGAGGGCAGGATCATTTTTAGGGCATCCTAATTTTTAATTAGGGCACTGGCCTCTGTAGCATTTTGCTATGACGTAAGCACCTTGTTCCCTAAACCAGGAGTGCTTCCAGGCCAGCTCTGCAGCAGGCAGAAGTGGGCTCAGGTTCTGTTCAGTGTTTCTGGAACCGCCTCTGGGTTCCCCCCCTTCTCCTGAGTATTTGTGCTGCTGTTTTTTATGCAATATTTAAGGCGAGTGCTCATGCTCCCAGGACAGCAGCTGCCAGCTTTATTAAGTAATTGGAGTGCAGGAGTCATGCCTACAGCTCAGCCTCTGCTGATGGGAATTCAGCAGGGAGAGATGAACTTTATTCCAAAGTACAGCACAGCCCTTCTCCAGAGGGGCCAATGAATGTGAGAGAAATATGTGAACAGGCAGGTCCCCTGCAACACTCATCACTTATTAATGGTTGAAAGATAAGAGCACTACCTCATGAGTCTGCCTCAAGTTGCTAAATACAGATTTTGCATCTGCTTTGGTTATATCAGCTTCATTTTCTTATTTTATAATTTCCTGGATAATGTGAAGAAAATGGACAGAATTCCATTCATGCCAATCATAATTATTTCCTCCAACTATTTTTTCTCCTTCTTTCTTTCTTTTGCATTTTTTTTTTTTGGTTGAGGTTTTTTGTTTGTTTTTTTAATGCTAGTGATTTTGAAATTGATATTTTACAGCAAAATGTCATAGCACTAGTTTGGAAAATATTAAAATTATTTGATTATTGTGGTATTCTTCCTCTATAGTTCATTCTTTTTTCTTTCTCTTCCAAAATATTCTACTCATCAAATCTAGTACATATTTATTGAAAATTTTATTGCCCTGAAACTGTGGGTTTGCTTATTTTTTTTTTCTTTTAAAAACTGTTGTTGGAAACTTGCTTCTCTTGGGTTCTCTTTATTACTCAAATATTTAATAGTCTGATCATAGGTGTATGTATTAGTGAGTAGCATCCTTAAACCTCCTCTGTGTCACTTTATCTCCAAACATGTACAATTTCTTCATTATTCCTTGGCCACTTGCTGTATTGTGATTAATCCTTTGTGGTCATACACTTTGTAGACATGAGAGAAATACACAGGGATATGAAAATTCCTAGTACTGTACCTGGAGTAAAACAGCAGACAGACAGAAGCATGCAAACAGCACTAAATCAGAAGTTTGCTCAAGTAATTGCCTGTTCTCTGTGCTCTGGATCATGCCAAGGTGTCTGGTGAAGGAGGACAGAGAACATCACAAAATGATTCTTTCTTGACTCACCCTGCCTGCCTGACAAGCAGACTCTTTTATTTTCAGAGCATGACAGCTGAGAACCACTGTGGTGCTGAGTCTGTTCAGTGCTCCACAGCACCCTCCATCCCCTCCTCATCCTTTTTCCCCAGCAAAGTTCCAGGGAAGTTTGTCTGGAGCGTTGCCCTGGTGATGCCTCAGAGCTCAGAGAGGCAGAGCTGTCACAGTGAGGGATTGCACAAGCTTTGCAAACTGATTAACGTGCCTGCAACACTGGAAATATTAAACTCTAGTCCTCAGTTAATCATAGAGCCAGGGGAGAAAGGCAGGAACGAGACTGATGTGGTTCAAGCAGCCCCCACGGTGAGTGATGTGCTCAGAGTGGTCTGTGATCAAGGTCACAGCTCCCACCCACCCTTTATCCCCCAGAAATTTGGGATATCAGCTTTCTCCTGACTCTGACCTTTCACATTGCAATGTTGATATAAAAACAAGCATCTCTGCAAGACAGGTTCTCTCCTGTTGCTCACCTGCCTGTGAAAATCATGTACTGACAATTGAATTTTTGGCAGCAGAAGCGAATAATGTACTTGTTAGTGTTTGCATGATACAGTTTTCCCTCGGGGATCTCATGTTCAACTCATCCATTATTTAAAATTCCTGCCAAAAAATCAATGGATCCTCCAAGTATAGAATTCTGCCAGAGCATCTCTACATCTGCATAAGTAATTGCTGCTGATCACACCCTAAGCCTTGTGAAGAGGCTCTTTGCTCAGATGATTTCTAGAGGAGCTCATACCAGAAATGTGCTGTCTTGTCATCCCATCAGTATTCTGGAATATCAACAAATATTGCAATGTTATGAAATAGTCAGTGGTAAAAATACTAACTCTAGCTCAAGCTGGTGTGGTTTAGGAGAGTGGCCTCACACAATTTTTAAGATGTGCCTTCACCTTTCTCCATCTCTGAGCCTCCAGGCTGACAGGAGTTACACAGGTAAATTGGCTAAAGATCCTGGGAATATTCACCTGAGTGAGAATCATCTTGCATGTGGAAAATCAATGCAGGTTAATATTAACTTTTGTTTATTACTGGTTCTTTTCCTGTTCTGCTGAAGACTAAAGGATCTTAGCTAAACTACCTCAGTTCAAGAAACTGTTTATGACAGTTCTTCACCATTTAACCAAAATGTGAAATGACTTCTTTTTTTAGTTAGGAAAAAAAAGGAGGCAACAATCTACTATTTTGTTTGATTCTCTGTGATTTCCTACCATAATATTGTATTTGGGCTACATTATTTCCTAGCTGTTTCACATCTTTACCCTATTTGCGATTACTTTAAATGTCCTTTTTGTGTAAAGGAGTGCTTGTACTGCAGATTGATATCCATCAGGATTTGCAATCTACAACAAAAGGGTAGAGCAATAACAATGCAAACATATGGCAACCAGATGCCAGGCAAGCATGAAGGCAGGAAAAGGTGATATGGGGCAGCTCACAGCAGCTCAGCAAGGAACAGGAGAAAACAAAAGCAGGGAGATTTTCTAGATGCTTCTGAACTCTTAGGAAGTTTGTGTGAGCCCTGTGTTAGCTTATGTGCGTCCCACAGCCTGCAAAGTCTGAAGTTTTTATAAGAGTAAGGCTGTAATTGAATACATCTATTTTTTTCCTGCACTGAGATTCTGTCCCTGGGTCACTCTCCTTTGCACCAAAGAAATAAGACAATATTTCCCAAAGTCTGAGAAGAGTGTGAACTATGAACCGTCAGGAAGACACAAAGGGCTGCTGAAGAAGGATTCAGGAATATTCAGACATGATGAAGAGGGAAGTTTATGTAGAAAATGAGGGCAAAAGAGGACAATAAAGGGAAAAGAGTCTTGAAATGTTCTAGTTTTACAGTCAGGAAAGATGATACACCCTCATTAAGATATAGTGTTTGGAACTTGTAATAGTTATCTAGAAACAGGAAGGAGTAAAATCCTAATTATGTTGGTGCTGATGAATATTTTCCTCTTTAACTTGGTGCAAAGAATATCAGAGGGTGTTGCTTCCTTTCTGTATGTAAAATATAATTTTAATAAAGAAATGGAATAAAATTTTAGGTTCTCCATTTACAATTTAAGATTAGAAAGTGCCAAAATATCAGATAATTAATAATTCATTATTTTTATACTGTTTTGTGAAAAAAGGACAGGAAGACAGAAGAGAGTTCTAGGTGAGATTCTCCAGCTCTTTCCTGCAATTTAAACTTAAGAGTCCTGCCTTTAAATTAGCCAGACACATTTCATCCAGTGCTCTAAGGGAGAAGATGTTGCAGCTCTCATTATCCTAATGCTGAAATGATAGAGAATGGTAAATTCATAAGTGGTTGTAGTGAAAACTATTTTCACTAATTTTCAAATTAAATCATATTAAATAGTAAATATATCAAGCAAGAGGATATAGAAACATCCTGTTCTACCTCCAGCAGCAGAGGCTGAGTTTGGAAGAGTGCAAGAATTTCCTCATGAGGGGAAGCAGAAGGGCAGGCACTGCTCCCCCTTCTGTGTGGGGACCAGGGACAGGATCTGAAGGAAGGTCATGAAGCTGGACCTAGTTCAGTGAGATGGAAGGTTTGAATTCAAATGTGTGCTGCTCAGCCCCAGAGTTCCTGAGCAGTCACTTAAAGGCATGTCTCTGTAGGTATTTCCAATATGTACACCTTGCACTCTTCCAAATACACTTGTATTTCTCATTCTGCTGCTGATCAATATGTAAAGTTACACATGTAAGTGTCAGCCACTTGTAATTATTGCTTTAAAAGTTATTCACTATAATTTACTTAATGGAGCTGGATGTGGAGTCAGCACTTCAAACCTCTGTTTAATCTGAGACCTCCATTGTTACTCCAAGCTCATATACACATATTTCACTGCCAATGAAAAGTACATTTGGAGCTGGATATTCCAGTGATGTTAAGCCCTGCTGATTTAATGTCAGCTGAGAATCTAACTTGTGCTTCATGTTTTTCATTACTAAACCTTTTGGTTCTGGCAGTTCTGTGGGTGCATTTTTAAATTCATTTTTAACAGGTGATTTGGAACCAACTGTTTAAAATGCAGTTGTTTTGCAGTTCCCTGAATCACAGAGCCACAGAATAAACTGGGTTGGAAGGGGCACACAAGGATCATGGAGTGTGACCGTGTTCACAGGGGTCTCAGGTTGTAGGAAGAGACGAGGATCTGACTCCATGTTTCAGAAGGCTTGATTTATCATTTTATCATATATATTATATTAAAACTATACTAAAAGAATAGAAGAAAGGATTTCATCAGAAGGCTGGCTAAGCTAAGAATAGAAAAAGAAAGAATGATAACAAAGGTTTGTGGCTCAGACTCTCTCTCTGAGCCAGCTGACTGTGATTGGCCATTAGTCAGAAACAACCACATGAGACCAATCCCAGATACACCTGTTGCACTCCACAGCAGCAGATAATCATTGTTTACATTTTGTTCTTGAAGCCTCTCAGCTTCTCAGGAGAAAAAATCCTAAGGAAAGGATTTTCCATAAAAGATGTCTGCAACAGTGATCAAAGGCTGGGCTGCTTCTTCACCATTCTGAGGGTTTGGGGAGTCTCCTCTCCTCCCACCATGGACAGGTCAGCACTCAGAGCTGATGCTTCCACAGGCTTGGGAAAGGATTTACAGCTGCTGTGATGTTGGAGGAGTGACAGGAACCAGCCCTGAGGTGAAATTCTCACACTCACCCTCTTGTGGAACATTAAAGGTAGCACTAAAGTAACATAAACAGTGTCCAAGTTCTTTCAGTAGCAGAAGGTTCCTGCAGAGGATCCCCCTCTCTTTTTGTGTCCAAAAGGGCTCAGCTCAGTATTAGAACAAGTGGCTCCATGCAATTCTCTCCTAACTCACAGGGAAGGTGACTTTCTGCCTGTTTTTCCTGTTGATGGCACAGGAAGGCTGTGTCAGGAGCTCTCCACTGGACATTACAGCCAGGCTGCACAAAGCAGGGTGCTCATCCTGCAGCCACCTCTCTGCTTTCTAATCCACAGGGAGAAGGATTTTCTGGGAGAAATAAGACTTTTCAAGCTCTGTTCTCTGTTGGTTTGTGAACTCCCATTCAGGTTGGCTGTTGGAAAACAGATGTGACAGATGACAGGAACAATTCCCACAGGCCTTGCTTCCCAGATGTGGCCTTGGAGCAGCATCCTGGGATCCCCATGGATCCACAGCTTACACCAGGATGTGTATTTGCCTGATTTCAGGCAAATATCTCATGAATCCCCTTGGATTTTCCAGCCTGGATTTCCACCTGGAATCCCCTTGGATTTTCCAGCCTGGATTTCCACCTGGAATTCTATTGGATTTTCCCCTTGGATTTTCCAGCCTGGATTTCCACCTGGAATCCCCTTGGATTTTCTCCTTGGATTTTCCAGCCTGGATTTCCACCTGGAATCCCCTTGGATTTTCCCCCCTGGATTTTCCTTGGATTTTCCAGCCTGGATTTTCACCCTGGAATCCCCTTGGATTTTCCGCTTGGATTTCCCCCCTGTGCCCTGGAGCTGGATGATTATCCTGCAGGTTTCTATGGAAATAGAGGCTGGTGCTGGTTTGAGCACCTTTGTCTCTTCTTTTCCTTCTGGAGCATTCACAGACAGGAGTTTTGTTCAAGGAATAGCTGGAATAAATAGGAAATTGGGATTTTGCTGCATTCCCACTCTGTAGGGCTTGTCTGGGCTCACTGCACTGTGCCACTGCTGCAGACAGGAGCTGGCATCATGCACTGGCAATGGGGAAGATCCCTTTCCTTAAATCTCCTTTTCCTCTGATGATATTTTCCACAGCAACCAAGTATAATGTCAGCAGTGGAGGCTGGGGATTGATGGATTGCAGGACAGAATGCACAGATCCACTGGGAGATGCCAAAGCCCTTGGTTTGGTGCAGTCGATTTGACTGAAACAGAGTAAAAGTGAAATCCCCAGTTCTGATTTCAGGCAAATATCTCATGAAGCACAGGAAACAGAGGAAGGAGACAACACAAAAGGTTACTGAAGTGGAAAGGCAGTTGTCAGAGGGGCTTTAATATTCAAATGAATTTCATTTTCTGGTTGTTACTTTGAAACATTTGTGGAATGCTCTGAAGTGCCTGTCATTTGCCAAGCAGCACACCCGAAATCTCTCAGGTGATGACACAATTAAAGAGCATTATATGGAGCTCATAATGCAGAGTGGATGCTTCTCCATGCAGGGTTAGCCCCTTTTCTCTCCATCATAAAAGTCCTGATGAAACCATGTTGAAAATTAATTTCTTTTTCTGTTTTTTCAAAAGGTCAGTCCACATAAGCTGAGGACAAATTAACACCTGCAGTAAATCAAAGTAGAGCCTTTAAAAGTAGTGAAGCTTCTTTGAGTTATACCTGAGCCCATGTTTTAAAAGTGTCTTTTTTTTTTTTTCTTCATCCCTGGATTGATTCCTGCCCGCTGTGAACTCTGCCTAAATGCATCTGTATTTCTGGAATGTTCTAACCAGAAGCTGACAAATGTGACTTTCAAGGGTTGCCTTTGTCCCTGGACTGTGGCCTTGCTTACAGAGCGTGCAGTCACAGCACATTCTCCTCTCCTGAGTGACACATCCTTACCCTTGCACTTGTACAAGTTGCTTGCTTGGCTGCCCAGAAAATGGATGAAAAACAAAATAAGGTGCTGAGCCTGGGAAATGCTGTGCTTGTGTGGAGCTGTGACACAAATGCCAGATTTTTGCCTATCCATGGGGATGTGGCACAATGAGGCTAACAGATATGTGTCACTTGTGGTGACATGAGCACAGGAGAAATGTGCTATTTTGGCTACAGGCATGTAGAAATTCATGCAATCCCTTCCCTACCCTTCCATTTGGTTGGTTGGTTAATTAGAGCATTGCTTTCACAAAGGCCTTTTCTGCTGAGTGCTCAGCACAGTCGTGGAGAATTGAGGTCTCAGCTGATGGATGCAGCTCCTGGTGATGGCTGGGGGTGCTCTGTGTGTTGGGTTGGACCCTGGGAGTGCTCAGGCTCTTGGGAAGCAGTTGCAGATTCATATTCTTGGGATATCACTTAAATGGAGCTACTAGAATAGCTGGAAGAAAGCAAATTACATAAATTAACAACAATGGGCTGAGTTTAATCCACCAGCTGCATCCTCGTGTGCTCTGTGGCCACAAGATCCTGATTTCCTGATTTATTTTAAGGGACCAAGGCAACATGAAAGTGAGAGCTGTCCTTTGTGCATTTCAGGCAGTGGAGAGGGCGTTTGCAGTGCCAAAGGGATTTTACTGGCAGACAGTTGAGAGTGATGACAAACACTTCCCTGACAGCAGTGCCATGGAGGCTTGCAGAGACACAGACATCGAGGTAAAGAACAACAAACAACCCCCTCCTTCCTCCCCTGGGGCTCAGGGGGGACACTGGGAGACAATTAAGTGCCCTGGAATATTTCAATCTAGAGCTTTGATACAAATACTGAGCTTGAAGTATTTTTCACTCAGTCCTAAATATATCAGCTGAGTATTTTATGTCATCAGTATTGATGTGCTGATTGCTCTGAGCCACAGAAGATTAAACTTTGAAATGTGTAGGTTGGAGAAATTGCTACCAACCAGGTGCAAATTTGTAAGAGTAGACAAAATTTTGATAACCTGAAACCACTTGACTGTAAGTCAGTAAACAGCACAACTTGGATTAAACTCAGAAACATTCCAAGAAATTTCTGAAGGTTCTGGTACTGCCTGACCTTGAGTAACTGTGTGTGTTGTATGAACAAGTAGGGAGTATTTGTACTGACTCTACCCCAGGAGAAGGGAAGTTAAAGTGATTTCAATTAGCTCTTGGTGAGGAGTGCAGCACAAAATGTTCAGGACCTCACCCCTGTGAAATGAGCTCTTATTGAGAAGAGCAGGGCTGGGCCAGCAGCAGAAACAGGGATCAGCCCAGGGTCACAAAGCCATTGATTGCTTTGGGTTGGAGAGGCCTCAAAGCCACCAGTGCCACCCCTGCCATGGCAGGGACACCTCCCACTGTCCCAGGCTGCTCCCAGCCCTGCCCAGCCTGGCCTTGG
>JAWWMS010000287.1:8234613-8255101 GCA_035048045.1 Chlorospingus semifuscus | reverse complement strand
GTGAGGTGTCCTTGATTGCCAGGCCTGGAGAGGAATTGTTGTGTCTGCCCAAAATGGGGAAGCAGCAGCTCACACTGTGTGTGGAGTTTGGAGTTATACACTAAATTACAGGATTACAAATATATAAAAAATATAAAAGCTGAAATCCTGAGGCATCATTCCCAGGATGGGAGTGAGGAGCAGGACTGCCCAGGAGGGCTGTGGGGACAGACAGGATCTCTCAGGCTGCCCAGTTCTTGCTACCATATGTTCCTTCCCACCTGTTTGTGTTTTGTAAACACTAAGAAATAATATTTAGCTCTTTACATGAAACAGACTCCTGATTTGAGACTAATCACTTGTAGTGGGTGGCTGGAGCCTCCAGAGCTGATACTGGATATTTGCTGCTCCCTGGCAGGTGCCTTCCCTTAACAGAAATGACACAAGCCCAGAATTTCCCCCTGAATTGTGCCTGCTGTTTGCTGCTGTTCCCTTCTAGTGCCTGCTGTCCTGAGGGTACCACAACCTCTGGTGAAATGTGGGGTGCTGTAGCCAGTTTTATATATATATATATATCACTAATATCTAATAATAAGATTAGAGAAGTTTTATAGATGTATAGTTATATTTTAGTGTGACAGATGAGCAATGCCATGGTTGACTCTCACAATTAAAAGACAAATACCATCTATGTATATATATTATCTATTATCTATTATCTATTATATATTATCTATTATATATTATAATATATATATATCACTAATATCAAATATCATGTTAAGAGAGGTTTTATAGATTTATAGTTATATTTTACCCCCCTTGTGTTGTTATCAGGGATGCCCTCGGTTTGGGACATTTGGGAGGGTCACTCATTACTATAGTAACAGCTGGTCTCCAAGCAAGATTTTAAAAAGTGATCACCACCACTGGACAGAGAAGGAGTTGATGGACAGAACTTTGGGAGGGGATAAAGGGTTAAAAGGTGAAATCTCCATTGTGAGGATGAGCACATGGTGGGGAAAGTCCTCTGCTGTAGTATTTTCTCCATTCAGTCTTTTGTTGTATTTTTGATAAGATTTTAATAAACCTTTAAAATTTTGTCAGTGAATATCATTTCTCACACGTGGATGGGTGCAGGATGCTGCAGGTGGGTCCTGCTCACCTCCTTGGTGGTCCCACAACCCCCCAGCCCCAGGCAGGGGAGCAGCCTCCCTGGGAAAGCTGCAGCCCAGCCCTTTCCCCGTCAGAACTAATCAGCATCACAGCAGCTAATGGGGAGCACAAAACCTATTTAAAAGCTACATTTGCCACTTGGCTGATTCCATTAGGTCGTGTAATAACCAGGTGTCACATTTCCTCTCCAAATGCCGATTTTAATGCTTCCCTGGCCTGCTGGGCTCAGCCCTGTGACGGGGTCCTCCCCCTGTCCTTCTTCTGCCCCAGGATCCAGCAGTGGCAGGAGGAGAGGGGCCCTGGGGGTGGCAAAGGGCTGTGTGGGTCAAGAGGGTGCTTGGATGGGTGCTCCAGAGCTGGGGATGGTGTTGCAGTAGCTGAGCTGGGTGTGATGCTGCCAGACCTGAGTCTGATGGAGGAGGTTCTGAAGTCTCACAGGTTTCCAAGGCTTTCCCTGGTCCTGCTCCACGTGCTGATGGCCTCAGCTCCCCATGGCAAAGGCTCCCTTGGAAGGGAGCATCCCCTGGGTGATTTCTGAGATCTGAGCACATTTGGTTTGAAGTGTCTGTGTAGCCTCCGTTATCACTGAATTATGCAGGATCCCTTGGGAACAGGAATGCAGTTTAAGTTATCTGCATTTGTTGTTTTCAAGGGGACACGTGTTCCCACCTTTCCCCACTGTAACACACAAACTGTGGCTTTCTGCCTGCTCTGTCAGCCCAGCAGAGACAGGGACAGCTGAGACCACCCAGAGGGGTGCACAGGGCTGGCTTGGTGTCCCCCTGTGGCATTCACATTCTCTGAAAAAATCCCTTTGCTCAGGGTTTTTCTCCTGGGAACCTGAAAGGCAGCGAGAGAGGCCTCAGAGAAAAGGAAAACAATTCTTATCTCATTTGCTTCTCCTGTGTTGTGCTCATGTGGAATGTGTTTTTGGAGATTGTTTACCCACAGGTGATTGCTTCATTGCATTCTGGTGTGAGCTGTTCTGACTCTTTGGCCAATTGGGGCCAAGTTGTGTTGGGACTCTGGAAAGAGTCACAAGTTTTCATTATTATCTTTTAGCATTCAGTAAGTATCCTTTCTGTATTCTTTAGTATTGTATAGTGTAGTATTCTTTAATATAATATAGCATAAGAAAGTATTAAATTAGCTTTCTGATAAGATAGAGTCAGATGCATCATTCTCTCCCCCGCATTGGTGAACCTGCATTTACAATAGAAGGGGTGTGCAGATGTGTCTGAACAAGCCAGCTCCAGCCCTCACTGGTCTCAGCACTGCTGGAAGACAAAACAGCTTAATTCTGGTGTGGATCTTGCAAAGAAACCTGCAGGGTTTGCAGAGGTGCACTGGTCCTTGCCCAGTCAGTTCAGTGCCACAGAGACCCACACCTCTGTGCACACTGCCATGCACACTGCCATGCACTGATAGCAGAGCAAAACTCTGTTCCCACACCTTTTGCATTCCTCCCACCTCCCAGTTGTAATATTTCAGGATGGCCGGAATACTTACTGCATCCTCTAGGCCCTGTTTTTCCAACAGCTTTAATTGAACACAAATGAGCCACTGATGTGGCTGCCCTTGGTTTTGATTAAACAATCATGAACAGCCCTGGTGGTATGGGCAGGGCAATAGGAGAGTGTAAGGTACAAAAAAATCCAGTGTGGAGCATAATTTGGTCTGAAAGAAATAAACCCAAGAGGTGTTAATGGTACCTGGAATGGGCAAAACAAGAAATGCAAAGAATTCAGTGAATTGAATTCTGGGTCAGCTCCCCTCTCCTCCCAAATGTATATTTAGAGACAATGCTGTGCACAGAAATGTGTGTGCATATGCTTCTGAAAGAAAGCACTTTGACAGGAAAGAGAGACAGAAGATATGGAAAGACCACATAAACTACACTTTGAGCATATGGGCAGCTCTCCAACACTGTTAGTCTGTGCACAATGTTTACCTTAAATTAGATCCTTGATTCCTTAAGTTATGAGCAGGAGAAGAGAAAAATTCATTAACGAAAAAAGAAAAAAAAATAACATTTTATTTTGGAGCTGTTGCTAGATTTCTATTTGTGCTGGCTGCAACAGATTTTGTAATTCCTACTGATCATCTGTGGTGATTACACTGGAAGACAGATACTCCTCTGGCATCATAGATTCAAATAGCATTATTTTCATCTCCCTAATACCTATCCTCCTGTCTATTCCCATTGACTTATGCACAGAACCAGCTTTTTGTGCCAGATTGTCTTTTACAGGGTGACAGTGGTAACTAAAATTCAATGTAACATAACAATTTTGAAGAATCGATACTCCAATTAAATTAAAACAGAAGCAGTTTATGACTTTTTCTGATTATAAACATGGGTAAAACTCAGCTGAAATGAATGTATTGACATCATTTACATTAGGAGAGATTTTGGCCTCGATTTGCAATCCTGGAAAGAAATGTGGCACTATATTGTTCTTCCTCCTTGCAGTGACAGAAGCTTTCACAATGAAAATCTGTTTTAATTTATGACTTGCCATAAAAGACAGTGCATGACAGGGTTCTCTAGTACCACAGCCACTTGCCAGGGACAGAGCAACTATTCATTATGTCTTCTATTGTGGAGTCACTTATCATGTTTCTTACCCCACTGGTCTATCTCATTATTCTCCAGGAAAGCCATTTTAGGAACTGCCAGCAACTTAAATTATAAATGGGTTTATGCCACTTTTGGTTGTGAGCAAGGAGACAGACTTTTGTGAATTAGGAACATGGGGTTGTGCTACTTGGTAATGTGATGTGACATTGTGGCTCATCCAAACAATAAAATATCCTTCTGAGGAGAAATATGAAGTGGCATCTTTATATGTATTTGTTTCCTCAGATGAATTCATGCAGCCAGAAAGACATAACCAAATAATCTGGATCTATAAAGTGTCTTAGCATTTCATTTCATTTCATTTCATTTCATTTCATTTCATTTCATTTCATTTCATTTCATTTCATTTCATTATTTCATTTCATTTTCTTCCAATTTTTTTTTCCTTTTGGTGAATAACAGAAAAGGTCTCGTTGTAGAAAATTCAGGCTTGGAAAGTCCTATGGATTACAGTTTAGCTCAGGATGAAAATGAGGAATTATCATTGCACAGCAAAAGGGAACTGGAGTGATGCACTGGAGTGAGTGGCATTATTCTGAATTAGCAGCAAAGTGTGACATCTGCCCTCCAGCTTGAGCAGTCTGACAGCTGCTCCTGGCCTGCCCTGGTGCCAGCACTCAGGGCTGGTGGTGTCACCCTGGCTGTCTGAGAGGTGTCTTGAGATGAGCTTTCTTGTGTTTGTGGGTTCCCAGATGAAGGCAGGAATGATCAATCTGACTCCATGTTCTCAGAAGGTTAATTTATTCTTTTATGATACTATATTATATTAAAGAATACTATACTAAACTATACTAAAGAATACAGAAGGCTAAAAAGATAATAATAAAAACTTGTGACTCCTTCCAGAGTCACAGCTTGACTGTGATTGGTCATTAAGTCAAAACAATTCACATGAAACCAATGAAATAACCGCCTGTTGGATAAACAATCTCCAAACACAGCCCAAAGCAGCAAAACACAGGAGAAGCAATGAGATAATTATTGTTTTCCATTTTCTCTGAGGCTTCTCAGCTTCCTAGGAGAGAAATCCTGGGCAAAGGGATTTTTCCAGAAAATGTGACGGTGACAGAGGTGAAAATGTGAAAGGAGAAACTTGAGAAGGAAAAGAGTGAAATCCCCAAGTGGCCCTTGAAACCCAAAGCAGGGTGGGCTGTATGTGCTGCAGTGCCTCTCCAATTGCAGGGCAGAGCAGGAGGTGGCTCCAGGTTCAAACATCTCATTGTGGGTCTCTGGGTTTTGCTCTGACTCTGAATCCTCACTGTAGGTTGAGTACTTGGCTACTTTTTTCTGATCTCTTTTGCAGAAACACTACTGCCGTCACAGAGCTCTGCTGGGTCATTGAACAACTAATGCTGGCACTTAGAATAAGGGAACTATTCAATTCATTTACAGCTGTGGGAATAGAAAATGATTTTTAGTCTGCTGGCAATTTTAAAAATGTGATTAAATATAGTTTTGAGGCTAAGAGAATGTTTAGTTTATCAATAAGTACATTTCTTACCTGATGTCTTGAAAATCTTGAAAGACTTGAAAGCCCCATATAACCTCAAAAGAAAAGATAGAAAGTGTACTTTAAATTGAGTAATATATATCAACCAAAATAATTCACTCAAGACATATTTATCAAAAACTTTGTGTTAGATCTGCATTTTCTGTTTTGCCAGGCAAATTTTCTTCTCTGTTCTCTTCCAAACTGAAAACTATCTCTGATTACAAATTTCTGTATTTATCAATCTCTGTATTTTGCATGTCAATTCTGACAACTTTAGGACATCCAAATGTTGTTCCAATAATTGCATGCTATCTTTTAAATCTAACATCAGTTGTGCTAACAAATTGATTTAATATATTACAGTGACATCAGAACACTAAATTCACCTTCAAATGCTGCTTTATATTTATAGCATGTGGTTTACTAAAAACAAGAAGCTTATTGTAACAAACTTGTTTTATGAAAAATCCTTTCTTTAAGGATTTTTTCTCCTGAGAAGCTGAAGCCTCAAGAACAAAATGTAAACAATGGTTATCTGCCGCTGTGGAATGCAACAGGTGCATCTGTGATTGGTCTCATGCAGTTGTTTCTAATTAATGGCCAATCACAGTCAGCTGTCCAGTCAGTCACAAACTTTTGTTATCATTCTTATTCTATTCTTAGCCAGCCTTCTGATTAAATCCTTTCTTCTATTCTTTTAGTGTAGTTTTAATATAATATATATCATAAAATGATAAATCAAGCCTTCTGAAACATAGGGTCAACATTCTTGTCTCTTCCCTCATCCTAAGACCCCTGCAAACACCACCACAGCTTATCATATTAGTAAATATAGAATATAAAGATAATTTTCTTCTCAAACTGCAAAAAGCATTTCTGATTGTTCACAGTGAGGTTCCAGTAAAAACAATTCTGCTGCCATATATTTTGAGGTTGAACTGCTCTTGACTAGTTTCATATTAATTTCTTCCCAATGAAATCAGTTACATTGTCATTGATTGAAGATACTGTCCAAAACCAGTACTGTCCAAAACCAGTGCTGTCCAAAACTTTTCAACCAGATCCCTGTGAAATTAGAAGATTGACTGCCTGGGCTTTTTATATTGGACATCTCAAGGAAAGCAAGCTCAATGACTATGGCTAGCTTGATGGACTGCACTAGGAAAGTATTGCTGTTGGCTTTCTTTTTTCCTCCCTAGCTGTCTGATTTTGGCTCCTGGTGGAGTCTACTGGACCAAGAGATCCACTGGGCTGTCCTCATACATCCATTTTTATGGGCAGTCTCTGCACAAATCCACTTCTGAACCCCATCAGCAAACTATGCTACCAAACAGAGAAGCTGAAAATATTAAGAGGCTCATAGGTCCCCTTCTCTGTGCTTCCTTAAGTGCTATCACTGGGAGCTGGAAAAGTGCCTGCCTGCAGTGTCAAACATCCACATGGTGGTAGAAGACATGTTTTGAGGCAGGAGCTTGGGTTCTGGCTCTGAAATCTTAGCATGACCTTCCTCTCTCCTCAGATTTATAGGTTACAACTCTGGTGAAGGCAGTGTGGTTGCAATGCTAAAGACTCTCAAAAAGCTTTTAGCAGCTTGAATTCTGCAGCCAATTTATTCCTGAGTTGAGCCCTGAGTTAGTAACAAAGAAAAAAAAAATAATGGTTGATTGAGTGAGCATATTGGGCTGTACAAGTGACTTAATTTTCATCACACTTCACTAATGGCAAAATTACATGTTGGAGGTACAAACAGCCTGGGGGAGAAGGAGTGTCTTTTTCTAATGTTGCTGTTAGAAAGTTATTCTGGGACTCTCTGCACATTGAAAGCTGATTACATTTCAGCATGGTACCACAAGCTGCCCTGATTGCAAATTCATACATTTCCCCTACACAAAACAAATAAAGACTCCTACTTTCACAGTTGTTGAGAATCCAGGCATTTTGCCCACTCCTGCTCCACACTATGAAGCAAAATGCTTCGACTCTTTCAGCAGTGAGAGATGCCAGGCCAGCCTGTGTGCTTCAGTGTTTTCTCTATCTGTTTTTCCTCCTGAGAAAGATTTGTTATGAAATCATTGGAATAGAGTCCAGGAGACTGGATTTGAAATTTTAGCTATGTCGCCAGCTTTTCAAGGAGTTTTCAGGGAAATTTGTGTCCATCTTCTGTCTCTTTGGTAGAGCTGCTGGAGACTTTAGGACTAACTTTATTTTAAAATGCTGTCTTATCAATTTTTCAATGACAGCTGTTAGTAATTTTGACATACTAACTAATTTTCTAGACTTTTAAAACTGAAAAGAATGTGAGGTTTTTTTTAATTCTTTGGGAAATTCTGACAACACACATTTGCAAATTCCAAAGGACCAGGGAAGGTCCCTGTTCACTGGAAATCTATTGACTGTCAACACTTTGCAATGTGGTTTTGCTTATGTTCTTGCAGTTTTAAGCAAGGCAGTGTTAGGTTGTTGGCATATGCTAGAACACAATGACAGCAGGCAGTTTGTGTGGGGTTGCTCTGGTTTTGGATGTTAAAAGTGATTAAGAGCACAGATGGAGTCCAGTCTGTGAGAACTGGCTTCAATGGCAAGGAGTAACTCTGGACACATTTAATTTATCAGTGAAAATGTAGTGCTGGTTTTTTTTTCCACTGCAAATAATTTATTTTTAATTCTTGAGTTACAATCAAAAAGAGCAGAATAGCAAATGTAATTTCAGCTAAATTGAATAAAGAGTTTCTGCTGGTCCAAATGGCACTATGCTCAATTTTCTGCTCATAAAATTTGGAAGAATTTAAACTTTCAATTCCGATTTCTTCCCTTAAGTTAAAAAAAAAAATCAAAACCTCAAAAACTATTGATGAAGTGATGGAGTTTGAGTGACTCAAACTGACAACTGAAATGACCCCACCTGTCCATACAAAAAGCCAGTCTGCAGTGGCAGCAAATATTCCATATCCCACCTTGTCTGAGAAATTGTGTGACTCAACCTTTATTTTCAATTTAGAAATAATAATTATAATAAGTATTAATATGTTAAATTAATAGAAATATTATCAATAATAAATATTTTACATTAATAATTCTTAATAATTTGTTTTAATTGGTGGTGGTTTTAAAGTTCAAGTTCTCTGAGTCCTTGAGCTGAGTTTCCTTGAATACTTCAGTGGAAACACTTCAGGATGCCCACACAGTTTTAAAGCAAGCTGAGGGCACCAATATGAATATGAAAATATTCTGTTAATTTTTATGGATAAGAAATTATTAAAAATTCCCAAGCATTAGCAATCAGACTGATAAATAGACACTCGATTATTAAATTGTGATTAAATATTAAGCAAATACTCGGAATTATGTATCCTCTCAGTAAAGGCAAAAGAGAATCCCATAATATTAAACTAAACAATATACTTAACAGAACAATTAATTAGAAAACTTTCAAAGTCTTCTAAGCATATTCTTGTCACATAATTTGGGGTTTTTTTTCAATATCAGCTATATTCTGAGTAGCTCCTCTTCTCCACTGGTATTTGTCTCCCAAGACAATTGTAGGGAGCCTCTCCATACATTTGGTTACTAAATAAATTGAGTTCTTTTCAGCTAAATACATTTTTTTTTGCAAGGCAAGCACAACATCATGTCCTGTTTTCTAATTTTTAATTTCTAAAGTATCTCTAGGCCAAGATGTGGAATGCACAGCTTCTCTTTTCCAGGTCATCCTTCTAGATAATAATTTTTTAAGTTTTCCGGAGTTGTGCTCAGTCTCCCTGGAGGAGTTTCAGACAACCAGAAAACCTATAGGGCAGGAGGAATCTCCTTCCTAGGAAGGTGTTTGGGGTGACAGTAGCAAAATGACCCAACTTACAGAACACCACTCAACAGGATTTTGATCTTAACTTTGAAGTGCTTCTTTAAAGCAAAAACCTTATACAATACCTGAGTGTTGTATTCCCTGAACCTTTAAATAATGGAACCTTTAAATCTGGCATTTGGGCAGTTGTCACAGAGGACAGTAATGAGCCCCTTATTTAACTTGAATGGCTGAACAGTCACTGCCCTCATTCTGCCTATTAGCTCCAAGGGAAATATTTTTACCTTAGCTCATTTTCTGCTAAACTCCAATTTGAAGTGTTTTTGGTTAAACTGTAATTCTCTGAATGTCAAAATACATCAGGACTAGGAGGAAAAAGAAGACATAAAGTGATGAAATAATTTCACTTGAAATCAACGAACAAAAATGTACAGTAAATGTTTTAGCTACGTTTCAGCAATAGCACAAACCCACGAGGGGCATCAGGGTCTGATGAAAATGTACACAATTAAAGCCAAGAGCCTGAGGCAGTGGTTGCCTAAGCACCACGAGGCTGCACATTGAGATAGTTCAGAGGTTTGGGGCAAGATTTTCATCAGAAAAATGTCAGTTCATTGGGGCTGAAACTTTTCACATGAATGTATTGGTCTTGAGGTAATTTCTGCTGGGAGAGGTGTCTAATCTCAAATGCAGAATTTTTGTAGAAAGGAGAATGCATTAACTACCTCAAACATCTGAATATTGGGGAATGTTTTGCAGATTCATATAATCTAAATGCAGCTGTAAACACTGTTGGAGCTTGGACAAATGCACACGGCTTTTATTACCTGGGTGCTGAGGCATCTCAAGCACTGGAGGATTTTGCTCTTGGAGGCTTTTGCCTGGTAGCTGAAACAGTGATTTGGAGGAGTGGGAGTAAAAAGAACTGAAAGCTGGGAGCAGGGAGGAAGAGTTGAATCTCAACTGAAAGAAAACAGGAGTGGAACCAGAGTAGGGTCAGACCCACCCCAACAACAGAAGCACCAAAAGTGGAAATCACTGAATATTTGTCATGGAAATGAACATGTAGTGTGATCTTTTTGAGTGATCTCACAAGGGTTTCATCTTCATTTTAAATGACCTCTGAAATGAATAAGAAGCATGTAAAAAAGATTATGAAACTATATATTATTTAAAAGAAGATGTATTTTTCTACATGTTTGCTAACAAACTTCAGGACCTTCTATTTTGAAATTTTGTGTATAGGAATCAAGATAGTCTCTCTAGTGGAAAACTTTTAGTGCACATACAGAACAAAGTGTTTCAGTGACTTGTGCAGGAAATTATTTTGTTGAGTAGAAAACCAACACAACAAGGCTTCATTTCAACCTTGCTTGCTTTCAGTGCTACTGTGTGCAAGAGACCAAGGCCCTGTGACTTTAACTATGATTTCAAGTAACACTGGGCATGTGGTGCTGAAAATTAGATCTCTTGCAGGTCACTTGATCCCCCAAAGACTCACAACTTCCTTGTAGCATTTGTTGTTACATTTCTGTGTTTTTCCCATCTCACTCAATGATCCATCACCACATGAGATTTAATGTATTTCTACAGACTGTATTTGTTGAAAGTTGTTTGCTGTTGTTGTTGTACACCATGTATTTCTGACCCCTTGGCTTTCCCAGCTCTGTGCTGTGGTGGCTCTGGGATCAAGCTGTGTTTGAGGAAAAACACCACACAGATAATCCAATCTGCCTTCCATCATGTCAGGATAACCTGGGAGGAGGTGACAATTTTTTAGGGTTAATTAACCCTAATTGTGACTCTCCCCTCCTCTTTTCAGCCTCATCTCTCAATGGATGATATGTTTATAAGATAACAAACACCATCTATAGAATGGTCTATGTCAACAATGACCATGAAGAATCAAAGTTAATTAACTTTCAACAGTAACATTTACCTCTTGGTAAGTAACTCACAGATTTTCGGCCTATACAGACACAGTTTATATATTTCTGTAAATAAAAAATGGCCTCTGCACTTATACTGTCCTATTTAGAAAAAGTTCTACCCCCACCAGATTAACTTCAGTAGATTCATTACTCTGTTGAGGACAACAACCCATATCTTGAAATTAAATGAAAATATCCTCGTTAAACACTGATAGCAAGGACAGAACTGATAGCTGGCAGGAAGAAGCAGATGGATATTAGCAGTGATAGCTGGTGTAAATGTAAAATGCAAAATTTGCATGACTCTTCCACTTGCATTACTGATGGAAATTTTAAACAGCACTTATTAAACTTCTCTTAAAGTGCACAGGTATTTTTATTCTCATTCATCCTCACATTATGACACCTTGTTAAGGAGCCTGTAATGCACTTTTTACTTATCCTGTGATTTGCACCTGGCTGGGCAGTAGCCCTTTATTGTGTTATGGATAATCTTTACTCAGAATTCCCAGATAATCAGCTCTCACTGCCTAGCTGATTGCATTGATCCTGCAATCAATCTTGTGGTTGTTCTGCTGCACAGCTATAATGGGGGAGTGAAGCATCCCTGGATTTTGGATCTGTGTGTATCCTTGGACACATTTCCATGCATGCCTACCCCCTCCTTCATCCACCCACTCACACATGTCTGCATGTGACCAAAAGCATCTTTTATGTCTGATTAGATCAGGCAGAGAACTAATACATTTTCTTGTAGTGTTCCCTGTCTGTTAATTGCCTTTGGATGAGTGTGCTTCCTGTAAGATTTTTTGCCAACAGCCTTGTGAAGCACTGGGCTTCAGGTTTGCTGCTCACATCCAGAATGTTCTCCCAGGGCTCTGCATTGGCAGGCAGTCTGCATTCAGCTCTGAGCAAAGGGCAGCATATATTTGCTTTTTTTCCCCAGAAGCAGAGCAGAGATCAAATTATAGCCACTTTCCAGTTTATTTGGTTGCCCCCTAGGGAAACCCAGCTGAGCTCCTGTTTCTGAACAAACTCTGCCTTCTCCCTGCCCCTCCAAACAGGAGCCAGAGGCTCAGAGTCATTTGCCTCTCATGAAGATTTCTCCTTCTTTATTCCCCTATTATCTACACAGATGGAGTCACAAGTGGCCCTCAGTTTTTATACTCACTGAGCTATTTTTCAGACCTTAAAAACCCTGAGACACAGGAGGAATTGAGAGGGTGGTTTCAGGATCTGTGGGAGTCACTGCAATTCTGCAGCTCAGCTTCCTTCAGCATCTGTGGAGCAAATTCATTGCCCAAGCTCAGGAGATAAAACACCTTCCTGACACCCAGACCTTGCAGCTCCCATGGGACACAGCTGGTTCTGTGATGTGTGCTTTGAGAAGGATTTTTGCTTTAATATCCATTTAATGAACAACATCAACTTAAACAAAGTGTCCCTTCAAGCCTGCTGCACAGACTTAATAGTGGCTGGTGTCTTCCATTTGCTGAATTTGCTCTTAACTTGCCCAAATCTTTTGCAGTTTGCTTACATGGAAATAATGGAACTCATCCTCTTTGACGAGCAAGGCTGCTTTGTGTTACATGCAAATTCATCTTTATTTAATTATTTAGGTCTTATTTCATTTTTTGTATTGTGTCTGTGCTGCCTGTCATATATCTAATCTCCTTATTTTTCAAATTTGTTTTTTAAAGAAAAGGAATCTGGAAAAAGAACTTCTGTTACTTTACTGGCTTTAAAACACGCTTGTATTTGGAAACAGTCCTTGAAAAAGTGTATCCACGTGCTATTTTTTAATACAATTTCTTTTCCTCTACTCTTGATGTGAACAAGTTTCTCTTACTGAGGTCTCTGTACATGGCAGCTCAGCTGTTGTTAGAAAATAAAACATTGAATCATTTCCTTTGAGGGGAAAAAAAAAAAGATGCTCAATGTTCCATGGCCTTCAAAAAACCTGGATGAAGAATAGACCAGACTTTGTTCTGGCCAAGCTATAAAAGTCCTTAAACTAAGTACTTAGTTGAGCATCTTCTAAGCTGGTATCTTAAACCAGAACCATGGCATATACATCCATTAAAAGTTGAGTAGAATAGCTTGCGTTTAAATCCATCAGGCTCTGAAGACCTGTCCAATTCTCAGCTTCTGTTTCTCAGGTGTAAAAGCAGATCCATGTCCATGGGCTTTTCTTTGGTCACCTCCAGTGTATTGGCTAAAGTCTGCATGTAGGATACAGCTGTCACCAATAGATTGATTGCAAAAAAAAAAATCCCCATTATTTAGTTTTTTTGTTCCTCCTAATTATTTAAGATTTAAAAAGTTCTATCAGGTAGAAGCAGTTTACACTAATTATTTAAGACCTGACAAGTACTGTGACCAACAAAGCTGTCTGAATAAAATGATGAGGCATGTACATGTTCGTGTTCCCTGCTGATGGGACCTGAGTCACTGCAGGCTGAGGTGCACTAATTAATCCCAGCCACAGGTTTGTCCTCTCAATTAGCAGCCCCTTAGATAAGCTGTCTTGTAGATCTACAGCTGCCTGGTGGGAAATACCCAGGTTTTGCAAGTTTTGTGGTTCTGACTCCCTAGGCCAGCTCCAAAGTTATTTCAAGGAGAGGAGCTGATCTGTTGTACAGTGTAATAGCTGTGTGTGTGCTCTAGGGCAAATCCCATCAGGTAACTGCAGCAGAAGGCTGGAGTCAACATCCAAAGGATGAGGAGAAATGTGCCATCAGCTTGGCATGCTGCACATTCCATCCCTGAACCACACAAAATCCCTCTCATAATGTTGGCATTTCTGGAAACCTGGCAAAGGATGTTTGTATTCTCGTGACTGTCACAGAAATTGTTCTGAAGCTGCCTTAAAATCAGTTTTAAATTCCAACTATGAAATATATACCTGTGTGTAAACATCACACACAGTATGAGCCAGGCCTGAGGAGCCTCAGTAACCCTTTAGTTACTTAACACTAATAACCCTGTTGTTTCCTAGCATAAACATACAGAACAATTTCTCTGGCCAAAGGTGATCACGACATGCCAACAGGGGAGTCAGAAGGGCACAAAATTTGTGTGGGAGTGTAGAGGCCCAGCTGAGATACTGAGCTTGAGTAGGGTTTAGGTGTGTCAGCCTGTCTATTTTTCTCTCCTCTCCAGTTTTCTCCTGTTTCTCCTGGGCATCATTATTCCCCTTCATTTCTGTCAGTGGCTTCACGGAAGAGTGCCCTCAGCCCTGGGATATGGCACACACAGAAGCAGTCTGTCTCCCCTGTTTACCCAGGCTGAGACAAGAGGCCAGACCCTGTGCCTGCTTAAACTCACCCTGTAGAAACTGAAGCCATAAAGTGAAATTGCAGAGGGGAAATGGAGAATGTTTGTCTGAAATCTCAGTTTTGGCTCTCTCCCTCCTCAGCATTCATTAATGGAATCTGAGTGCGTCACCTTACTCCAAGCCCCAGCTGCCACCAAGAGACCAAGGCACAAGTGCACTGGGATTAACCTGTATCCTTTAATACTTTAATACCATCCTATTAGCACAGTGCTTAAACATGCTGGGGAACCTAAGGATGATTCAAATTGCACACATCAAGACTGTTTGCACTTGGGATGAAAATAGAGTTTTTGACTGATGGAACACAATTCTTATCCCAGCTGCACCTTTGTGACTTGCACACCCTGGTAATGTAATGGAGGGGGCTGCAGAGTCTCCAAGGGATTTTTAATTTCAAAATGGATGGCAGATATCCATTCACTAATAAATCATCTGCAGCAGTTCTGCAGGAAAGAAAAAAGGCTCAAGGCATCTAATTTGGGTCTTGTGTATTTTTTCCCACCCTCTGGGTTCATGGAGTTAACAGTTGTTTAAAGAAGGGGTGAGCAGGTGACCAGTCACATTAATAGTTGAGATGTGCTATTTATACAAATTTCATTTTAATTCAGTTCATAGTGAGTGATGTATCAGTCAATAACATTTTGGTTTTTTTCCTAGGACCTTGTTCTTGCACTTTTCTTTCATGGCACTGCTTTCTTTTGGCCAAGAAAACTCATATAGATTTATTGCCTTTCTCTTTTCTGGGCCACCTTGCCTAATGAGACCACTGCAGAGGCTGTAGCCTGTGAAATTAGCCCATGAACTCTTTGTATCTTTGTCTGTCTGTCTCAATACCCCTCAGATCACCCTGATGAGAACTGTGACCACATCTGTCTTTTTTATTATAGACTATTGTTGGTGTGGGTTGCAGACTGATGAAATACAGTGGGGGGGTTTCCTCTTTATGTTCAAATTTCTGTGCATTTCTTTCTTTCTCTTTTCATGCAGTGGGGTATCCAGTAAAATGCCTAAAATCAACAGTTACAATATACACAGGCAGAGCATAACTGTGCTGTGCCTATAGCTTTTTGGATGGAACTGCCAGAGCAATTTCAATGTCTCATGGCAATAACACTCATTTGCATAAAAGCCAATTTTATATCTACAGTCTGGTTGTGGCCAAAGAAATAAAAGAGAATTAATGGCTTTCGATTCAATGGAGTGATAAATACTGTCAGTAAAGTGATTTATTGCCTATCTACTGATGATTTCAATTAAGCTACAGGTGTTTTATATACTTGGAACTTGTTCTTGAGCACAGATACTGGGTGTAAGTTCACGGCCTCACCCGGCTGTGCATCACTCTCTCAGTTCCTATACAGGAAATAAAATGAAGTGATACCTCTGCACTAATGACTGGGGCACCAGGGCTTTATTAAATTCAGATGTCTGGACTCTACATCTGCACATCTGTTTATGCCTTATTTACTCCAAACCACTCCCAAGTGTCCTTTTGTCTGCATGTGAGTGCTCAGAGATCTCTGTCTCCTGATTTGCAGGTAAGGTTTGTGCGAGACAAGAGAACAGACATATGATCATGGGCAAGGAGAATCAACCCATTTAAAAATTATGTTGCCTGTTATTTTTTTGAGTGAAAGAGTGAGTTCTGAAGGGCTTTTTTACCCTTGACTACTGTATTTTGGTCAGTTACTCTCAGGTTTTAGGATGGTACATAATGCATATACAGGGAACTGGATTCTCTGATGGCTGTTTGCATCACTTGGTGACACCTGTATTAACCAGACCCCTACTGAGTAACAGGACATCCAGAATAACTTTTTGTGTCAGACTGATGGAGTGAGGATGGATGCTTCGTGCTGCAGGCGCTGGCCTGGTGTTCAAAACTGTGGAGCCCAGTTCCTGGCATTGTCACACAGTGACACTGTATGAGGGTAGGTGAGAATCTTGGGGCCACTTTCTTCTCCAGTGCCTAAAGTACCAAGTGAATATCTACTGGCATTTTCAAAAGAGCAGGGAATTGGCTTCCATGGGGCTTTTCAGCATTCCCAGGGAGCTGATTTGCACAATAGTCCTCCACCATGGAGGACTGCATGCCTTAAGTCACCCATGCAATGGGGTCAATATTCATAACAAAAGGCATCCAATAGAGTTTTCCTGTGCAATTTCTGTTTCTCTCATGAGGCAGGAGTCATTAAAAATATTTTTGTTGCTCTAAGTTGATATGACAGGTGAAGACTATTTTCATTATTTTCCTGCTTTTTGACACTCTCAGGCTGCTAACAACAACAATAATAACAGAAATAATGCCTTTGCTTTTATGCTAAATAATCACAGTAGAAACAATTTACCTATTACCCTAAAGAGTTTGCAGGTAACTACCTGGAGAAAAAAGGAAGGTTGTTCCCTGCACAGGGCAGGCAGAACTCGTGTGCTCCCATTTCTCAGTGATCTCTCAGTGATTGGGGATTCACCTCACTGGGGCTGTCAGAGCCCTGCTCAGGGAGCAGCTCCACATCTGAGGGTGCTGTCAGCTACACTCAAGTGGCTGCTGAAATGAGATGCCTGAGAGCCCACTCAGCCAAGACGTGCCATCTGCTGCCTGGTGAGTGACAGCAGGGAGATCTCCTCCGCTCCTGCCAGCGGAATTCTCCCTCTCAAAACACATTCTGCAGTGCCAGGATCTCTCCCTGCCATGCCATTACAGACTCAGACTCTCTGTTTCTCTAGCAATTTTACTATTTCAGATCTTGTTCTTTTGGTCCAGAAAAATTTGAGCAACCCAAGTATATCTAAGTCTTTGCACTTTTCAATTTTTTTTATTGTTCAAGGAAACAGTGAGATTTTGAAAAGCAAGCTGAATTAAAAACAAAAGTTTCACATTGATGGCAACACAGTGCTTATTCTTTCTTCTAAATGATGTGGAAAAAGGTTTTTCTTTAGTGTCTTCTTATGCAAAATATTTAAATGCAAATATTTGTTCATTTCTGACTGGTGTTGGCTTGTACTTTTCTGCTTCAGTGGTGGTGCACGCTGTGTGAATTGTTCACAGAGTGAATGTCATTTAGTTCAAAAATAGTCAGTAATATTGTACTAGTTTCTATGGCATTTTAACAGGGAATATATAGCATAGAATAGCCTTCTTCTTGCAGAAATCACTTAACTTCTGTCAGTCTCCAGCACCCCAAGGGAGGGACTGACTGCCCAGCTCCTATATCAGATTTCTGAAAACCAGTATATGTTAGCAGTCCTAAACCAGGAGCTTAATAGCGGAATCACAGAAACACCTTATTTCCTGAACCAACGCTTGTTTAACAATTTGATGACATGAATACCAAATGGGGCATTTTTCAGCCACAGCTGAAGAAAATCAAATTGCAATCAGGTGCCAAAGAGATGGAGTCACTCCCTCCAAGTCCCTCCTGCTCTCCATGCCTGTTTGAATACTCCCACCTTTTCCCTTGCACTGGGGTTGGAGTTTGCTTCTGCTGGTGAGCCAATTTCAATTTCTAAAATAATAGAAATAAAATTCTAATTTTTTTTTTTTTTTTCTGGGGAGAGGTTGTTTTTATTTTTTGTGTTTTGGGAGATGTAGGATTTTGAGGTTTTTTGTAAGCTGGGTGTAAACTGCTGTACCCATTTGGCAGGGTGAGAGGTTGATTGCTCATGCTGCCTGCCTGTTTCTGTTCCTTCACCTCCTCCTCAGCTCTGCTAGTTACAGGTATTTTTGCATCCATGCCTTGAACTACCTCAAGGGATCGGAACAGGCTTAAAATAACCCAGTAAAAATGGCTTTTATTATTCTGGATCAGTTCTTCCCACAGTGTCACAAACAATTGTACCAGGATGCCTCAAGGGAGATGTTGGAAGGAGCTGGGTGGTCAAGAGAGGGAGAGGAGAATGGCACAGGCTGCCAAAACAAATGGATGTCAAATCTGCCCTTAGCATAGTCTTGAATACCCACACAGGGCAGTAAAGAGCTGATGTGACACAGATTCACATCCCAGCTTGGTGTGCAATTCCCTCTCAGTGTAGATGCAGCCTTAACTGCTGTGATGATAATAAAAAGATTCACTGATGGAGCTGCTGTGAAGCACTTGAAAGGATTTGCTGTTCTTCAGTGCATCTGGAGCAAGAAGCACAAAGGAATCTATGCTAATGTGCTGTTATGAGCTCTGTTCTTTGGGATTTATTTATTTATTCTCCCATTTAAAA
The DNA here is from genome assembly GCA_035048045.1 of Chlorospingus semifuscus. NCBI lineage: Eukaryota > Metazoa > Chordata > Aves > Passeriformes > Passerellidae > Chlorospingus > Chlorospingus semifuscus. The sequence continues at coordinate 8,236,531 of JAWWMS010000287.1, read as the reverse complement.
CAAAACTTGCAGCTGCAAGGAGCTGAAGTGTGGACTTAAAAATAGAAGGAGACTAAGTGTATTACACAAAATAACCTCTGAGTAGAGTCACCTCTGGCTGTGCCTTTGCTGTGTATTGTGTGGCTAAGAAAATATATCTATTTAAAATATATATATATATTGAAACCTACAGTATTTTAAGCCTGAAGTTTCTATATATGTCTCATTATGAAGCATGGCAGAGAATCCCACACAAGTTCTGAGTTTAATGAATATGTAAAAGCACATATGGAAAATGACTGGAAGTATGCTTGGTTTAGAGCTCTTAGGAACAAACAAATGTCACTGGGAGTCTCTAAGCATGGGCACCACCTCTTAGGCTGCTACTGAAATTCCTTGTATCATTTAAAAGAATTGTTTCACTTAAATCTGAAATGGCTTTGATCTCTCAGGAAGTAGATGCAGGTAAGGCACTTTATTCAGAGCCATCAGCAGGGTACAGGGAAGCTGACAAATTCATGCCTAAGATTTCTCTCTCACCCTTTGCTAACTGAGTTTACTACTTTCACACACTTAAAAAAGATTTTTATTAATTTTATGGCTGCATATTTGATACCTGTGCTCCCCAAGACTTGCTCGTGGTCAGTTGCTAATGGGCTGAAGAAGTTTTCCCACTGTGTGGTCACCCTGCTCTTTGTTCTGCTTGTATATTTCCATGAACATCTGTCCCTACAACACGAGCTGCTGGGAGCTGAAATTCAATTGTGTCAGCTGCATCATCTGCAAATCTGTCCTAATGAAATTTGGCAAAATGTGGTCAAAGTTGCTCCAGACTAAATGAAACTGCCACATGTTTTTGACAGCTGAGATGAGAGTCCAGCACATCTCTCATAGCTCAGGATGGCATGCATCATTAGATTTACAGAATGGGAAAGAGAAGCCTCTGCTAGAAGCTACTGTCCTTCAGGCTTTCACATTATTTTTTCATTTTCCTTGAAATTCAAACAAATTAGAGGCCTTGAAAGATCAACCATGAACAGATATAGTTTGTCAGCTACTTTAAAAAAAAAAAAAGGCAGAAAAAAGATCTGAAATACTATTGGTGGTATATTGCTCTTTAAAAAAAAACTAAAAAAAAAAAAAAAAAAAACAAAAAAAAACCCAGAAAACAAAAAAACTGTTGTATTTAATTAATTTAATTTAATTTAAACATCCAGAGCAGGGAACAAAAGGCTCTTAAGGACTTTCCTTTTTTGGCGCATTTTCATACTCTTTTACAGACTTTTTTCAGTGGCTGCCCACACTGAAGCAAAATCTTTGTCTAGTTCAATATCCCAGGTTATATTTTATGGGTGAATTTCTTCTAATGAAGCAGGTCAGTTGGATAACTGCACATCCCTCAGCATCCACTGCATCCAGAGCTGGAGTTTGAAAAGAAGGGGAGAGAACAGCACAATTGCAAACTTTTAATAAGACTCCAGCAAGTTTCCTTGTAGGCTCCAGAGTCTGTCACCATGGCTATCAGGGAGAATAAGGTAAAGGAAAAATATCCTCTCACATGGGAATTTTCTTCTCAGGGCAGTATGGACATTTTACTTTCATTAAAATACTCATATGTGACTCAGTTTAGAAGTTCTCCTTAGAAGTATCACTCCACATATCTGTTATCACTTAGATTCCCTTTGTATTTTTAAGAAATATTTACAAATCTCAATCTCTCCTGTTTTTCTTTGAGATGACAGGTCCATTGAAAAGGAAATGTTGCAAAAAACTCTTTACTTGTGCTGTGAAAATCAATATTCAGGGAACATAAAAATACTAGAGAAATGTAATTTTTTGTGGCCTTGGTAAAAGGATCCTTGGAGAAAATAATAATAATAATAATAATAATAATAATAATAATAATAATAATAATAATAATAATAATAATAATAATAAT
>JAWWMS010000287.1:8218198-8234513 GCA_035048045.1 Chlorospingus semifuscus | reverse complement strand
TAATAATAATAATAATAATAATAATAATAATAATAATAATAATAATGATAATAATAATATCATCATCTCTCTCTCATCATGAGGTGATGAGGGCAGACTCCTGAGGTGGATTAAAGTGCCTGTATCCATTCATGTCAGAGAAACTGGGCTGACTGACATCACCATGAGTGGGAAGAATGTATATCAAATACACCCTGAAACAATAATCAGCCTCTGAATAGTTCCCTCCTTGTTATAAATGTGCACTGAGGAAAGTAGGTATAAATAATAAATCCTTAGCTCTAAGAATGATGTTTTTCTCTTCATTTTCCTGTGAAGTGTGATATTTCAATTTATTTCATTAAGACTTTAATTCCCTGTTCACTATGCCCTTTTCCCTGGAGGAAGGTTCATAAATATTTCCTTGTTATTTCTCTCTTTCTCAAGTTGCTTCTTGTGAAGAACTTGGAAGAATTTGTTTATTCAATGTGAATCCTTTCTCTCATCCTGCTCCTTTGGCCAGCACTGTGAGCTGTGGTTTAACCCCAGCTGGGAACAGCACAAAACCCCTCACTGCCCACTCCTGCTGGGAGGGGAGGAGAGTGGAAAAATGTAAAACTCAAGGGTTGAGATAAAAACAGATTAACAATTAAAGTGAAATATACTCAAACAACTGCCACTGCTAATGATAATGATATCGAATATTTCTTTGGCCACGTTGGGTCTCCTGTCCTGGCCATGCTCCATTCCAGCATCCTGTGCAACTTCTCACTGACAGAGCATGGGAAAATGAAAGGTATTTCACTTTGGAAAAAAAAAAACTTAGAAAAAACTGAAATATTGATGTTTTAGTAACATTATTCTCATACTAAATCCAAACCACAGCATTGTATGAGTTAGTAGGAAGAATGTTAGCCCCCAGCTGAAACCAGGACAATGTGAAACAGCAGCACAGAGCTCTTTCTACTCTGTTACCTCCTTAATTCCATTTAATTTCTAGTTCCTTTTTTATGTTCAGTATTTCAGCCTTGATCTGTCTGTTCACACTGAATCCTCAGCAAGCTGGCCACTTCCCTTCACCATCTCCCATGAAACCATTACATATAAATTTGCATTCTGACATTAATTTTATATGGCTGGGGATTTTTTAATCCTGACACTTATTAGAGAATAATTCTCTTAACCTCTCAATTTATGTTTAGCATGGTTTATTTCCTTTGAGATGTGTATTTCTGCTCTTTCCTGTATATTGTCCTTTTGCTATTTGGCTGGGAGAAGGATACTACTCAAAAGTATTTTTTTTTATAATCCTGTAAAATTCTGCTTAGTTTGAGCCATAAACCAGTTAAAAATGTGAATTTCCTTTATTATCTCTGTACTGACTTTCTCAGAAACTTACAAAAAGTCAGTTTTGGTTAATTGTGAATGCTCTACACCAGCCTCAATGTGCTGGGCCAAGGCTGGGACCAAAGACCAGCTGTCTGCTGCTCGTGGTTTTGCCTACTCAATATTTGACTCTGGCTTGAAGCTCAGGCTGCAGCCTGGGAAAAACCAACCAGCTCAGCACTAATCCATCCAAAGGCAGCTGGGAGCAGCAGGCAGCAGCCAGGCTGGGAAGCAGCTCTTCTCCACAGCTACCCTGCTCCAGCCAAAACCAGCTCTGGACTGCAAATCCTCCTGCTCTGTTCCAGAAGTGATGAGGGGTACATGGTTTGCAAATAATAATAGTAATAGTAATAATAATAACAATAACAATAACAATAACAACAATAATATCATCATCACCCAGGATAATAATATCACCCAGCTGATGTTGGCACTGCTCATGGTCACCCCAGTGGGATGAAGGAGCATCTCTGGTAGCAGCACAAAGCATTTCTATCTCCTTCCTGATTATTATTATTAATTACTCTTGTAGATAAAGGCAGGGGTGCCTTCCTCACAGAATCAAACCATCCAACATCATCCTTCTAGAATATTTCCTAGCAAATTTGTTATTTGTTTTCCCAAAGTACAAGTGATGATCCAAACCTCATTGCAGCCTGAGGAAAGATCCAGGATCTTCTTGGAGAGTTTGGCAGCTTGAGTGCAGAAAAGCTCTTTCTGTTTTTATTTTAGGACTTCTTAAAAATATTCTTCTATTTTCTATTGGATTTTGCCTGCTTTGTAGTCCATGCATCCCATCTGTACATGTATTAGCATCCAGGTCATCTCTTTTTGCACTGAGAGACATTCTAGTTGCTAGTTGGAAGTAACTTTTTGTCCCTGGTTTTACTTTATTCTTGACATCACAGATTTTTTTTTTTGCATCACCTTTTTTACTAGGCAGTAGCATCTTGATGTTTAAAACAGTCCACATTCTCACTAAAGGGGCATGCAGCTAAAGGAAACAAGTATCTGCCTTGGTTTGGAAAATAAGAAATACTGAATGGTGTAAAAATTTAAAGGACTTAAATTTATTATAAAACCCAAGAGACTTGTTAGGAGAATATTTTTAGGATTACTTTTTTTTCCAGTTCCCAAGTGATTTTGGTAATATTGTGGGATTTATCATAACCTTGCTCCTCCTCCTAAATTAAAACTGAAGGCAGACACGGGGCAAGCATCTCTAAAGACAGCAGCTGCATGGAAAACTTCACACAGTTTCAGAACTGCAAGTTATCTGCTTAAGGATATGGCTGAGGAACCAGATGGAGAATGGTTTTCCACAGTTAACCATCTGGGCCCTGCAGTGATACACTCTGCCCTGAGCATTACTGTGGGAATTGACTTCATGGGGGGAGAAAAAGCAGAGAAAAAGAGACAAGCAGACAAAGAAGAGCATAATGTTTTATACTGCAAAAACATGCAGCCAAAGAATCACCATTTTGTCACACATTGCAATTTCCTCATCTCTGCTTGTGTTTATAACCTGTGGGATAAAAGGAAGAGAAAGTGAGACACTAATGGTTACTATAGCATAAAAGCCAGCTGTGAAAGGGTTCAGAAACAGTGTTTTGTTTTTGATGGAACTTTGATTGAGCTATTAGATGTCAAAGTGAAAGACAAGACTTTCTGATAGAGCTTCAATTTGTTTACATTGATCTGTAATTTTAGCTCTGCTGAATTAATTTTTGGAGTTCTGTACTGCAGAGCTTCCAGCCAGTGCTGTGATTCACATGCAGTGGTTTGTAGTGACCAGAGAAAGGTTAGAAATGTGGGATATTCCAGGAGGCTTGTGGAAAACACCAAATGACTGGTAACCAGATGGAGTCAAAGAAATAGAATGAGTGGATTTTCTGAGCAGTCCTGCTATATGGTCTCAACATGAAATCTATAGCTAAAAAGTTTTTAGGTGTTAAATATAAAATTGCCCTGGAACAAGAAGACAAAAAAAGGGCATTTTTTCTCAGGTGCTGATGAGAGTCTATGATTTTCTTTGCTGGTTGCAGTCTTTAGCTGAAGTTTTCCATGCTGTCCAGGCATTGCATTCTGGCTTTTTTCCTGCACTGCTGATTCTCCAGCATAGAATATTATTTCATCTTATGCTGTGTGCTTCTCTCTGCCACGGCAGTTTTAGGATCTTTTTCCTCTGGCTATTCACCTGCCTTTCCAAGGCTTGTGGGAACCTATTGGAGACCTTTTTACTGTCACATTTCAGTGAAGCTTGACAATGGGTTTGCCTTCCTTAGTAAAATTGGCTAAAATGGAAAGCTTTTTTTTCTAAAAAGAAAAGAAGGTGAAAAACCCCTGATTCATTTCATAGCTCTGCTGAGTTTTGAAGTACCCAGATAATGCAGGTTAGCTCTAATGGACTATTTAATGGTATGAACCACGATAATGAATTACTAAAAGTCACTGAACAAATATCATCAACCTCCATTGAATATTAGGACCTTATATAGGGTTTCAGACTCTAGTTTGCTTTTTAGGTTTATGACAGGCCAAGAGAATTATTAAATAGTTATAAAAACACAAAGACCTGGCCATTCAGCACATTTCTAAGCTGAAAATAAAAAAGGTTAAAGTTTCTATGACCTTTATGTGGATAGAACTGAAATTTTTCATGATATATGTATGCAGCAGCTGTTCTGTAAAGGGAGACAAAACTCCCTGCAATGCTTTAAATCACTATTTATTTTCTATTTTAACAAAGCCCCAGACCACTCCAGCCTGGTGGCACATGTGCTCGTGTGTGCTTGTTGCATCTGGATGTTCACAAGGAATTCACAGATAGAACTGATTATCAGGTAATTATCAGGTTTTTTTGTCTCTTCCCAAAAGAAAATCTGTGTGGGGGAACTGCAATGATTGGTGTTTTATTTCTGTGTGTCACTTGTGTGTAACAGTTTATGTGCTCTGATGTTGAGATTGGCCTCAGGTGTTAATGGCATGCAATAGCTCATGTGGATAATATCACACATATAGGTGCATATCTCGCTCTTAAATTACTTTTGTGTGAGAATTTAAATAAAAACTAATAATGAGCAACCCCCTCATCCATTAATCCTTTTCTTCATCACTGTTGAACTGCAGAACTGGAATATATTACCTGTATTAAAGGCCAGGTGGTAACCTGTAGCTTGGAGAAGGTGAGGAGGTCATGTAGGTAAATAGATCATAATTTGCAAAATATTTACTCTTCATTATTAGTGACTTATTTTATTTTTCTGGAATTTGTGGATTCATTGGAACTTTGTCCAGTTAAAACCTGTTGGACTACCCTTTTTCCAAACAATTGGTAGCAGAGCCTTCAATTGAACTTGTGTTGTTCCTTCCTTGTTGGCTGTTGGTCTGTCAGTGATCAAGCAGTGAGTTCTGCCTCTTAATGCACAACAATATAATAATTTATACCTCAGAGCACAGAATACCATGGAAAGTGTGAGGAAAATTATTCAACCAAAAGGAGGAAAGTTGTTGAGTTACAAAGAGAGAGAGAAATCTGCCCTAAACAAGGGGAAATTCCTGTTCTTACTTTCTTACGTGCCAGCCTTGATTTAAAAAGGAAGTGTCAGGGCAAACAGCTGCCTTGAGGCAGCTCAAAGGGAACACTGAAAAGTTGCCTTTGTGTCTGAAAGGAATTCATTTCATAGTGTTGCCCTAGAGTTGGTGTCTCTAAAGGCCTGTTTCTTCCCCTTAAATTTTCTCTGCCTTATTCTGCCCACATTGTGCATAAGCTAAAGTTCACATAATGCTTAACAGAGTTGCAAATGACATCTTTTAGGGATTAATGTTTTCGAACACAGCTTTAAACACTGTTCTGTGTACTCCAACTGCTCTTGGCCATCAGTCAGGGTCTGCCAAAGGGATCTGTTGTGCAGGAGCTGATCTGAAATTTCCACCAGGGACGCATGAACCTTGGCCAGAGGTTTCTTAGTCCTGCAGTCCTTGACCTTTGAGAGCAGAGCTGGGTGACAGCCTCATTTAGCAAAGGGGGAAATTACATGTAAATTAAAGTGACAGTAAGAAATCCAAATAAGACAGTGTCATCTATAAATATTTCTGTAGAAGAAGACCAAGCAAGGTGTCAAAGACTTTCTGTGAAGTCATTCCCCATGTTTCTTTTGCCTGCCTGTTCCTGAAAAGTGATTTTCCTTGTTCAAATAACTCTGTGGGAGAGACATTCCACAGTTTGAAGCCTTAAGTGATACTCATAGATGGCCTCTTAAGAGGTGGCAATAGATTTTTGGTTTCTCTGGATGACCCTGCTGTATACAAGGTAAGAAGACAAAAATCTTCCTTCTCAAATTGCAGGAAGGTACCAAGGAAGATGTTAGGAAGGTCCCAAAGGGCCAAACCCTGCAGTAGAGACATGAAGACATTGCAATCAGAGGGAAATGTAAACAGCTCTTATTCTCTCTTTTTTTCTTTTATTTTTTATTTTAATGCAGTTCTCAGGCTGCAATCCGGCACCAACTCCTTCAGTTAAAAATTAAAGAAAAAAGAGTGACCTTTTTTGCACAGAGAAGAGTAACATCCTCAAGAAGTTATTTAAGTTGCTGTAAGTTACGTTTTTTCCATTCATGGACCTTCAGAGGGCTGCTGGGTGTGTGCCACTGCAGTGGTGTGAGGGCTGGGTTGGTGGAGCAGTGTGAGAAGTGCCACCCTGGGAGGGCAAGGGCCCGATGACAGAAGCTCCCACTGCTCAGAGGGTCCCTTTTTGCTAATAGGAAGTGGCATGAAATACTCAATCATCATTAAGTGGTCAAAGATTTTAATCTGCTCATAAAATTGCATCTACAGTAATTGAGTCGCTCAGTGTGAGTGTCTCTAATTGTCTGATCACAGTGTTCCTCTGGCTCTGAAAAATGAGAGAAGTAACATGTTTTATTAAAAGACAGAATTTGTAGTAATTTGACTCCAGAAGCCCAAATCTTGCACAGACTCACACTGTGTTACAAGGACTTAGATTTACTCTTCCTGATGTTCATTTAAATGTCAAATGTGAACATCTGAAAAACCTGCCACTTTTAGTTGTCCATGCTCAGTTTTACAAGCAGTGTAGGAGGCCAGGGGAATCATTGCAACACAGTGTTGTGTGTGCAAAATAATGTTTATATGTCTTTTAAAAAGTGTTAAGGCATGGGGGGGAATATTTCTTGGCTGACTGTTAAACAAATTACCTTAGGCTTGGCCATGAGTAACTAACCTCTGGAGCTGGGAGAGTGTCTGAGGGAGACAAAGTTGTGTGGTGGCACAGCTGTGATGCTCTTCCCTGAGCCCCCACCTCTAGATGCTGTTTGGGACATGAGACTGAGCTAAAATCATCTTTCTCATAGGCTGAACACTGCTGGTAGAGCATGTTGCCATGAAAGCACCTAACAGTCTATTTATGCCATGGAGAATTCACTAAGGAAAGGTTTTTATTATTTTAGTATTTTAGTTCCCCTTAAACTCAGGAATGTGGTTTTTAATATCTTTTCTATGATTTTCCCCCCTAATTCTATATATTGTCCTGTTTCCTGTCTTTGTATGTTATTCTTTCCTCTTCACATTCACCTCCTTTAACAGAGTTTGCCTGGTAAGATTCCTCAAACAGGAATGATCATATAAAAAGTATAGTGTGAACACTTCCCTTTTATTCTTAGACAAATTGCTCACTGCAAGGGAGAGTGTATCCAGAATTGCTATACATAAAACAATGGCATTTTTATTGTGCTGTGATGAGAACAGTTCACCTTGCTGATGACCTCAGGAAGGCAGGCTGTTTCACACATGCAATTTCAGCTGACTGAGATTTCAAAGATCCCTTTTGAACATATATCACCCAAAGCCTTCTTTTAGCACATTGACTCTTTGTTCTTCCCTTCCATCATGGGGTTTAACATGCTGATGGAGGCCTGCAGAGAGCACAGCAATGCCAATAGATCGGGCTTGGAGAGAGGCAGATTTGAAGGAATGTGAAATGAGTAAAGGGAAACCTGGCTGAAATCCAGAAATACAGAGAGGAATTGGAGAAGGACTAAAATTTTAGTGAACAACAAGGCACAATTAAATTTCAAAATACCAAACCCAAACAAATCAAAAGCTCAGAGCCAGATGGCAGAATGTGTGCTTTGTTCATGCAATCCTATTGATCCCAGGGTGGGTTCCTCTGTGGGATTGCTCAGCTACAGACACAAATTAAACCTCTGTGAGGTGGATCAGCAGGACCTTGTCCTGCAGAGACTTGTGCAGTGGGTGCCAGCAGCACAATCAGAGCTTTACCCTGGCTCTTGCAGAGTCCCACAAGCAAGTTCTTGGCAATCTCCAGGACACAAGTGACAGCAGCACCTCAGGAGTGGGGCTGACCTGGCCAAACCAGTACAAAACAGAAATGTGGGACTTGTGAGAACTTTTGATGCTCCCAGTCACGGCTGGAGAGCACCTGAGAGTTTGTCTGAACTCTGCCCTGCAATTCATTCCTTACAATGTGGCTTTGGCCTGTAATTGTTCTAGCTTTGTTTAAAAGTCCCAGTTGAGGGAAAAAATGGGGTTTGAGACACTTGTCTGTGACCTAGTTTCTCAATTTTGATTTTCCCCCTTCTGTCCAAGAGCGAGATAGACAGGAAACAAATTCACTCACAACGTCAAAGAAATCTACTTGAATGTTTCCTTCATTTAAATGGGCAGGAAGTCTTGTTAAAGCGCAAGGATAAAATGGATAAAAATTGAGTTTTCCTTTCATTTTTTACACTAGAGACCCTTTAGAGGCCTCCATTATTTTTTCAGGATCTGTTACAAATATAGAATTTCTAGGCTGTGCTACCTGCCCACCACTGGAACAAAATTTCTAATATCCTTGGAAATCAATTCTGTTTTCACATGTCCAACTTATTAATGAAGGGAAAGCAAGAAAGATATGCTGTTTTTTTATAACATCTATTTATATTGTTGAGGTCCTGCTTATAGAGTCTTTGTTCTGTTACATCTGAAGCATTTGTCCTCGAAGGTACTGGTATATGCAAACACCACTGGAGAAACAGGAGACACGAGCACTGAAGGCAACCAGGAGGTTTTGAAGAACAAGTAAAAGGAGATAAAAACAAGGAAATGACTGAAATGAAAATCTAAAAAGCAAGGAATTTTCAAATCAATATATAATCAGTAAACATAAGAGAAAAAAAGTACATTATACTTTTCAAAATGGCAAATTTTAGAAGAGTTAAGTGCTCAGTAAAATTTATTAGTTAGTTTGTTCTGATGAAAAAATGGATTAATCTTTGGAAGGCAGCAGGGGAAGGAAAGGAGTGTAAGTGTGGGACAGTACTGGAGGGAAATGTGGACAGAGGAGTTCCTACAGAGTGGCAAGGCAGGGTTAGGTACAGCAGCAGGCACACACATACACTGGATTCAGGGAATGAGGGAAGAAACCAGTGAACCTTTAAAGTGACATTTAGAAAAGTTCACCGTTTCAGCAGCGATTCCTGAGAACTGCAAAGCAGAAAATAAATCTATTTCTAGAGAACAGACATTGGTTTCTGCTTTAGATTTATTGCTTTCAAACAACAAAAGAATTTAGCTTGGAAAACTAATCTAGCCATGACCCTTCGTGCAATTAGTCAGGCTGAGTGAGTGCAGAATTGGGTAACCCCTTTCCCATTCCCTGGTAAGGATCTGTCTCCAGTACTCAGGGATCAATCCATCCACTGAGCCCCACTGAAGCCAAGCGGAGCAAAACACGGGGCTGTGACCTGTCTGTCTTCTCTCTGATGGCAAATTGGTCAAGGTGCTCGGTCAGAAGGCAAGAGGCAAAGAGCTGCTCTGCAGAGAACACCTCTTGCCTTTCCCGTGTGCTCCAGGCAGGGGTGATGCCCTGCCAATGCTCCCTGTGCCCAGAGAGGCTGGCAGAGGTTCAAGGAGCTGCCAGGTCATGCTCTGGAGATGTCCAAGGAAGAGGCACAAGTTAAGCCTCAGCATATTTTATGAGAAATCCCCAAACTGGTGGAACTTTTAGAGATGTGGATGTACATAAGCCAGAATTCATGAAAGTGCTGCGGTTGGTTTCTTGCCTTGGCTGCTGGGGCACTCAAAAATTGGGTATTCATTGAGGTGTTTCCTCTAGTCCCAAAATTATAAATGTGTTCCTAGATAGCTAATCCAGCCCAGAGCCTTCTGCTACCACGGTTTCTTTATAAATATTAATAATTCGCCACCAAGTGGAATCGTTGTGAGGCTAAATAAGCTGCTGTGCTGTGCTCACACATTAATCTTACTGGAGGCTCAGGGGGGAAGTGGAAGCAAAATACTTCAGTGAGAGATTAGTCTAGGTTATCCTCAATGGAAGATTAATCCAGAAATAGTCTCTACATTTTCTACTCATTTACCCAGCAGAAAAATTTATTAAATAGTTCCTAGAACTGCAAGAATTGGGAAGTTTTCCTGTGATTGTTGTGCCATATTTTACGTTTTTCTTTTTTATTCCATTATTTTTCTGCTTTACATGATAACTTCACTGAAAAAGGTTGAGTGTTAAAAATTTGGAAGGTGCATATTTTTCAGAAGACTTAAAGAAAAAAAAGATTAAAGGAAATTTTTTTTGTTTGGTTTTATTATTCTCACTTTAAGAAAAGGTTTTGTGGTTTTTGGGGTTTTTTGGTTTGGCCTGGGGATTTTTGGTTTGGCTTGGGGTTTTTTGAGGGTTTTTTTGTGTTTTTTGTTGTTGTTGTTGTTGGTTGATTTTTTGATGTTTATTGGGGCTTGGTTTTTTTGGTTTCTTTTCTTTTTGTTTGGTTTGGTTTTTTTTTTTTGGCTGAATCATTACTTTGACCTGTTTAGAAAAGTGTTAGGTAAGGATTTTTTTTCCCCAGAAATTTATAAATTTTGCTGCTTTTTAATAGTGCTACAAAATTCTGCAGAATGTGACAGAGGGGTTTTTTTCAGTGTGGAAATGGATTTTAGACCTGTAGAAAATTTGACCAATGAAGAGGCTTAAGGCAATTTCAATAGAAACCCCAAATTTTTCTTCTCTTGCTAAAATTCCTTTGGAGACTCATTTATGTAAACATGTAAATGTGACTTGTGCAAAACTTCAGTCTCAAGACAGTTCCTGGTTTTAATATCTTTTTGTTCCCTTAATGGCAGCTATCAGAAAGATGTTCTGCTTTAGATGAGCAGTCCACATTACATTATATATAATTTATAATTATAATATAATTATAATAAATACCTAAAAAAGAGAGCTGTTATATGCATTTTAGGTTAAAACAGGCATGCATAAACAAGTAAATTTGGAAAAAGCAGAGAAATTTCAGTGCCTGGGGTGCTAATTGCTGAGAATTTTTTATTGAGTGACAGGAGTTTGTTGATTCCATTGTGTGTTTAGTTTGGCTTATAATTGGTGGGGATAATTTTCCATTACATATTTCCCTAAATCCCTTCATTGATGGAGTCGTGGTGGAACTTGTCAACAAAATGAAAGCTGAAAAGCATAAACTGAAAGCTTAGGCAGAGATTTAGAGATGGATATTTAAAGGCAGTTTGAAAAAAAGATTTTATATAAATGCTACAATACCTGTATGCTAGTTTTTAAGCCCATATTGACATTCTTTTACCTATGATCTATCTCTTCTCTCGATGTGTTCTTTAATTCTTCACTGTCAGAAAGTTGTTCAGATGCTCCATGGTAGGAACTGTTTCAGCACATTCTGAAATGTGTTTCCCATGAAACCTGTTTTACACAGAAGTAAACAAATGCAGAGAGCATAAGAAGCCTCCCTCCTGCAGTTGGTAACAAAAATTAAAAACATATTCTGTGTTTCTCAGAATATAATCCATGTTAAAATTCATCAGCATGAGTAGATTTTTGTCTCCTCCAACATTAAACTGAATAAAGTGTGACAGCCCCAGCACACACATTAACAAAAACACAGCTGTAAACACCAATTACAAGGGAATGAGCATCATATCAGCCTTTTGCCTTTTAAATAACTGGCTTCTCTTCTGACTCCTAATGGCAGATGCCAGTATGACATTTTACTCAGTTTCTCAAACAAATAAAAACTTTATTTAAAATGCTGGTATGTTCATTAAATGGTAGTGCCATTAAAATAATCTTCTGGAGATGTGTATAGTATACATATTAACATATAAAACTTTTGTCAAAGTATTTGCTTCCCATGAGCACTTGTCAAACATTTTAGTTTTGAACTCTTTGTTCCCTTTTGTACAATTTTATTGTGAATGTTATTGCAGCATTTTAAAGAAGCGAGCAGAATAGAAATTTGAATTAGTGGGATGTAGCTTGGAAATCATGTGATATTAAGTGAACTTCTTCTGGTATTTCAATAAGACAGGTAAACTTTATGGGCAGAAAACTCCATTGCCCTTCATCCCTACTCTGGAAAGGACAGTTTGAAATAGGGAAGGCACTTGACCAGTGTGTTACAACCTTCAGACCTATCTTGTGTAATAGCATTTGCCAGATCCCAGAGACTGAAAATGAAATTCTAGTTTGCTGTAACTCTTTTGTCTGCCTACTTATAACAAGATTTGAGATCCCAAGGGGTTGTTTCAGCATGTCAGGTTAAGCCTCTTTAATCTCCTTATGATCAAACTTCATCCTCCAGAGCAGATAGTTAAGACTGAGTTTATCACAGATAGAACTTTTTTTTCCCTAAAGGTCAAAGTTTCATCTCCCAGTTTAAGTAGTAAAGAATAAAGTCTGAGCCCCCTGCACGTGTCCCTGCTGCACTGCCTGAGGCTCTCCCAGGTGAACTTCCCTGCAGCAGCTGCAGCCCACCTGTTTGCCTTTATTGACAGGAATATTTTAATTTTTCCTTCTGAAATGATGTCTTAGGGGGCTTTTGGTAAGCACATGACATTTCTAGCTGTGACGGAGGAGCTGTCTGGCAGACAGATCATTTCCCTTGGGTAATTGGCACCAGCCAGGTCTTACTGTTTTTATCTACCCCTGCACTCTCCTGCCTGGTGAAGGATTTCTCTACAGAGGAATTTTTGTCTGTGACATTGGAATTTTCTTGAACAGAAAGCACTAATTTGGCAAAGAAATGGATTTTGGTGGTGGGGCATTATTTCTGCTGGTGAAACAGCAACCTCTCTGCCCAGCATCTCTTGGCACAGGGCTTGACAATATGTGCTGTTAACAGCTAGAGGTGATCACCTGGCAGACAGCAGCAACCTTAACTGATAAATATCACTTCTTTTTTTTTTTGGTGATCTCAGAATACTAGTGAATGATTTTTTTTCTGCTATACTTGACATTCAGCATAACTGTTGATTTATAGCACACACTGTCGAGAAGAATCAATTCCAATCCACACTGTTTAGTTATGGTGTGTAGTTTGTACTGCAAGACACATTGTCCATTCTCTAAATCAGTAAATACAGAGCTGATAAATAGGCATTTTTTATAAATATGCATTTTTGATAAACACACATTTTTTATAAGTTTCCACATGTCACACCAACATGTTTTTCTCCATATTACTACCGGAGCTAAACTTCACAGCTCAAGGTTTATTCAGATTAAGCAAAAAAGAAAGATTTGGACTTCAACAAATGTTTTAAATTATATTGAAATAACTGCTGTGAAATCTCCCCCTCAATCTGAAAAGTCTTTGAAAAGTCTTTGTGGCATTCAGTGACAGAATATACCACTTTTACATGGTTCCAGTGATACTATTTTACCTTTTATATTTTCAATGGTACACATTAGCAACAATTGGGAAAAATATTATTTGCTCAGTTTGTGAAAGAAGGATAATAGGATGCTCAGAAACAATTGTAAGATATGAATTGAAGGTTTTTGTTAAACTACACAGAAGTGTAAACATATGCTTATAGTGAAAATCACATCATCAATCACATTTCACATAGGGAAATTCTTGCACAGTGTAATCAGAGGGGTTTTGCAATGAATAATAGAGAAGTCAGGATTTCACAAGACAAAATAAAAAATTGCCAGGTTTGTAATTTACTTCTCATTCTTATACCTCACTATATATATATATATTTATTTTTTTTCTCAGAATCCAGATAATGGTAAGCTACAATTTATGTATTGAAGGTAGATTTTGGGATGCACATGGCATTTAGTAAATGAAGTTCCATGTATATAACACTGAGGCTGTCATGACACCTTTCATATTCTAGATTTAAGATATTAAAATCAATATTAAAGTGTAATAAATTGTTTTCTCCAACCAAGCACACATTAATTCTGAATGCAAAGCAAAGAGAAAAT
Source organism: Chlorospingus semifuscus (assembly GCA_035048045.1). Lineage (NCBI taxonomy): Eukaryota > Metazoa > Chordata > Aves > Passeriformes > Passerellidae > Chlorospingus > Chlorospingus semifuscus. The sequence continues at coordinate 8,220,871 of JAWWMS010000287.1, read as the reverse complement.
CATATTGGAAACACATCAAGAATTAGGAACAGTAAGTAAATAAAAGAATTTTTAATTAGTTTTTGTACATAAAATAGAGAAAAGGGGCATTTTGTAAGCTGAACAGGGTTCCAAAATGTACTATATTCCCCTATGCACATGCATCCTCTTTATTATCATGCAAATAAGTGAGTTCCTCAAATCAAGCCCCTGTGTGCACTAATTCCATTATTCTGCTGGAGACATCATTCATGTGTGCTTTATGCTCTTGCACAAAATCTATAGGGGCTTTTTTTTTGTTTGGTTTGTTGGTTTTGTTTGTTTTTTTGTTTGTTTGTTTTTTAGTTAAACTGAATATAAGCTCCCTAACATTTTCAAAGAGAAGGTGCCAGTGATGTTCTGCTTTGCATAATGTCAGCAGTGCATTCCTAACATGTTTCAATTCCAGTATGTTCCAGTTTGAGTGCAATTCCTAGTGCTTCACAATTTTATTTACTGCAGGGTAGAAAGGTGCAAAGGGAAGCTGGAGGTTTGACACCCATTTTTGTCACTTAGCTGACAAGGTCAGTGAACGGCACCTCTGAACACATTTGGTGTCAGTTGTGTTAACTATTCCTTGCTGAGCAGCAGGTGCTGCCTTCAGCAGGTCAGGACAGGATCCACCTGTGCTGGCAGCCCAGCTCAGACCTGCACTGCACTTTTGAACCTCCTGGTGTGGGAAATGGTGAGGGTAATAAGATTTTTAGAAAGCTGGGGAAAGCAGGCCTTACAAACAGAAAGAACAGAGAAACGAAAACCAGCTAGATCTGCAAAGTCTGAAGGTAGAAAAAGTTACAATGGTGCAGCAAGCAAACTTGAGTCTTAAGCTTGGCCAAGATAGACCTTAAGACTGAAGAAAAAATATGCTTAGCAAGATAGTAGAAGGTTTTAAGCTGAATAATGGAGTATTGTGTATTGTTAATAGAAGGCATACAATCAAGCACTGTGTGAAGTAGGTGCACGTGTACTTTTAGTGATTGGCTGGAACAATTGTCTGTAAGTTTTAGCAATGTGCTATTGGCTAGAAGGTTTATTATTATTAAAGATGCTCTGTAACAAAGAAATCTTTGGCTGCTGCTGGCTGTATGTGAGCTTTTGCCATCTTTCTATTGTCTCAGCCATGTCAGGAGGCTGATGCTGCAAATAAAGCTCAAGGAACATCTCCCAGCAGCCCCATCCTGTTCGTGAAGGGAAAAAACTCCCCGACACATCCTGGCTCCTGAACTTCCAGAGAGCTCTGAGAATCCTGTTCTGATTCCTGCTGGAGCCTCAGCACAGCCCCTGGGCTCTGTGTGGACCCCACCAGAAAGAAACTCACACTCCAGCTGTGCTCCAGCTGTGCTCCAGCTGTGCTCCAGCTGTGCTCCTGGTTTATTCCAGCCCGAGACAGATCCAGAGCAGCACCATGCAGACACATTAAGGTGGATCTTGAGTTAGCCACTGCTCTCCTAGTGATGCAGGCAGAACTGGGAAGCCGTTGCCATGGAGGGAAGGTCTGCTAGGAAAACCAGCAGGAATTCTTGGAAGATCTGGCTTATAGGGCAAATTTAAAGAACTATCATATTTCAGTCTTCAGCACAAGAGAAGAATACTCTGTAAGTATATTGAGTGTCTTGGCAAGTGCATAGATCATTTTTAATACGTTCTCTCCTACTCTCAGCACATGCATACCAACCTCCTGGGTTGGTATGTATGTGCTGAGACTTTTTAATGATGTAATGCAGTGTAGCACATAGGTAAACCGCCTGGTTATCTGCTGCAAGGATAAGTCTGGTACCACAAGGCTCACAATTTATAAAGCATCTTCAATTATCAGTGTATATAGGTGTATAAACTATGTTCCTAAAGTCAGCTGCTGCCCAGTGTGTGTTTTCTGCAGGAAAAGAAAGACACTAAAATGCTTCTGGTAAAGCAATAAAAAGTGCCATATTCACTAAAAGGAGTAAAACAAGAAGACAAAAAAAGCAGATCATAGAAAATGAGATAAACAAGAGTGCTGCCACAATCAGATCCCATCTACTATTACCCACACACTTCATAAATATGCAGTGGGATATACAGCACAGATAACGTTTTACTGTGAAGAATGAACAACTAATGCCCAAACACTTTTCTATGTCCAAGTGTGTGGGGAATGGTTGCTTAGAATCTGGTCTGGAATTGTTCCTGAATTTTTCGTGGGCAAAATGAGCTATGAGTGAACTTCAGAAGCAATTTAAGCTCATACATCACCTCTGTACATCCCATTTGGACACGCTCACAGTAGCCACTGACAAGAAAAAGGGATGAGATTTAGCAGAAACCAGCAAGGGAAAGAGAGAGGAACATAAAAGCAATACATTTTTCAGCTTAGTAATTCACTGGCAAAATATGTGCAGTGTACATTGAACTGAAAAGTAAAGATTTTTAGGGTAGTATTAAAGCAGAGAAACAGCCACAAAAGTAATCATTTGAATCACCACAAAATGCTGGTTTTTTTTCCAAAGCAATCTACTTGCTTTCTTTTCAGTGATGTAATTCCCTGTTTTAATTTCTTTCCTTCTTTCCTGCTTTCTTTCCATTTCATTTTTTTCTTTCCTTCCTTCTTCCCTTCCCTTCCCTTCCCTTCCCTTCCCTTCCCTTCCCTTCCCTTCCCTTCCCTTCCCTTCCCTTCCC
>JAWWMS010000287.1:8207093-8218098 GCA_035048045.1 Chlorospingus semifuscus | reverse complement strand
CTCCCCTCTCCTCTCCTCTCCTCTCCTCTCCGCTCCTCTTTTTTCCTTTCTATTTTTCTCTCTCTCTTTCTTTTCAGAACTGAAATGCACTTTCACGTGGAAACAAAACAAACTTGAACTTGGTAAATATTCATAACAAGTATTTAAATCCTTTTTTTTTTTTTTTTTTTGTGTTCTTATTCCTTCTGTCTCTGTTTTTCCAGCCACACTGCCAGTCTGGGAATGACTTGATTGTTCATCACAAGGACTCTCTAGATTTAAGAGTCCTTAGTTTCTGTGGAAGCAGTTCAGCTGCCCAAAGAGCTGTGATAATGCCATCAGGGACATACAGAGAAGCCTTCCAAACTGGCCCAGCTACTACAGACACATATCCAGATGAAGCAAAAAGTGGCATTAGAAGTTTCTTTTTGGGCAGCTTTTTTCTTCTGAGTCAGGTCAAAATAATTGTTCTTTACTCAGACTTCATCTGAGAGACTGGTGGTTCAATTTTGGTTTTTCTTCTAAATACTGTTGGGGGAAGTAATGTTTTCTGCATATTCTGATAATCTTTGCCTATACCTTCTGTTTCTTCTACCTTATAGAATCAGAGGACCTCAAAGATAATTTCATTCCAACACCCCTGCCATGGGCAGGACACCTTCCACTAAAACAGGTAACTCAAAATTATTCTTATCTACTCTGGGAAGAGAAAAGCCAATGACAGGACAATTCCTGCTTTAGTGTTGGATGTTATACCTTGTGCTATGAAAGGGATTTGTGAATTATGTAGGTAATAATGCCATGCAGCAACATTTGTGCCTTATTTAGGAAGGAATCAAAAATAGGAAGAAAGAGTTAAAAAACAGGAAGAAAGAAGTCCACAAGAATTTGTGTACCTAAGAGGAAGCCTGTGTTATTCTATTGACTCAGACAACTTTCAGCAGAGAAAATTGACAAACAGAGGTCTGTTTCAAAAGTCTATTTCTATTGATTAATCTACAGTTCTTTGCAAATCATTAAATATCAAAATCACTCTAGTGCTACTTAGTAATAGAGGAGAACTCTGTTGGATCACATTATGTTTATACAGTGATTTATAAACTGTCATCTGCTTAAATTTGGGATCCTGTTCAAAGTATGCACTTCCTTGCAGGATTCAGAGAGAAGGATGCAAAGGCTTGAAAAAGAAGAAATGGAGATAAATCTGGAGGCTTTGAATGGACTGGAGATGTGTCAAGGTAAGCAAAATTTTATACTCTTATTTGTGTGTTGAGATAGCTGGTGTGGAATATTAACTGCAGGCAATCTGATCAAATTCCTAATTATTAGGATAAAGTTCTCCAAGTGAATTGTTCATTTTCAATGAATTAGAGGTTCTGTACACCTATGTCTCTTGAGAAAGAGGCCAAGTCACTCAGAAGTGATCAGTGGCAGTGGGTTGTAACTCAGAACCCCCTTTTGGAGAGAGGCAAAACTCATTTGAGTTATGTGGATGCAGTGCCTGGGTACAACTGTATCCTGAAATAACACTGGGTTTGCTTTCCCTCTATTTATCTGACAACACCAGGCATTTATGTTATTTTTTTTTTCCTTTCATTGTTAGGAAAGAAAACCCAGAATGTCCAAATGGAAAGCTTTTTAGGCTGTGCATCTTGCTAGTTTTGCTCTTCCCCAATTTGACGTGCTGTTGTAGTCCAATCAAAGAGCAGCCTTGCATTTCTGATGAGGAGCCAGAGCTCTCAGCTGTTTTTCAAATTGGCAGGCACTGGGTAACTTGTGGAGAAATTGAAGTGCTTGTTCTTGCTTACATGATTCATTGTTATTTTTCTCAGTCATTATGAATTGAAATAAGCCATCTGTTATAATAACAGGGCACCATGCACCAAGAAGCGTGGCTTTACCTAGGAACAGAAACAAATGTCACATAAAAATGAATTTGGGGATCCACATATACATCCAAATGAGATAGCTCAATAATAGCAGCAATGGATGTGTGCATAAAACTCGTTTTGTGGGAATATTTACTGTTGTTTTCAAAGTGAGACACAGTAGGCTGATACCATTTGAAATGGATAAAAACAATCTATTTGCTTGAAAATAATAGATTTCATTCACTGTCCTTCAATATTAAATCTATGACTATCAAGGCAAGTAAATCTGAAACTGGATACCAGCTAGGTTTTTCTTTATCATTTTGTGCCAGTTTTAAAGCAAATCTCAATCAGCTTAACAAAAACCTATAAGCACTAAAAAAATCTAAAGCCTTATGAACTGCAAAGGGGGTGTTTTTACACATTAAAAGTAATCTAAAAACCAAATTGCTGTGTCTGTGGTAACAGATCTTAACTCTCCTGCAGAGCTCAGTTGATGATTTAGTCTTTGGAGTTTTTTTCCTTGCTCCTTTGTCTGTTCTTTGAAATGTCTTGACACTGAAATAGGGCTAAAATTTTATCACTGTGGTATCTTTTCTCACTTTTCATAAATATTTACACATTCATATTTTGTAAGGAGGAATTAAAAAGTGTTCCAAAGGTGTAGTTTGCACAAGTACCATCAGCTGTTGCAGTGCCTTATCCTATATTCCCAATGCCATTTTTCCATTGTTTCTTCATATCTATCCCAATATTTTTTTCTTCAAAGTTAAGCACAGGTTTTTTTAGGTCAGAATCAGCATTTTTCCTGTGTTCATGAAGTGAACCAACAGTTTAAAGGTCTATCTCCACACAATGACAGAGAACACCTGCCATGGTTGGAAGTTAAGTTCCCTACCATCCAAACTCTTTGGGTACCTGGCCTCCCAGAATAAGGGCTTTAGTTCTGTGTGAGGAATTCTCATCCCAGCAGATGTTGTGGTGCAGCTGGGTTAAAACACACAACACAACTGACAGGCAGTCCAGCTCAGCTCTGAAATGTAACAAAAGGACAAAAATGGAATTTAAATTCTTATATTTAAGGATTCGTAGTCAGGTTCAAAATCACTGGGTCCTATGGTCCCACTGAAGGGCTGAAGAAAGATTTCCTCCTCACCTCTTTTTGCTTTTAATCATGGTCTGTAGAGCATTAGAAAATGTGGTATAGGGTTAATTCTATCCTCTGGTTAAGTGAATATTAATCCATGCCTTTCCCACTTCTTAATAAGATAAAGCCTGAAACTAAACTTCCAACTGCAAGTACCTTATGAAATGTAAATATTCCCTAAATGATGTACAAAAAGTTACTAGAAAATTCTGCAACAGAGCCAGTAAGCACAGGATGTTAAACATTAAACTTATATTTCCTCTCATGTTTGGATTTGCCATTAACAGCATGGGAATTTTGTACCTTGAATTCACTGGAAAAAAGCCCCAGCTGTACTCTTCCCTAGCAGCTCTAGGTTTTGGATATATTTTTGAATACTGGATTTAACTCTCCTATTTTTATTCTCTCTAAAAAGCAGATGACAACATGATTTTGGTAGTAGGAGATAGTCCTTATCACAGGCTACAGCTGGAATTTGAATGCTGTTCCCTGGGAGAGATTGTGCTGCAAGCTAAAGAACAGCTCCAGATTGTTATCAAGTTAGGCCAGATCTTTCTGTAAACTTGTGAGAAGGTATCATAATTTATTATATAATATCTGCAAAGATTCACTTCACTGTTCTCATCTGCAGATATTTCTTTACTGCTAAATTTTAGGTTGATAAATCAGCTAACAGCCTCTTCCTCAATGTCCCACTTGCAAATGGCAGATAGGGGTTGGGTGGGGTATTGAAAGGATGATATGCAAAGTGCTTGAGTATCTGCTGAAAAGAACTTATGATTATATAGATAAACAGGTGACATTTTCCCTTGAAAATTGTTATTAGCCATTTATTGGGTCACCAACAGGCTAATTCAGGCACATAAAATCCTGAAGGGAAAGAATGAGAACCATTTACACAGAGCTTACCCAAACCCAAAACATGCTGACCCATCTGATAAATAACAATCCAGCCTTCCAGACCCATAGCCAAATTCTGCTCCTGAAATGGAAATCAGACCTTGGCTGTGGGACTTCTCCTCAGGTGCTGCTAACACTGGGTAACCTCAAAATATATATCAGTCATCTTTCAAATGTGCACAGCTGTCTGCACACACACATAATCCCTGTCCTCCTGACCCACAGAATTCCTAGGAATCCCTGGCATGGAAAGGGTACCTTGGCAGGGCATTGCTGCTGTACCTCCTGTTAGCTCTCACACCATTATCCCAGACATTCATCTCCTATCCCTGTTCAGCTCCAGTAATAATGTGTCATCCAAGACTCCTGACTCGTAATTAGGAATCATCTGCTGTTCCTCACCCTGCTCTCTTGTGTCCTGCTGTGGCTTTTCTGTCAGTCTGCTCTTGCCTGTGATATGATACAAGGTGGGAGAGCACAGGGGTTAATGCAATTATTTACATATGGTAATCCAGTGTATAGCAGGGAATTAATGAAACAGTTTGCAGCATTTCAGAGCCAAAAAGAAATTAGACTCCATCTCTTTACTGATTTTCCAAGTGAAGTGTGCTACATTGAGCATTTAAACTTTATGCTCCTTGCACAATTCCAATGTCACCTTTTTTTTTTTTTGAGAGCAAGGTGCAATCAAGCTGGATTTGGAGGAACTCAAAGGTGGTAGACATAAAAAAATTATTCATTTAGAGTTTTTGTCTTATGGAAACAGGCATACAGAATATAGTTTCACCCCTCTTTATACTTTGCATTTCTCCAAAGTGGTCACAAACCCAAAGCAAGAATGGGGTGCGGTTGCCCTTCTGAAAATAACTGCAAGTATTAAATGCTGACTTCTGTCTTAGTTCAGAATCCCGACCTACTGAAGTAGGAGGGGGAAATTGCCTTGACTTGCAGGAGGCCAGGATGCCACCCATAGAGGTGCCTGATTGCCAGAGAGGATTGGGCATCAGCTGTCTGAAAATCCCTGTAGTCTCTGGTGTCCATCATTGGCCACCCAAAAAACAAGACACTGAAATAAGCAGTGCAGGCTGAAAAAGCTGGTGCAGAATGGTTCCATGAGGATGACTAAAGCCAGCTGAGGAGCTGCACACAGGGTTTTGCATGTACGATACACATGTGATTTTCTTTGTATTTACTGCTATACTTTTGAGGAATCATTGATTAGAAATATAAATATTTATGCACGATAATAATTTTAATAGGCAATTACATTCATTATTTAAATATTTTCATAATTGCTCAGCTCACAAACACGAGCACTAAAAAAGAGCATCTGATAATATAATGCCATTATTCCTAATGATCCACAAGCAAATAAATGTTCTTTCTGATCCTGGTAATTTAAAATCTATCAGATTACAACTGCAAACATAGAGACATAGCATGTCAATGAAAGTTGTAATGGAAAGGGATGAATCCCAGAGCTTAGAGCATGTTCTTATCAGTTACAAGCACAGGCAATATAGGAAAAACAGATAGCAGAGACAGACAGTAGTTTTTTAAGGCTCTTTTTCAAATGCAGGGGCATATGAGGATAGAAATATATTCTATGACAGACTTTGTATTAAGGATGATGTTTTATTAAGTATTTAAGACTTTGAGAGTCTATGCGACAGTATCTCTGTGTGGCAAACCTGATTGAGGCCAGATGAAATTTACACCAGCTTAGATGTCATCAGAAAACTTTGGGAGCAACTTCATCCCCTGCTGCCTCCCAGCTGATTCTGCTTCCAACTGAGTAAGAATCCCAGGACAGCTCCTCAAAGCAGTGAAAATATCAGTGTTATAGTCTCAAGCCATCCTGGGGATGTTCCTGTCCCAGATGTGAGACAAAGTCTGCCTCACCGGTTTGTTCAAGCTTTATTTGGTGTAGAATCACAGAACAATTGGGAAGAATCTTTTAAGATCATCTACTCCAATCTCCCTGAAATGAGCAGGGACATCTTCTACTGGAGCAGGTTGCTCAGAGCCCTGTCCAACCTGACCTTAAATGCTTGCAGTGATGTGGGATTCACCAGCTCTCTGTGCCAGTGTTTCACCACCCTTAATATTGTAAAATATTTCATCCTCCTATCTAATCTGGTCTCTTTTAATTTAAAACCACTACCCCTTGACCTATCACAACAGACCCTACTACAAATTTTGGACTTAGAAGTCCCCTTTGATCACTAAAAGGCTGCAATAAGATTTCCCTGGAGCTTTGTGTACCTTGGGAATGGGTGAGGGTGGTAAAAGCAGAGTCTTTTAGCAAGATCTTTTCTGTTAGATCAGGTCACTAAATGCTTTTACACAGTGGAACTTGAGTATATATTAATGGTAATGAATTCCCCTGGAAATATAGTTTCATCTTCTTAAGCTTGATTGTGTCATTTCTTGGATTAATAAATATCTAAGCTGTGATAATGACAGAATTAACATTGCCAATTTAGATCAGAATGAGTATTTCCCTGAAAAAAGTCCAAAGCAAACCTTTTATGCTGTGTTCAGAAATCTGTCAGAAAGGGGTTGGAATGTGCATTACTCCTTAACAGAAGTGAGTGCAGACTTTATCCATCATAGTCTATTCCAGGGATGCTGAAGTCACAAGAATTTATGGAGGGGGAAGAAGGCACCTATAGGCATCCATGAGCAGAGGCAGGGATCCATTTTTCAGTGGAGGCAATACAGTCACTTAAACTAGGAAAACAAGCAATAAACAAAACCAGGCAGTGGCAGCTATTAAAGGTTTGAATCATTGCCATTCTGAATCATTACCATTCTGAATGCAGAATAAATAAGTGTTATTATTTAGTATGCAGAATAAGCAAGAGGTAGGTGTTTGTGAGTGTAATCAGTGATGGTGAAGCTGAGGAACAGCATCTTGGTTCTGAGCCATGCAAGATGTCACAAGAGACACCAGGCAAAATCTCAGCCCAAAATGAAATTAATGAGACTTCTACCAGTGATTTCAGCTAGATTAGGATTTATTGCCCTTTTTTTCACCACCAATAATCTTGCATTGTAATTTAATTTCTTAGCACTAATACTCTCATTTGGAGTACATCTTGTCACATTTGTATGGGATGGTGACTCTGACTCATAAAGTCAAATGGCATGAATGTTGAAAAATGTGAGGAATTCTTATACATTAAACATCTCCTTAGGAGTAGAAAACTAAAGTTAGACCAGGGAATTCATCTACAGTCTGGCTTCACTGAGAAGTTCCAATCATCTGTTCTAAATGTTGGCATAGCCATACATCTCCTCCTCCCTTTAGTTCAGACTTGTAAATGCACTGAAATCTTCCATGGTTTACCCTGAGAATGGAGAATTACTGTGCTTTCATGGTGCTGTAATTGCTCTATAACAGCTAATAATTATGCATCTGCAATATCATAAGCACAGTGTTGTGAAATCCAGTGCAAAAAATTAGGCCCTCTGTTATAACTCAGAAAACCATTTCAGAAATAGGATGAGGCTCAGTCAGCTGTGTAGACAGATGCTATTTTGTATTTGATAATATAGAGAAGGTTATCTAATCCTTTAGAGTCACTATCCATTGTTCTAGCAGGTCTGTCAAAAACGCTGCAAAAGCTACCCACAACTTTGACATAAAAAGCAAAGAAATATAGTGAGAAGAAAACTGAGCAGGGAGAAAACAGATTTCCTTGAAAAACAGATGGCACTTATGTATTTGCCTGTGTCTTTTGTGCTTTCAGTTCTGTTGCTTTAAACCACAGTGCTGGAATTTGAGTCCTGCTGCCTTTTGGAGACTCTGGCCCCAAGCAGCTCCCATGGAATGTGCTGTGTGCTCACATCCTGCACTGCACTGGTTCCATTATGGAACAGAAATAAGAAAAAGCTTTTTATTAGAAAAGTGAATTTTGTTTCAATACATTGATAGGCTTTCCTTTCCCACATATACAGAATCCATAGCCAGATGTTGCAGATCCATGTTTCCTGGGACCTGCAAGGTTCCCCCAACCTAGTGTTGTGTTAGTTTACATAAACCATAGAATTATAGATTAATTAGGGTTAGAAGGGACTTTTAAAGGTCATGTAGTCCAACCCCCCTGTAATGAGCAGGGACATCTTTAACTAGATCAGGTTTCTCAGAGCCCCAGAATACCCAGCAGTTCAAGGCTCAAATCTTCCATAAGGAATTGGTTCATCTTCAATATTCTTTTTCTGTTGTACTTTTTCCTTTTATTTAGAAAAGCAGAGGAGCAAACGGTCACAAAAGAAAGCCAGATTTTATGTGAAAAAATAATTCTACATGTTGCATTGCTCAATTTGAACATAATTATGATCTGGCATCTCCTGCAATTTTTAAAGGCTCACTAGAGTATGAGACACAGGGCATGAATGAAAAAGCCTGCCAGTGGAAAAAGAGACAGAATCCTTTCAGCTCCTCTCCTGTTGATGTTGTGCAGATTGTTAGGAGAAGGGTTGGGTCTTGTTTTTTCTTCATTTATTATCCTTTGCTGGCAGTCAAAAATAATCACCAGACCAGAAACACAGTGGGAGCTTAGAAAAAAACCCCAAAATGTGACAACAAAGGAAAGAAGGACTGCAGAAAAAGGACTGAGGAGATTGTGTTGTATGAGTGAACTTGAAAAGGGTGGATAAAACCTGGACCTGGGTAAGCTGCCCTCTGAGAAAGACTGAAATGGTAAATATTGTGTACACTAACCAGATCAGCCTCTGCTGACACAGTGGGACTGGAAACACAGGGATTGTAATTGTAGTCTTTGGTCTATGGGAATGGCATTAGGAAAATGTCATATATTGTTGAAATTATGCCCTGCTTGCAAAATTCCTTATTCTTTGAAGACTTTTACAAAACAAAAAAAAAAGGATCTAGGTTTTACAGTTCTCAAAGGACAGCTGTATGTTTAGGTCTTATTTTCTCCCTTGCCCTGGGGAAATTTCCTATTGACTGTGGCTGACAGCTACACTGCAGACCAAAATTCCTCATAAATCATGCTGTGAGTCAAGTGCATGTCTTTTCTGAAACGTGGCATCCTTGGAGGACACTGCTCTTCCCACAGACACAGCAAGTGCTGAGCAAAAGCAAGAGGTGCCAAACGGGGCAAACAGGACCATGCTGCCTCTGAGGGGGATGGGTGGGGAGCAGAGACTCCTTTCACTGAAGAGGATTCTCCCCTCAGCCAGAAAAGTCAGACATTTCAGGGTCTGTCCCACTTCCTGAGCAGGTGTCATGCTGCCTCTACAAAGCATTTGTCTGATTTTGATTGAAAGATGAGCACTTAAAAATATTTCTTCTCTTCACAGTGTGGGAGGTTTCCCCTGGCACATGCAAACTCATTTTAGATAGACTGTATTCACTGCCTCAAAATATTTTTTTGGGGTAACTGCTTTATAAATTGCTCCCTAGAAACTTTTTATATAATGCTTTAGCTATTAGCATGAAAAGAAAAATTCTATCCTCCTACAAAATTTTCCATTGTGGGCCTTTTTGGCTCCCACATGTAAAGATACCTCCTTCTAAAAAAATCTTTTTGCTACACAGCTTATTCTGAGTTGATCATCCAGGGCTGGGAGTCCTATAAATGCATTAACAGTGGACATTATACCCTTAATTTCTTTAAACAGGCTGATGTTAATACTTCTTGCAATAGAAGGTCTCTGCAAGGCCCATCTTGTCCACAGATCTGACATGCTGAGCGTGTCCCACCATGCAGGAGGACTTGACATGGGATTTGCCAGGTGGGTTTCTCTTCCTAAGGGCAGTCTGGGCACCAGGCTGCTGCCAGCTTAGCATTTTGGGCATTGTGCAGTGGAGCTGAAGGGTGTGTTGGTGTGGTAATTTTTTTCTTTACACAAACAGGATAGGATTGCTGAGAGACATTCCTTGAGTTTTATTTGCGGCATCAGCCTCATTACGTGACTGAGACAATAGAAAGATGGCAAAGCCAGCAGCAGCCAAAGATTTCTGTGTTACAGAGCATTTTAAAAACTTTCTAGCCCAGAGCATATTGCTAAAGCTTACAGACAGTTGTTTTAGCCAATCACTAAAAGCACAATTACACCTGCTCCACACAATGCTTGCTCATCCTCTTTCTATCAACAATACACAATACACCATTATTCAGCTTAAAACCTTCTCCTATCTTGCTAAGCATATTTTTCTGCAGTCTTAAGGTCTATCTTGGCCAAGCCTAAGACTCAAGCTATTTTTGAATGTCCTTGCTTGCTATACCATTGTAACTTTTTCTACTTTCAGACTTTGCAGCTGCAGCTAACTCTAAATTTTCTGTTCTTTCTCCTGATTCCTGGAAGCTTTCTTACCTTTACTAATTCCCACAGAAGGGCAAGGTTTAGTGTTTGAAAAGAGGCAATTTTTGGGTTTTCAGGGTATCCTGCCTGCCCTTCACCTGCCTTCAGAGAGGATATAGAGCTCCTGTGTACCCCATACCACTATAGATGATGTGATTTTCCAGTGTGGTACCCACACGCCAGCCTCTGAATCCAGCCCTGACTGTGCTTCACCCCAAATCAGTGAAGCCAAGCAACAGCTCTCCTTTACAAAGCTTGGTAAGCTTCTTTATACCCAACATAATTAATGATCTTTTGGTAACTACATTCTCTTAATGTCTCTCCCATTGGCTTTGGCTCAGTGCTTTATTTCCTACCCTCACAAAACCCCCAAACATTGGCAGATAAGCATCTTCAGCTTCATATCTCTGAGTGACAGATATGTTTATTTTTTTCCTCAGCTTGAACCACTACACCAAAGAGATCTTGCAGGAGCTTTGACCCAGAAAGTTCTGCTGATTGTGGCCAGAGTAGTATTGTATTTGCTGGGAAGCCCTGATGAAGGCAGGAAGGACATGACTTCGTGTTTTCAGAAGGCTAATTTATTACTTTATAATACTATATTGTATTAAATAATACTATACTAAAGAATACAGAAAGAATACTTACAGAATGCTAAAAAGATAATAATGAAATCTTGTGACTCTTTCCAGAGTCTGACACAGCTTGGCCCCGATTGGCCAAAGAGTGAAAACAACTCCCAGCAGAATGCAATGGAACAATCACCTGTGGG
>JAWWMS010000287.1:8184860-8206993 GCA_035048045.1 Chlorospingus semifuscus | reverse complement strand
CTGCAGGGACACTCAGTGGCCATGGACAGCAGAGATCTCCTGGAGGGAGGATTGGCTGTGGGAGAGATAAAGAAAAAGCTGCCCCATGAACAGCAGAGAACTGCCCCACCTCTGACAAATGGCAAATAGAATACACACTTATCTTACAACCCAGAACAGGGACATAGGGGAAGGTCCTGGCAGCTCCTCACAGAAGCCACCTCTGTATTCACTCCCCTGCCAAAACCTTGCCATGCAAACCCACCACAAATGTAAAGAGGGATTTGGATGCCCAGGATGATTCTAAATGGCTTCAGTCTGGAACTTCACTGCCCCTGAGGGAGTTAAAAGCAGTCATAGCTCACCAGTGACCCCACAGGGAGGGGCAATCTTCAGGCCCTAGACATTATTGGAGAAAAAAATTCACCTGACATGTCCTAGAAGAAACCCAATTACAACTTTAATTTCCCCAAACAGTTAGTTTCTTTCTAGAATATAATGAGTCCTTATATGAGAAATTCATATGTAAATACCAGAACCAGTGAATTAAATGGAAAGACCCCTATCAAGATGTGAAATCATAACCTGGTATTCTACATCAGCACTTTATGGATATTTAGCTCAGATGGGAAACACATCATTGCAAGTATTATATAAAAATACACTGAAGGACAGACTTTGTTTTGGCACTAAAAATACTTGAAATGAGATGACAAGTTAAAGGATGTCAGAGGTGAAGAGCCTTTTTTTTTCTGAAGCAGATTAGGAACAAAATCATCTCAGACATCAGACTCCCGGAGCTTTCCTCTCCCAGGGGGTCACGTTGCCTTCCTACCCTGTTTGTGCTCAGAAGACAGCAATGGGTAATGAACTCAATTACTGGAATTAAAACCAGAGCCAGCTCCCACTCCCTGCCCCCTGAGGAAATGCCTGGACTTTACTCCCATGGAATTGTTTGAATACATTAAAATAGTGTGGTACAGATGATATTAAAGTCCTGATTAACCCAGAGACAGAGGCAAAGGCAGAGGCACACAGAGGTCAGGGATGTTGCTCTATGTCTGAGCAGAACCATGGATTCAGCTTCATGTTTTTAGAGAAGAAATTTTAAGTCTGGTTTTATATACAGATTTTCTAAGTTCCTGAGATGTGCTGACCCTTTGAAAGTCAGCAGGATGAGGACAGTTCAGCCTGGGACTCAATGCATGTAAACACAGGTATAGAAATAATTATATCATTGGTATAAATATTAGTTCTTGCATTCTCAAAGCTGAGGAAAAGATAGCAGAATAATTTTTTTAAAAAATATTTATATTGAAGACTAGCAAAAATGGTTCATACCTCCTCACTTTCCCTCCCTGTAAGCATTTTCTGACTGAAATCACTTACTTTGGGTTAATCAGTTTCCTCAAGATTATTATAATCAAGAAAGAAACCAAAAACCCACCCCCCAAAACAAAATCTGCTGATTATGCACATACATGAGAGATGCTGCCTGTACTTCTTGATTTCCAGCAAGCATTTTGTCTCAGACAGGATTCTTTAGAAATATGTCTTAGATAGGATTTTTTAAAATAAAATATGAAATTAAAGCTTTTCTTCCCCCTAAACTAAAAGCACCACAGCTGTTTTGTTTTCTGTAGTGCTGCACTGAACACCAAGCAAAAATGCAGCTGTTAAATCAGTTGCAGATCAGCGTGGCAGGCCTAAGTACAGCTAGTTCTGCTTGTCTTGCAATTAATGTCAAGTAAAAGGAGGTGACAGTAATTGGGGTTCTTGGGAAATGAGCTTTCCTGAGAAGGGAGCAGCTCTGTGAACAGGGAAATGCAGAATGCATTGAGAGCTCCAAGTTTCAAGGAAAAAAATCCAGATTTAGGACTAAGAGGTGGCATTATGCAATTAATGAAATGCACATCTGAGGAATCCCTCTGAAATATTCAGCTGGAGCAATCCCTGGCGTATGTCTGGGAAGGAAAGAATCCCTGTCTGGTGATAATCCCATTATATCTCTGGATGGTGTTTTCCATATTTATTTTTTTCTTAAGTTATGGGATTTTACCTGGAATTAAGTCTCACTAAAATGAGTCCATCATGAAAAATGGTCCAGATAAACAACTTCTGCTGAACTTAACAACATGAAGTTCTGAGTCATATTCATTGCCTCTTATTGTATTTGCAGGGAATGCCCTGACGAAGACAGGAATGATGAATCTGACTCCATGTTGTCAGAATGCTAATTTATTACTTTATAATAATATATTATATTAAAGAATACTGTACTAAAATATACTAAAGAATACAGAAAGGATACTTGCAGAATGCTAAAAAGATAATAATGAAAACTCGTGACTCTCTCCAGAGTCCTGACACAGCTTGGCCCCGATTGGCCAAAGAGTGAAAACAACTCCCAGCAGAATGCAATGGAACAATCACCTGTGGGTAAACAGTCTCCAAACACATTCCAAAGGAGCAAAACACAGGAGAAGCAGATGAGATAAGAACTGTTTTCCTTTTCTCTGAGGCTCCTCAGCTTCCCAGGAGAACAATCCTGGGCGAAGGGATTTTTTCAGAGAATGTGAATGCCACAGAGTGGTGCCAGTCAGTCACACCCAAGCTCTTATTGTCCACTGCCAATAATTACAGTTGACATCCTTGAAGCTTTTTATGGCCTTGTTTAAGCCTGAAGCTGGTATTCCTGTCTTCTCTCCCCACTGCTCTTTTGCAGAAGCAGCTGTAGCCCATGTTCAAGTGCCTTTTGCTCTCCTAGCCTTCTTTATTTAAAAGGACTTCATAAGCTTCAGGTCAGATCTAAAGTTACTTGTTTTCTACATCTGCATTCCTGAGTCAGAAAAAATACTATGGAGGGAAAAATTAAATAAAACCCAGAAACAGCAGGAAATAGCTATATTGTGTTCTCCAGCAGTATCTCCACTTAATAAAATCACTTTTAATTATTTTTCATCTTTCTCGATAACTTGTGAAGTTAATTTCTTCAGATATTGAAGCTTTTACTTTTGCACTCCCAATGCATGATTTTCTATTTTTGAAAATCATGCATTGCAGAGCAGAATATATGCTAGTTAACAAGAATAATCATTTATCTTACTGTAATTGCACGTCATCACCCATTAGTCAGTAATAATGATTGGCAATGCAATTTTCTTGCAATAAAACTAATTAATATTCACAACATTATCTGCTGTTCAGATATTTCTAAAAGCAGAAGTTGATTTTTTTTCGCAAGCAAGTCATTAAAAGGAAAAAGAAATCATATGGAATGCTGAAATTGGTATTTTAATACATGAAAAATATAAGTAGAAAAAAGAAATCATATGGAATGTTAAAATTGTTATTTGAAGACATGAAATATATGAGTAGAAACTGGCTTAGAATGAGCATTTCCATTAGAGAATAAATTTTAAAAACTCACTCTTCTCTTTTAGTTACATCTGATGGATTTTTTCTGGAGAAGCAGCAGAGTAGTTTTAGCCAATCATAACAGCATAAAATGTCAGGAAAAGATGGAGAAAGGTTTATGATGTCTCAACAAGAGCACCTGACTTCACCTTTGAAATGAAGCACAATTTTTAGCAATGTTTCTCAATGCTTTCCCTATTGCGTCATCCTAATTAATCATGTGCTGAATTAAGGAAGTTCTTAAAGGTTTTGTGACTGATTCCACCTCACTTCTAAAATAGAAACATTATAAATATTAGTGGTAGCAGGGGACGGGGTGCCAAGACATCTGGAAAACTGCAGTTATTTTTCACTTTCTTAAAACATAGAATTAAGTGGATTATACAGTGGTTCTAAATTTAAGGCCCCATATGAAGGACTCCATGCACTTTTTGGTACTTGTCACTAATATTTTACTTACTTCCCATCAGATAATTTGGGTGATGAAGATTGTGCTCAAATGAGGTAAAATATTGCATTCTGCCAAAGCCAAATAGTTTTTTGAATGAATTGCAGTAACACATTAGCTGCTCACAACAATTCCTATTTCCTCAACTCTGAAATGCATCCCTGTGTATGATTATGAATATCTGATACATTATCCTAGGAAATATTTAGACACATTTGAAATAAGATCAGAGAAAAAATAAGCAATTTTCTGGCATTTAATCCACAGCAATTCACCTCTCAGAATTGTTTTCAAACAGACCATATGCACTTACATTCTGAATTTCTGTTAAGAAAATCTGTTACTGAAAAAAACAATATATTATTGCTTATATTGTAATTTTCCTTCCCTATAGTCAGGGAATTAGTTTATTGTTTTCATGAAAATGATGAATCACAAGGATTTCTCTGTCCAAGTCAGAGTTTTCTGCATTGGTATTTTGGTTATAAAAAAATATTTATGTCTGCATATTCTGTTATTACTCAGAGGGATTATAGCAATAAGTACCTTCATCATCATCCAGAGGAATATATTGTTTTGCTAAATTAATGAAGAAAACCTTGCTCCTCATTGTCAGAGTACCATGCTAGCCAGGGATAGAAAGTGCCCTGCCAGAGCTCACTTTGTTCAAAGAGTCACCCAGAACCTCATCCACAGAAAGGGAATTCCATGTGTAAAACATCCAGCAGGATTTGTGACTTTCATACGGAAATCAGGTGGCACATGGATTTTCTTTCTGTGGATGGACTAACTCATGTCATAGTGACCCTATGAAAATTGCAAACATTTGTTACACACTTGGAGCTCAAAATTTCTTTTGAAAAAAATCTGCCTGAATTTTGTTTACTTTGAATGTTCACAAGGTATTATTCAGAGGAATGTGACTCCTATAACATGGAGTAAGTTCTGCTTTTGCCTTGGCATGATTGAAACTCAAAGAGATGAATAAAAGATAACAGAAGTAAGCAGAGTGGAAAATAACATAAGAACAAACACTGTTCTTTACTTGTCAAGGTTTATGCTGCACAGCTATTCAAATATTCCTGTTAACAAAACCCTTCATAGCACAAAAATCCAAAAGAATGTTAATGAATAGAGATTGAAAAGGGGAGAAATTAGGGTAAAACCAAACACCTATTCAAAATTCATGCGCACGTTGCAAACCTTGCTTTTCAGAATTCAGCCAGCACATCTGTTTTGCCACATCAAAACCAAAGAACCCTGAAGGCCTCCTTGTGTTACATGTTTGTAAGGTAACTGACCCATGGCACTCAGGGTGACTAGCAAAGGATTTTAGAGAAATGCCAACAAAAGGTTGATATTTTTATTAAAGCCTTCCTTAGTGCTTTATAAAGAAAAAAAAAAAAGTCAATGCGGTTGAGGAGTTCGCCATTTTAAGAAGCTCTTGTAGAAAATACAATTCATTATATAATTATATTGCTTTTCAAACTACAATGATCTGAAAATGTTGATATTAATCAATGGTGGTCATGAATTTAGAATAATTTAGCAGCTAGGGTGTCATCATCTGTCCAGGTGCCCACTGACAGAAGTCATCAGATCTTTATGCATGGGAGCCAACCCCCCAACAGCCTCTTGCTCTCCAAGACAAGTTTATTTATAGTGAATTTGTCTCTAGCTTACAATTAGAGTGGTTTATGACTTAGAAGCAAATGTAGCTCCCTCCTCACCTTCAGTTTCCCTGACCCATGAATTTTAGTTGTTTGTTATACTAGAAACCAAAATCTCCCAAGCATAACCCTGGAGTCTTAGAAAATCTACCATGATCTGGTCTGCAACTCCAGGTTAAAAATGTTATTTGCATTTTATGTTGTTATTTTCCTAAGAGCAAGCACAAGAAATGTGTTTCACTACAGACTCACCACAGCAAACACAAGAAATTGCTGTGTTGCTTTATGTTTAGTTTCATTAAATAGCACCCCCATGAATATTTATAAATGTAGGCACGCAGAGGCAGACACAAGCAGAGCGTGCTGTGGTGCCACCCATGTGCCAAGCTGCACTGCCACCAGTGGGTCCCTTGCCAGAGAGGAGCTCTGGAAGGAATGAGCAGATGGCAGAGCAGACAAAGCAGAAAGGAAGCTTTTGATCACAACTGTTCAGTGTGTTACCCAGCAGAGCTGCAATTACGCTTCCTTGATGGCAAAGGAAGACATTCAATAATTTACTGAACCTGGAGGTTGTTGGGGCTGCAGCAGCACATTGGTGCCTTTGGACTCTGGGCTGTTTGGAGTGCTTTGTTCAGGAGAATTGGACAAAGGTTTTCATTCTTTGTGTGCATTGTGCACCAAACCTGCTCAGAGATGCTTTGTAGGTTCTGTGTAAAAACTGATAGTCCTTGCTCCAGGGTTTTCATTGCCCCAGGGAAATTGGAAACAATCCCCACCATCACTCATGTAAAAGGATCAGATTTCCAGAATGATGATGGATGAAGTTCCTAAGGTATCTAGGAACCTCAATGCTTTCTTCTGAATAGTGCCAGTGAAAGGAAACATCTTTTATTGGATGATAATTGTTGATGAAAGCTTTCCAGCTCTCTAAGAAGTTCAGTCAAAAGAAAGAATTTTATAATAAGAGAAGATAAATTTAATTACTTAGCTATTGTGAAAGAAACAGCAGACTCTGGAATGTGTTGAATGCTCTTGAAATGCTTGAAGACAGTTTCTCTGTTCTGAAACTTGCAAAACTTATTAGAATGGGTCAGATTTGAATTGGATGCCAACTGATGAAAAAGAATGGGTTAAATTCTCATCACGGGATATTTCAGTTCCATTGAAAGTATTTTTGTGTGAAAGTGGTCAACCATGTCTTCATTTTCAAATGTTATCTTGATTAATATTTTATTTTAAACAATGACATAATAGTTTGCCTAGCTATCTTTGTGAAATTAAAATGCTATATTTTCAAAATTACTTCTTATATTGCTAACACTTTTCTCTCACTCCCCTCAATAGGCATATTTGAATAACTTGCCTTGTAAAGCAGGCAGCCAAAATTTTTATTCACTGCCTCTGAAATAGATAAAAATATTGGCTTGTTATTGTTTTAAACATTTGGAAGTGAGGATGCAAGTTAAAAGAAAAAGAGGAAAGTGATATGTCACACCAAAGGCATGTAAAAATGCTTTTTTACCCTCACAGAAAGAAGTCTAAAAGTTAGGAAAGATCTTATTTAAGGATGTTTTTTCTCCTAAGATACCCTCCAAAACCTTAAGTATCAGGTACCTCCTGAGTTGGAGGTCACAGTATGCATTATTTCCCATGAATTTATTTCTTTTGGTTTCTATAATGTTTAGCACCCATAATGTCCTGCAGCAAGAAACTCTGCAGCTGGAACATGAGATGTAAGAAAAGCTGCTTTTCTGTGGTATTTTTTTTATTCTGCCCACAGCTAATTGCACTTGATGTCTCCCAGCTCTTGCACTGGAAGAGATGCTGGATAATCAATTCCTTTTTGCCTTTGCCAAGCCTGATTTACCAGACCTTTATCAAATACTCTTTCAGCTGTCTTTTCTCCAGCAGGACAAGTCCTTGTCTACTCAGTCAAAGTAAGAACAGTGTTCAATATTCCTTTTTATCTTTGTTGCCCTCCTTTGAGCCTTTTTGTAGAGGAGGATGAGAGCTGCATCGCGTGGATTGATGCAGGAGCATAAATGTTTCCTCTTTGTTCTCTCTTATTTCTCTAAAAACCCTTAGCATATTTTCTTTTTTCAATCTTTCTGAGCTATGGAAAGTGCCTGAACTACACATCATAACCCCAGTCTCACTACCCAGCTACTTTGCTGAACACAGATCTCTTCCTTTAATATGCAAAATAATTTTATATGCAAAATAACCTTTCTTTCATCCACACACCTTACATACCATTTACCCAGACTGAATTCTATTTATCCATTTTGTTTCCCAGGTCCAGTTTTGTAGTACTCTTAGGCCAACATTTGCAGCCACAATCTCTTGATCTCTCAACTTCAGAACTGTATTTTCAGCACATTTTTTCATGTATATTAAGGAATATTTTTTAAAAAATTGGATAAACTCCTAATTTGATGGTTTTATGTTGCATTTAATGACTTGTAGTTCCCTTGATCATTCATAGTATATTTCTTGAAAATTTTTCACCCTTGCTGTATCTGCTACTTTCTTGTTCTCAGATATGAAAGTGAGTTTAAGGGACACTTTACACACCGCTAACAGTTCTTCACTTTCTGGTCCTTGAACTCCTTTTGAATTCTTAGGTAAGTGTTTATTGATGCAATTTGTCCCTGTCCAATTTCTTGTTTGCTCTGTAAAATGTATTGACACCTCAATTTGATTCAGACCTTCAGACAATGCCCAGTAATGAAGGGTTCCAGTGCAGAAAACTCCCCAGGCTTTTACACAATAAATATAAAGGCAGAAAATTAATTTTGTTTCCTGGTTTTGTCCTTTTTTCCCTGAGTGCTCCTTTTGTACCTTTATTATCTATTGACTCCAGAGACCTTCTGGCTTTTTACTGCTAATGCCTTTGAAGGACAAAGTATGAAGTGTATAAAAACTGCTGGTAAATACTTTTCAATTACAACCTTTTTTTTGGTCTGTCTTTCTGTGTCTCTTACATTCAGCTTGCCAACAGCTGTATTCTGTGTTTTTCTCATTTGAAGAGAACCTTAGGTTTTCTGAAAGCTGCTACTCAACTTGAACCACCTCCCTTCCCCAAAGTGTAGTCAGAGCTTCTTGTTTTTTCCTTCTCAGATGATTTCTGAAACGTGATGTGCATTGGCTTCATGCCTAAAAATGTCATTACAGTGCCTAGCTGAAGGCTGCAAAGATTTTACTCCAACATCTTCCTCTTAGAAGAAATTTAAGCCCAAGTTTATGAAAATACTTAAAAAAAGGAAGTGGTTTGGCTGTCATATCCATATACATTTATGGAAAACTCATTCACTCTGTGCCTTTGTGGCTGCCTGGAATTCCATAATCTACAGTAGTTTAGTTTGAAGAAGAGTTGTGGTCTTGAAATTGTGCACACATTAGAAAAGAAATGTTTTTACCACAGTTGAATTTTACATTGACCGTTGTTGAATTATTTCAAAAGTGAGGATTACAGCACATAATGTAGCAAGCTACTAGCTTAAGGCTTCTTCCTCCCTATTTTATTTCTTGATAGTGATGAGCCAGTAAAATCAGGAATGGAGAACAATCACACCTTCAGAGTGTAGAAAACTTTGCACTAGATGAAAATTTGATTTGTAACGTTTCCTTGAAAAAATGAAAATGGATAAAAACAACTAGGGTTGGGTTGGGGTGGGGTTGGTTGGTTGGTTGATTAGCTGGTTGATTACTTGATTGGTTGGTTCGTTGGTTGGTTAGTTGGTTGGGTGGTTGGTTTTTTTTCCTTTTTCTGAGGTTTTTCTTCTGGGGAAAGACATATTTTTGCAGTGCTGTACAGAAAATACTGTGCGTAAGTCTTTGGTAAATTGAAGAGTTAAAATGAGAGAAAGAAAAGCAGGAGACATGAAGATAAATAATTTGGGAGCTCCCATCTTGTATAGGCAAAGCCTGATGTGAATTAACTTTGAGTTACTTCTAGAAATTAGTATATTGAAAAATGAGAGTGGTTTAAGATTTGAGGTATGGCCGTTCCTTGTATCTCTGACTGACACTGAAGGTCCTGGTTCAAATCACTCAGGGAAAGGATTCTGGTAAATCCCCACCCAGTGGGATCAGCACTTTGGTTACTCAGCAGGGCTCAACTGGCTCACCAAAGACTCCCTAAACTGGTGTAGAATTAGGAGATTTATTAGTTGGGTTAGTTGAGCTGGAAAGTTGTCTTAGCTCACAGCTGGTTATTTGCTGCAGACACTTCATTTCAACTTTGCTTAAAAAGTCTTGTGAGCTTTTTCATCACTGTTTTCCTCCTGTTAATCTTGGTGATTTCACATATGAAATTTTAGACAAAGAAGGAGAATCTTGGTTTCCAGAGAGGCTCTTCCAAAGAATCTTCTCTTTCTCTCTTAGATAATTGCATAATTAAATGGATTACAAAAAGCTGTCACATTGTTGAGGACGGATGCAGACCCACACAATCATGCCTCTTGTAATGGAAGTCTCAACACTAAAAACAGGAGTGCCAAAATCAGCCTCAGAGCTCCCTCAACCAAATGGAAAGAGTGAAAATATATTTCTGCCAGTGGAGAAAACATATTTATAAGAAGGCAAGGAGATGATTCAAAACCTCCAGAGAGTTTTGTGGCTAAATCCCAACATTTTTCTTGGAAAATATACTCCACAGCAGAACAGCCATTTGTCTTAACACCCCATGGCTGCCTACAAACAAAGTGTTCTGCCAGTGACTGGCACAAACTTCAAGCTGCAGCCAGAAATCAAGCTGGTCCTTTTTATTCTTTCCTGGTTTGCTATTTTTTTCAATCTCTCAAGGGCACATCTCATAGCCTGGATGAGAGCACAGAGAAAAGCAGATGGCAACACCATTTGCAGCCTGAGTGACAGCAGAGGATGCCAAAACGCTGATTAATGGCCTCGTCCCCTCACAAATCTTTGTGAACTCAACTCTACTCAATTGGGTAGCATTATCTGAGCACCCAGAACAGGATAGGCACCTCCCTAAAGACTAAAAGCTTGATCCCAAAAGGATCTCCAGGCTTTGTTCAACACTGTGCACCCTAAAACTAAATCACTGCAATAGGAAAAGGCTGGGGCAGGTCACTGACTACGCTGCAGCTTGGGAATTAGGAGAGGGACTATAACACCTTCTGCTCTAGAATGGCTTGTAAGGAGAGGATTTTAAGAGGCCATTAATCCATTTTGCTGTTCTAGAGTTGCCTTTTTCCCCCAGAATGTGGCAAAGCTCCAGAGCAGGGCCATCTGACCATGTTCTAACAACTCCAGAGCAGCCTAGGTGGGATTGGCTGCACAGGCAGAGGAGGAGCTGCGGCCACAGGGGTCTGGGTAGGAAGAAATTAAACCCAGGGAAAAGTGATTTCACTCAAAATCTGCTCTCAGAGAAATACTGGATGAGATGTTGGAAGCCTAATGGTTGCCATGGAGTTTGGCACACAGGGAGGGGTCCTTTGCCTGTTTTAGGACAGAGGCTTCTATTGCAAGATCTACCTTTCAGCTTCAATTAGTAATATAGATCTTCTCAATAAATATAGATCTCTTCAATGGATGTTCCTCTTCATCTAGTGCCTATTTTTACATATTATCCAGAAGGGATATAAATAATGAATATCCTCTGAGCCACTGGTTCAGCCCTGGAGCAGCAGGACACCCAAAGGGTATGGGAAAATGACACAAGTTTAGATAAGATTTTCACACAATGTGTCATCCCAGAGTGAGGTCAGACCTCTCAGGAGATAAAGGATGTGGGATTTGCCAGGTTAAATTGGCCAATACAGAGAGAAGGGAGAAATATAAAAGAAAATGAGCAAGAAAACCTTTATTCTACTTCAGGTGGTGAATGGCAGAGTGATGTGCATGAGGAGGATGCCCACAGGGGAAGGTGGTTATATTAATAACAATTTCTTGTTAGCATTTGGATCTGATTTTCTTATGCACTGACAGGGCAGAGCTTCCAGAAGCACCACACTGTATCCCACAGGGATGGGCAGTGCAGGAATGTCTGCTCTTGTATCCAGCTGGAAAAATCTTCCTGTCCAGGAGGTTCTGCTCTGCTGCAATCCAAGTGCAGGACTGTGTTGTGGGAGGGCACTTGGCAGCATGTTAGAGTTCCTGTAGGGAGGTTGTGGTCCCCATCTTTCAAAGCAATATTGCT
Organism: Chlorospingus semifuscus; assembly: GCA_035048045.1. Classification (NCBI taxonomy): domain Eukaryota; kingdom Metazoa; phylum Chordata; class Aves; order Passeriformes; family Passerellidae; genus Chlorospingus; species Chlorospingus semifuscus. Next base: position 8,195,316 of record JAWWMS010000287.1, on the reverse strand, counting down.
CTTCTTCCAGGGAAAGCCATGTGGGCTCAATATTATATTAAAAACGATTCCACTGATTGGTTTTGTAATATCTTTCTCCCTGAAGGAGATGGTCCAGCCTTATTGGGATAACAGTTTCTCATTAATTTGACTATTAAAACTTTATCTGTAAGATACTTAATATGGAATAAAAGCAGAACCAGATACCTTACAATATTTTAGTTGTGTGTATCTCTCTGCATTCAATGATTTTACTTTTGCTTATCACAAATCTACATGTAATGATTTTAGTTATAATTTTCTTGAATACTTAGTCTGAATTGTGTGGTTGGAAAATTAGAACAAATTGCCATTTAAAGTAGTCCTTCATAACTGATTGAAAGTGAACCTTTGTGTCTTGTAACTCAGAGGCCAAATGAAGTTTTATTCAGGAGGTGACCCAGGTGTTTTGAGTTTGTTGACATTTGTTCCTTCCTTTTCTCAGTGCTGTACCAAGTGTCAGATGATGATTTCTCCTGTTAGAAGAAGGAAAAACGATCAGAGTAGCTGCATCATTTCTGTCGGGGTAAAACTCACGTATGAGGAGGTGATTGTCACAAAAAGGCATTCAGACATCTGAAAATGATCACTGGGGACCTGCTGTGATCTTTGAGCTTGTCTAAACCTCTGATCCCAAAATTCTTCCTGGTTTATACAGGCACTATGGTCATGGACATTCTGGAAGCCCGTGGAGCAGTGTTTCCCCAAAGCCTTCCAGTGGACATTCTCTCCACTGACTCTGGATTTTTGTGCTGTTTTTCTCTCCTTGCAGAGAGAATTTCATCAATTTATCTCTACCATATCCTACTCTCCCAGAGCATTTGGTTTCCACTCTTTGGTCAATCAGACCATGTGACTTGGGCTTTCTGATATCTGCAGTCTGCCAGCATCATAAATTCTGGATTGTTCCCATCCCCCTCATAGCTGACTTTTATTCATAGTTGATTTTTGGTTTTACCTCTCATACATAATTTTTATCATGTTTTCACCGAAAGGCATTCTTAAATCTCCATCATTCTCCTGCATCCTGTCTGCTGCCTTCTTATATTCTTAACAGCTGATGTGAAGATAAAATTATCAAACTGTAATGTGACCTTATTCTCTGTTTTTGACAATTTTTCATTTCTCCTTTCTTCCCTCTTGACTCTGATTGAAAAACACCATCCAACCTCTGCACTGTATTGCATTTCATCACATCTGCTGACCATTCTTTCCTTCACTGTCATGTTTCTGCTGCCTCAAGTTTCTCATTTACCACAGTTTTATTTTTCCAGTCTTCATCATATAATCCTGCTCTGCTATTTTCTACTAAAAACAAACAATCTCACACTTTATCCCATTTGCTTCTGTAGAGACCAATTTACCTTCCCATTCTCATTTATCTTTATTCTTATTTACCATGCTGTTTTCAATTCCCTCAGTTCCATGCTCAGACCCGTTAGTTCTGCCTTGTATCCTCTGCACTCGATCAATTCAAAGCACTCATGCCAAAATTTTTAATGGCCTGTTCTTAGCCAAGTCCCAGAACCTGCACTCTGTCTTCATCTCTGTGGCCTGACAGCTGCCTTCAATACTGCCACCATTCTCCTTTCCTTGAAATATTGCCTTTCCCTGATGATTCAATTTTCTCCTAGTTCTCCTCCAAGCTATTTACTCACTCACTCTTTTTCCACAGGATTCCCTCTTTAATTCCACAAACAAAACCATCTTTTTACTCTATGATAACATGATCTACACCTCAATCCCATCTGCCTCTCTTCTGGTAAAAGGTAAAATTGCTTCCAGTTAGTTTTGTGGCTTAAGGATGTGTTGTCACCTGGTCTCCTCCTGTTCCCTTCACTTCCTCCCTGGCACCTCATTTCACACACAGGCTGTAAGGGTTTTAAGGATTTTGTGTGTGGACCCTCCTTTTTCCTCTGCAGGTAAGGGATCCTCATCCCTGAGTACGTTTTTATTCTGGAAACTGGGACAAAAGCAAAGGCTGTTAACCACAAAACCTCAGATTGTGCATTATGTGCAGCCTGGTGACCTGACACTTTTGGGGGAAAATTCCAGTTAAGCATCTTTTAGGGAACAATGCTTGCAAATTTTTTGCTATTTTCATCTTCCACAGCAATTTTACAAAGGATGGTTCATATTTGGCATCTCTGTACTACTGTGTACCCACAGCTCTGAGAGGCATTTCTGTCATGGGCTTTCTTGCCTTAGACTATTATCAGTCACAGCTTTGAGAAGTGAGCTCACTTGGAGTCATCTATAAAATTTAGGGTTGTTTTTATTTTCCTTTCTTCTGCTTTCTATTTTTACCAGAAAAAAAAAATGTACTTACATCATAGCAGAAAAATAAACTAAGATATAAAATTACCCTGAGAGAAGAAATTACAGCCTAAACCCACAAGAGGTATGTGATTTTATTTGTTCCTTTGTTTGAATGACCTCTTGCTGACAAACTCAAGGGTCATTATTGTGGAAACTTTCAGGCAAAAATGATGTCACCAGAAATCATTTTAATGGAGCCTCATCTTCACATCCTATTGATTTATCTGCTAAGTATGAAGGGAAATCAATAAGCAGAATAATTTTCACATCTTTTAAACTTCTAGAGTAGCCAAAAAATATTGTCTGGTGCAGACATGAATCATTGGAAAGAAAAACCATAGCTGTTGATAGGCACAAAAACATTTCTTTATATTAAGAAGATGATTTTTATGTCTTGCCTACCATCTTTTGTTTGACATATTTTTACTAAGGGGGAATTTCACATAGTGACAGCAGGGATAAAAAACTTGAGGTTTTCCATATTAAAAAGAGAGATCATCAGAGGGCAGAAGCCAGGCCCAGCAGCCCAGGAGGAATACAGACAATTTGTCAAAGGATCCGTGGGTAAGGCTAGGAAACTTACAGCTCTTATAGAATTAAATATGGCCAGAGATGTTAAGGGAAAAATAACTTTTATGGGTATGTCAGTGATTAAAGGAAGAACAGGGGAAATGTGGGCCCTGTCCAGAAGCAAACCAGAAAACTTGGGCACCTGGATATAGAGAAGGCTGAAGGAGGCTGGAACTGAATCATCTTTAAGGTCCCTTGCAACCCAAATCACTCTGTGATTGTATAATTCCAGCTAAATCCATACAGATTAATTAATCACAGAGCCATAGAATAATTTAGGTTGGAAAAGACCTTAGGATTACTGAGTCCAAACGTGTTTGCTTACTGGAACAGAAGACCTCAGCTGGCTTCTCTGCTGCTTTTAAATGAGGAACTTCATTCCAGAAACTGCAAATGGAAGATAGCTCTGGAATATTAATTCAGGGAACCCAATTTAGGAGCTTTTTACCGTGGGTTATTTAGGGAGAGCAGGATGAAGGGATCTTAATGGGAGCTGTATTCCTCCTTCCCCTCCACCTGGCCACTTCAGTGGCATTAAACTCACATTACAGTACAGAACTGCAAAATAAAGCAGATCATTAATTATCCTATAAACTCATTTAAATCCTGGACAAAGGTGTAAATTAAAATTTGAAATTTTTTATTTGCATGGAAAGTGCTTTATGTCTGCTGCCATTTCTTCCCTCCAGGCTAATTTCAATGTAGTTATCAGTGAGAGGAATGCTCCTGAGAAACAACAGAGAACAGTGGTTTTCCAGGTGAATCACAAGACATTGGAAGATGAAATAAGGTATTTCGTGTTTTATGGAAAATACAGGTATTTGTGTTTTATGGAACAGTGGTTTTCCAGGTGAATCACAAGACACCGGAAGATGAAATAAGGTATTTCGTGTTTTATGGAAAACACAAGGTGAATGTTTACCTTCCATGGGTGCTTTGTCTGATTATCTATAAAGACTAAATTGTTGTAGTTTGATTATTTAATGATCAATATGATCAAAATTGCAATAAATTAAATGCTATTTTGTGGGGGTATTTTTCTGATTATCAAGGGGTTCTTTATTAATAATCCTAAATATATTTCTTGAAAATATTTCTTTCACGAAGCAAGAAACACATTTTTCAATGTTTTCAGATCATTCATTTGTGGGGTCTGTACCTTATGACGCCTCATAGGGGCTGAGCCTAGTTACTTGTTATTTGATAGGGTCAAATCCTAAGTCACAAAGAGCTATTTTAATTATAAATATGTTACTATAAATATGCAAAAAACATTTAAAATGTGTGGTCTAGCTGCAAGATTTGAATGCATTAATTGACAAAATAATCTAGCTAGTGATGAAAAGTAATTTTGGCCAGCTATCTCCCTTGGGTGCCCATTTATTTTCACCACTCACTTCACAGACACTGGCCTTCACCTCACTCATCACAGTCGGAATGAAAAGAAATAAAACCAAGGAAGTTTGATTTGCAAGTAATCATAGATTGAAACTTTGAAGCGAAACTTTGGCAGCTTCATTCTGTGAATGAGCTGTCAGTTTGTCACCTCACCTGGCCCTCTGTGGAGCTGGCTGGGAAAGGAGCAACCTTCCAGACCCTTCCAGATCCACAATATCCTAAAGGCATCTGCAGTTTGACAAGTAGCAGCGGATGATGTTGTGTCAAATTCTGTTACGTCGCAGTTTGATAAAATAATTTTTCTAAGTATCGCAATTTTGTGTGCTGCTGAAGCCATGGATGCATGAATATGCATTCAAAGTGTAATATTGTAAGAGAAAAAGTGATGGTTTCTATGAGTTCAAGTGGGAACTCTTCTCCAAGACCTTTTCATTGACAAAAGGATGTATTGGAGTGTCATGTCTGCACACCAGACTCTTCCATTTTTCCACTCCCCAAACTCAGAGGATGCAGGCTCTGAATTTTACCACCAACTTTTACAAGCAGGCTCAGCTCCAAGCAGTTTCTTTCCCCTTGGCCACTTGCCAGATTAAAAGCATTCCATGTTTCCTCACAAGCACTGACCTCCTCACCAGCCTCCAGCTGAGCCTGCTTATCCTGTACCGAGGATAAAAACAAGGCTTGCTCCTTCTCTGCCTGCATAAACTCTTTACTGCAATTATGCTCCTCTGGCAGATGAAACACCTCGCTAATTCAGAAAAAGAATTTTTACATGAAGGGCACATCTTCCTCAAGGCTTTCCAAACTGAATTAGTATTCAATTTAAATCTTTCTTCACCTCCTAATCTTTGAAAATCTAATCATGCGTTTTTCCTTTCATTGCATTACCGCATCAAAACAAAATTTGTTGTAGATACTTATTCTAAATTCACTGTCTTTGTTTTCAACAACATTATCTTGAACAGCCATAGTTTCTAGAAACCTCATCTGCAGAGTCTTTTTTTGTCCTTTTAGTTTAAATATCTATTGGTGTATTGGCAGTTTGTTTTGTTTTGTTTTGTGGTTTTTGGTGGGTTTTTTTTGGTTGTTGTTGTTGTTGTTTTTTCAGGGTTTTTTGTGTTGGTTTTTTGTGGATTTGTTTGTTTTTATTTCATGGTTTTGTTTGTTTGTTTAGGTGGGGTTTTGTTTTGTTTGTTTGTTTTTGTTGTTGTTGGGTTTGGGGTTTTTTTTTGGTAGAAGAATAATGAAGCCTTTTTCAAATAAACTACCAACCAAGGACAATGTAAATTGGCTTAAGCAGATTGATTTCATCAGGGAATTGTAAAGTGCTCTCTGGGTATATTTACAACTGTTACCTCTATCAGCTTCATACAATCTTAATTGTGTATCGACTTCTGAAGAAAATTCTGCAAGGTCAAACTCCAGTCAAAACTTTGAAGAGCATTTGAAAATATTAATTATATTTATCAATTTTATAAGTATTTGGTAACTGTGCTAATGTATGGACTGAAAAGGTTCAATCTTACAGTTGCTTCCAGCAGATATGCAGCAAATCAACAATGTTTTAATGATTGTTCTTACTGTTAGTACAGAAATTAGTGATGCTTTGCTGTATCTGAACTGACCTCCAAATGTTTAGCCTGGGATTGTGGAGTAGCCCTTGAACTGAGCAATTTAGAATGGAGAAGATATTCAACCCTGATTTTTGAGAAGAACCAAGGGCAGGAGTTTGGGGACAACCCAGCCCCAAAAGCTGCCTCAGGTCTTCTGGCTTGTCTGAGTTTGGGGCAAAAGGTGAGAGCTCAGCAGGCATTCCTTCCTTTCCTTCTGTTTTCCAGCTAGCTGTGTAACCCTGGACATGGAAATAACAACCTGGTTTGAGAGAATGTGTCACCGATCCCTGCATTTCCCAAAATCATCAATACCCCTCCTAAGTAACAAAGCTACCTGTAAAATCACAGAAAAAAAATTCTAGGGAAAAAAAAACCCAAAATGACTCTTGTAACAAATGCTGGGCCATTTACAGAAGAATGTGGATTCCTCCCTGAAATAAATGCTTTTACAGGTTTCAAAGGTCCTGCTAACATGGTAAAGAGAGATAGATATTTCCTGAAACCTGTATCATGTCCATTTTATTCCTTGCTGACAAAAGCCCATTAACATTCTTGACAACTTCCAGTTTTTATGTGTTCTAGATAAACCTCCTTCCAGCCTTATCTTGGTTGATTTTTAAAGGGCTCAGCCTCAGAGATGGCCTTTTCTAATATTAGGGTCAGAGTCAGGGAAAGCAGAGCTGCCATGATCATTTGACATCTCTTAGGATGATACCCAAAAAATTACAGTGGAGATGGTTTTTTTCCATCCCTAATTTGAGATTCCAGAGTTTCTCCTTCCATGTGCAACAGAGTGTTTCTGTCAATGGATTAAAGGTTTTTTCTTCCAGCAGTGCCCACGCTGGGCTGGTGGCAAGGCCGGTCAAGGGGCTTGGACATTTCTGGAAGAGCCAGTCCATAATTTTATACATTTGTGAGAGTTTGTAGGATTTTAACAGTGAATCCATCAGGAAGTCTTTCAAGAAGGAATAACTTTTAGACAGTGGGTCATGAGGAAACTCATGATCATAAAGCAAAGTAAAAAGAGGAGATTTTGCAGCTCAGATCTTTGTTTGAAATTATCTGAAGAAACAAACACATTTTCCCCAGGCAGCTGTTTAAAATGTATTGGAGTAGCTGCTTGCATTATTTATCTCATTCTGGGTGTCTGAGTTGATTGTGCTGGCTAACTCTTCCAAGCAGGAAAGTTCTGATTAAACCATGTGTGCCTAACTGCCTTTTTCAACTCAAAACCAACTGTACAGAAGAAGTTGGCATGTGCAATCATCTCCTCATCATTTATGAGCCATGGTTTATTCAATTTCCATTTCTATTTCAGTCTGTCTTAAACAAACACAGCCTATTTTTCACTTTGTATTTGAAATATTTCATGATACTTCAGTCTAGATTTATATCCTGAAAAGCCTTGGAAAATGATACAAAGGAATTTAAAATCTTGTATTTAGTTACAACTGACAAATTTTGGGGCAGATTACCATTTATTCCTATGTAACAGTCATTATGTCTAATCCTATATTTTCTTGGATTGTTTTTAATGACAAAAATAATCTAGCAAATTAATAAAAATATTTCATTCATTCATGTCCTAGGCAGTGCTTTTCAGCAAATATTTCTTACACTATCATTGACTGAAAAGAAGTAGCTCCGTGAGGTCCCTGAGGAATTTCTCAGATTTATATACTTGTTTTTCCAAACAGCTGAGAACAATGCAAGACTCCTGTCTAGTGTCTGTTGAAGGGAAAGGAAAGGTTCTTCTCTGTATGTGACAAAATTTTCTATATTCTACCAAAGAGCTCTCAAACAAGGTATTGTGAGAATATCCCCAAATGCTGCCTCTTACCTGGTTTGTATCAAAATATTTTTGTGCTCTGTTTTGCATCAAAACTATTTTTCTGAAATAGTGACATCAGTAAGAAGCCCTGCACTAAAAATTAGAGTATTTCATAAAGCTGAAGGAAAGTCTGTCAGGAAATCAGAAATATTAGACAAAAAAGGGCTTATGTAAAGATATCAAGACCTCAAAGATTTCTTTGTGCATGCTTAAGAGATGCTCCAGTTAAAAGAATGGATTCACAGAGCTGACACTTTTGGTCCTTAAAGGATCCTAGTGAATTTGTGAAGCTTGTAGTTCATGACAAAGCCAAATTTAAACCTGAATGCAATTAAGAAATAGTTAGAGATCTCCTACTGAGAGTCTTGATAAAAGATATGTCATAAAAATCAGTATTGTGAATGTGAAATTGCTATATTGTTGTGGCTCAGAATTGTTTTGGCACCTATTAAATGGTTTTTAGTCAATCTGTGCACTGGGATCCAGATAAATAGATTCTAAATGCAGATCCTCAGGAGGACCTCATAGAAGGTAAAGCTTGCCATATTCCATTAGCAGTGAAAATGAAGTTGAAAAATTCATGTTCAAGGTAATTGCTAAGGATTTGTGTGAGGTACCACCACCAAGGTAATCACCCTTCACATGTAATTTGTGATCAAACCTCTGTTCAAATCAGTGGAACCCTGTTGATTTACTGTGGTTTGGCATTTGCTGGTAGATTTTAAAATTCAATTAATAGATGCAGAGAAAAATAATTTTGTAGTTCACGCAATCTGCTACAGGAAGGTTTACAAGTGATTTGGAGCAAGTGACAAAAGAGAGAAGCTCATGCCTTTTTCTCCTGTATTTGGTTGAATGGCCAAGAATGCACATCTGGAGAAAAAGTCAGAGAAGGAGTTGTTTTTGGAAGGGCACTTAAATTCTAGGTAAGGAAATACACCAAGGCATAGAGAGGGCCACAGTGGAGGTGAAACACTGCAGTGTGGTGTGGTTTGGTTTAGCTGAAATGGAAATTGGCGCCTCTCCATGCTTGTCTGAGAAAATATTAACAAACACAGAATTGTCTGCAATGGTTTTAGAGAACAGGATATTTAGAATAATATATTATGAATATATATTGAGAGAAAGAGAGCAGCATCATCAGTTTTGCTTATCAGCTGGGGTTCTGCCCAATATACTCACAAAAATGATGAGGCTGTCTTCCTGCCTGGCTGCAGCAGATGTGGGGAGCATGACTGACACTCCTTCCGTGCCATTATCACAGACAGATTGCTATCAGAGAGTCAATCTCCTCCCAGCCTTGCCATGTGTCTCCAGGCTCTGACAGCACAGACATCAGGCATATTTTAAGCTGCCTGTAGATTCCAGAATGAATGAGAGATTTAATATGGGGAAATGTCCACTGATAAAACGGACTTATTTACCATGCCCACTCTATACTGCATTCCAACAGAGGCGGATAAAAAGCAAGAAATAATAATAAAGAAAATGTATAGGGGGATTTATTCATATGTGATGTTGTCCATCACCAGTAAAATGTTTTCCTCACTGCAGGACAGAAAACCTGGAGAAGGGGGTGAAGGCAATATATGTTCTGCTAAGCAGAATTTGGAGCAAGAAAAAATAATTTATAGAAAGAGTAGTAATGTTTGTGAAGACCACCTGTAACCCAATCTGTTATCAATGAGCACAGGAGTCCTCTCAGATATGGGAGGGGAAAGGTTTGATGCCAGCTGATAGGGAAAGGTTGGATATTTTATATCTCCAGATGTGTTACTGAAAACCTCTGCTGCTATCACAAATAAGCTGAATTTATGTCTGTAAGTATAGTACCAAAAATGCAACACAGATCACATAATCTTGTTTTCCAGCCAGACCACTTAGCAATGCACATAAAAATATCACATAAAAGGAGTCTAATGCCTCAGATCTTTACAAATGTCTAACAAATAACAGTTTGAGAGAGAGGAAAAACATTATGCATAAAACATCATCAATATATGTTGCCTTATTCAAAGAACATATTTATGTGTTTTGGACATTTGCATTTTACAGTTTGCCATGAAATATTCTCTTTCCTTGGTTTCAGAGAAGAGGCAGACAGCTGGTGGAGCCACAGATATAAGAATGTTTTCTCTTTTAAATGCCTTTGACTGTTGCCTTCCACAGGGACAGAGATCAGCTGGGAGAGGGAGCAAAGTTTATCTGTGCTGTGTCAGCCTGTGGCAGAAGGATTCTGAATTCTTGGAAGAACTCCTCTATAGAGGTACAGCATTAAACATATGCCAGAGATAGGTTCTGGACTAGGGAAAATATTTAAAAATCACTTTTCAGCATGATCTCCCTATTGTTGGGTTTTGGGGTTTTTTTTGTGAGCTTCAGATAAATCCTTAATGTTGTCTTAGCCCTCCCATTGTGGGAGTGGGGACAGGGGAAAAAGACTTGATTAAAAAATAGTTGTAAATATTGTTTACACTTTTTATTCCAAATTATGAAATTATGCTTTATCATGATTATAAATTTAATAGATTGCTGAAGAGAAGTGGTGGAATCACCATCTCTGGAAGTGTTCAAGAAACAGAAGCTGTGGTGTTTATAGACACAGTTTTGGTAATGCTAGATTAATTATTGGACTCAATGATCTTGGAGGTTTTTCCAACCTTAATAATTCCATATCAAGAATTATTTACGTATATAATTATGTATA
>JAWWMS010000287.1:8159044-8174148 GCA_035048045.1 Chlorospingus semifuscus | reverse complement strand
AAAGGAAAGGAAAGGAAAGGAAAGGAAAGGAAAGGAAAGGAAAGGAAAGGAAAGGAAAGGAAAGGAAAGGGAGAAAAAGAGAAAAAGAAGAGAAAAGAAAGGAGAAAGAAGAAAAGAAAGAAGAAAAATATAGAACCCAGTTATTCCCTCCTGTTAAAAAATGTAATTGCATGAAAATTTGCAGCCTCCTGCAATGAGAGCCTTGCTGCATCCTCTTGGAGCATCCATCCATGCCTTCAGCAGCACAGCTGCCCCAGCAGTTCTCTTTTGCTGAGAACCCAAGGGGTTAACCTTTGGGCTGCTGTGGGGCAGAGCTGGCAGGCTGGTTGGTAACAGAGCCCTTGTTAATGTTGTGGTGCCACTCTTTGCTCTGCTCTGAGCAGCTCCAAGCAGCCCAGGGACCCAGGGCATGCCTGAGCACTCCAAATGTTCAGCAATAAAAATACCAAGGATTATTTATAGGCAGATTCACTCAGCAAAAAAAATCAGTGTGCTGGAGTGGCCAGGTGGAAGGAAGGTAAGAAGCCATGAGATTTGCAGCTCTCTGCCCATCATTCCAAAATATCTCACTTCAGTTGTTCACCCTGTGTGATACACTGCCCATTGGAGAGGAATCTCACCCAGTATGAAAGGCTTTCATCACAATTTTAGGCTGAAGTATTAAGAAATACTTAAATACTTTTTTAATTAAAAAATTTGTGCTGTAAATACCTCAAGATTGGCAAATCCTGATGACAATGCCCTCTAAATTCTTCACATTTTTACAGCTGTGCAGTTATAACTGACCTCTGTTGGAAACATGTATTGATTTCAAAGCTCCATTTAAAAGGAGATGAATCCAAAACTGTGCCAAAAAGCACCATATTTTCCAGAGATAATGGAGAATGTTCTTTGACTAAAATAAGTTTTTTGCTGCTCTGTCACTACTCTGTTATATATGTGCCTCATGGCACCTATTGTCGAGCTAAAACAGTCATTCAACATTTCACTGCTTAATGTAATTTTTTTAATAAGATCATTTATTTTTATTACTGATCATTCAAGCAGGATTTATAAGTTGTATTCCCCTCACCATTTCCAAACACAGTTATCTCCCAAAGGTAAAAAATCTCAGAATGAGTATAAAAATTGAATTACACCAATATGTTTTTATTCTGCTCCAGCTCTTTCCCCACTGTTCTATAATTAAAATTCTATGTGGAATATAACATTGAAGAAATAAATCTTACAGTGTTTAATCAGAGAAGATTCAGGGAAATAAATCACTAAGGAAACAGTGAAACATCTTCTTGCAATGAATGCATAAAGGAAAAGGTAAATCCTCAGACAAATGGATAGTTCTGTGGAGATGTTTTTCTTATTTTAACAGGCAAAAATTAATTTTAATGTCATAGACCTGACTCTGCCTGTTCATTTGTGAGTGCATGGGCTGGGGCTGCTTAAGGAAGCTGAGAAAAACTGAAGGAAAAAGAAATATCTGAGATCATGGGGTGCTCAAGCATCAGCAAAACCTCTCAGTCTGACAGAGATGCTCTCTAAATATTTTGTGGTTGTTGTGTTACCAAGGGAATTGTGAAAGAAAGAGACTTAAAATATTTTTTTCCAGTAGAACAACTCATGTCATAAAGTTTGCTATTGCAAAATCTGCTGTCTATAATTTTGTGGGCTGAAATTTATTGTTCCAGAAAGAAACACTCCCAAACTGCAAGTTGTGCTACCACAAATATCATTACTAACAATAATCAGAAAATAAGTAAGCAAATACCACACCATGAATAAAGGAAGAATTCACTCTTTGGAATGAGTCTTACTGCAGAATAAGTAGACTTGCCTGGAACATTTCCTGGAGGATTTGTTGGTACAAATATCTTTGGTTGGAGCAGCATCCCTGTCAACACTGAATTACAGCAGGCATCTTGCCTTGGCAATTCCAAATCTTTAATGCTTTACTGAGCTCAAATTTTTCTATTTTAACAGCTGACACTAATCTGGGATCAATAAAAGGGATGGTTTTCCCCAAGGATTTTCTTCTAATCATTGAGCTTTTGTTCATAAACACAGAACCTTTGCTGTTGCAGAAATTGCAGGGTGGAATTTCTCAGTTTGCTATTAAGAACTGAGGCTACTTGATCCCTGAGTTAAGAAAATAATTAAGTATGTGCTTAAGCTTAATTGACTGAGTGAAAACAAAGTGACTGCTGCATTTCATTGAAGAGTAAAGCTTAAACATGTCAATGTTCTCTTGGGTTAAGCTTTGGTTACACTCTTGGTATATCACACCATTGATGGAAATAAAGTTTTCATACACACATTTTTCCATAAGTGATCAGGATTTAAAACACTGTAGGAAACTCACCAATCCTCACATAATAAATCCTTATATATAAATCCTCCTGTGTCTTAATTGTCACTAAAATTTGAATGAAATTGGAGTTTCCCTTAAATTTTTTTTTCTCTGCAGAGTCTGCATCTGCCTTGCACTCAGGGATAACAGCAGAATTTCACATTCTGGACTATGCAAAGAACAAGGTGATGGTAGAAAAAATTAGCTCTTTGTTTGGTAAATCATTATCATTAATGAGTATACAAGTATAGCTTTTCTGATTTTTGAAAAAGACCTTTCACATCACCTGAGACAAAAGGGTCAAATCTCACATTAGAGATCCTACTCCAATTTGGCTGCTAATAATGGAAAAAGCAACTGAATATCCAGATTCAGCAAAACCATTTAAACAGTCAGTTAATGAGTAATTTCTTTCACCTGAGTGTCTGTACTAAACAGCTTGGAATTGTGATAATTTTAATTTGCACTTGTATTTTATTTATCATCTGAGGAGTTCAATGTCCTTTGCAAACATTGCAATAAATCTTTCCAAAGAGCAACTCAGTTTCCCCTTGAGTGGGCATTTCTAATGTCTTTTCTTTCCCAGCATGTATTTAGCTGGAGAAGTAAAAATATGAAATGCACGAGTAGAATTTGAGCACACATTGATTTGTTGATATATGGGTACCTGATTGCCTTTGAACCCTAGAATATTGAACCCTAGAACCTCAAAATCAAAATAATTCAGCAGATATCTGCTTCAGCAGTGTCAGTCAGGACACTTCACTTTAAAAGAAAAACTTGATCAGCTGTAATTCCTATTTCCAAACCTTTGCCAGCTGGAATTTTGTGAAGATTGTAGATTAAAAAAACCAAAAAAAGTCTGTATTAAAGCATGTTAAATAGCATCTGACAAAAATAGAAACTTACTAATCAAATGTAACAGACTCATTAATGAAGGATCACTAATTGCTCTCATTTCACATTAATTACTGTAAGATGCATAGTCTAATGGCCTTTGATTACTAAGTCTTTGTGGAGAAAGCAGAAACATTATTGACTTTCCTCCTCCTTCCCACACAAATTAAAAGAAATTAACATAGAACTGAATCCAAACAACTTTAAAAAAGAGTATTTTGGGAAAACAGCTTCCTCTTCTCTCTCTTCAGCTAAGGATCCACATTTTTGAAGGACACATTCATTCTTCTTTTTTATCCTCTCAAATGTTCCAGGAAAGGTAATTTTTTTCCCCCTTCTATTTTCTGTCTGTCAGCAGAACTTATCCACAGATGATAATGAAAACATTTGTGAATGTTTCTTTTCATAACTATTTTTTTATACTATTTCTGTTGTAGTGTGCCTAATGATACTTCCAGTATAATTTTTTTTCTCCTGCTAGTGCCTGCCTATACTCTTCCCTCATCAGTCAAAACTGCCTTGAATTTATACACCAAGGCCCTCTTTTAAATTTTACGTTTTCCTATACGCAGATCTTGTATTTGTTGCTGATTTTTCCATTGTTGGCAGTCAAAAAACAGGCTATAGATCAGTTTAGTTATTAATTCAGCAAAGATCTGAAAGTGAATCACTAAATATTACATTTTTAATGGTATAAAACCTGACATCTTCAGGCTGATTAAGTCTTAAATCTTTTTGCTTCTTATTTTCTCATTGCTGCTGTGTCTTGACCAACTATTGAGATCAATCAGCTCCAAAATTATTTTCACCTTCCCTGCTTGGTTTGGCACATCTGCATAGCCCATGCAGCCCTCTGATATGTTTGGGCTGTTGCAAATAAATAATTGACTTATTCCCTCTTGCCTTCTCTGACAGCAAGAAGCTCAGTCACACCAAACTCCAGGGATGAGCTGCAATTCCAGCTTTTCTTCTCAAGGGAAGGGGTTTTAAAACACCACCCACAAACCCCCATGGGAGCAGGATTCTGTGGAGGATGTTTGAGCAGGCAGAGCCATTTGGTGGCACAATTTCCAAACCCCTGCAGGGATCTGCTCATCCTTGGTGGGATCTGCTCATCCTTGGTGGGATCTGCTCTTGGAGCAGGAGCAGGGAAAGCCTTTGGTGAGCAGCTGAGGGACAGCAGATGTCTAATGGCAGTGGTGTTTATGTCCTTCCTGTGGCATCTCCTACCTCAGCTTGCACTAAAAACCTCAGTCAGTACCTGTTTTATGGATGAATATAGTTTTACAACAATAACATAAAGCTGCAGTGCTGAAGAAATCAGAAATGTGACACCTAACACTGTAGAAATGGGGGGAAAAAAATCAATGCATTTATCCACATAAGCAGAATACTTTCATTTTTTAAAGTGATTAAAAAAGCCTTCCCTCAATTCCATCTGTGACCTTTCAGCATTTGTTTAGCATCCATTTTACTGGGGTAGTAAAGTAAAAGGTAACTCACTCTTTTGGCAGAAATTAAATTTAACAATTGCTTTATTACAGTTGCTTTAGGTAGGGAAGGTCTCTCTTGAAAGTTTTAAGACATTCTGCAAATAGTCCCAGGAGGCTGCTCAGATAAACAAAGCCTGCTTGTTCCTGAAAGGAAAAGCAAATGCAAGGGCTGTTTCTGCAGCATTATCCCAACTGTGCTGCACAGGCTGCTGCACCCAGGGGTCACTGCTGAGGATGCTACAGAGGCATCAGAGAGGGATTGTGCCTCCATTGTCAGCACACAGCATTTCCAGGCACCATTAAATATAATTTCTATATTTTTTCTTTTGTTCTCAGCAATCGCCAGATGAGATGAACATCTCTTCTTTATGAGGGCCCTCTAGGAGTGCTGCCTTAAAATCTTGCCCAGGGCTGTTTCAATGCTGTATAAATAACTGTGTAACACAAGGTATTCAAGCCAGAGCTGCAAGTCATGAGAGCTTTATAAATCCAGTTCATTCTGCATTTAAAAGGCTTGGTGAAAGAAATTAAGTTTCAAAAAAGGCACTCACTGGCCCAGCAGTTTGGCTGAGCAGGACAAACCACGGGAAGCCACATTTCAGCTGTCTAATTAGAGGCTCAGACCTGGAGGCTGGTAAGAAATATAATTCCTGTGATTTACCCAGCACCATTGGTGCTGCTACACCTCAGGTAGTGCAGTGGGTAAGTTTGAAACACTACCAAAGCCAGGCCTCTGAAATTAAGGAATTTGGCTTCTAAAATCACCTTTTACATGATGATGCCCATCCCTGAAAATGTTCAAGGCCAGGCTGGATGGGGCTAAGGGCAACCTGGTCTAGTGGAAAGTGTCCCTGCCCACAGCAAAACAAAGAAAGAGATTATTCACAGATAACTCATTACAAAATGCAGTGCTGGGAGTGATTGATGCTTATTTCTGTTTATCCCTCTAGACTGAAGCAGCTTTCTCAGGTTTCTCCAGGTGCCCATAGAACCCCTCTGACACTGCTTTAAATCTGTGAAAGTCCTGAGATGGCTTTGGGTGGATTTCTGAAAGCAGCAAAAGGAATCCTTGATCTTATGCACAGGCACATCTCAAGTGTCCCTCAGGACAACTCTCTGAGGACAATCTGCATCTGCTTCAGCTCACCAGAAATGCGAACTAAACTCAGTTTAGGTGAGTTTGTTTGTTAGTAAAGATCAAAAAAGACATTTGCAGAGACAGCCAGGCAATAACCCTGTCACAGTTGTTAATGCAGTTCCCATCCAGCACTCAGTCTTTCTGCAGCCCCGTTTGGCTCCAGGAATGAGAAGAATGGGACCATAAAAGGGAGAAAATCTGGTTAGAAAAGCTGGAAAGGAGAACAGTGAGAAAGCAAAGGGCTACCAGGAAAAGGTCCCTCCAGAAAACCACAGGGGTGAGTGAAATATGATGCTTATACACTACATAAACACAAGGATTTTTTGCTCTGAGCTTGACTGTCTCAACAATGAACTCTGCTGAGTTCCACAACGAGCTCAGTGAGCTCTCACACTTGGCCATGGTGAAGCAGAAATTGAGTATTTCTCTAGAGCAACTGCACATAAATTTTAAGTCCTATAAATGCTGTGGAAGCTCCATATCTATATCCCCACCAAATAAAATTTCCTCAGACAAAACCAGTTAGGACCTGTGAGAGTTGAAGCAAAGTTTCTATTTTTATGTGATAGCAGAGAAATAGAAAATACAGCACCAAATATGCTCCAAAATGCAGTTAGGTGAGCCAGAGCTAGAGAAAATTTTATATATATTCTGCAAAGATCATAATGGCAATTCAGTCAGAGAAGAAAGATTTATTTAGCTATTTCCAAGCTGATTTTATAGACACTTGTCACTGATCTTCCTATCTATTTTATGCACTAAGTTTTTGATTAAACAATGCGTTTTGTGATCTAAATTGAACTGGTGGGGGGGTTGTGCTCTTTAGAATTATAGGGATTTGTTCTACTTTTTAAATTATTCTGCATAACTGCCTTGGAACAAGGAATTTATAATGTATTACAAAATTTATATCATGTATATAATTTATATAATTTATTATATAATTTATATATAATCATATTTATATAATGATATTTATATATAATAACTATATTTATATTTGTATGTTTTGTATATTATATTTATGTATAATAATTATATATATAATTATGTAATTTATATAATGTATTACAGAATTTATAATGTATTAGACCCCCTAATAGTTTCCTCAGATAATTCCAATATCCATATGTTGAATTAAAAGCAAATAATCCAGTCTAACAGTCCAAGAGAGAGAAGCCTGTGGATTCATTTCAGTCAACCACTGTGAGTCCTAGACAGGAAGGACATTTTGTAGTTCCCTGAAAATATCAAAGCTTAAAAAGCATTTCAATAAGATAATAAGTGTATGACTTCTTTTTATATCATTTATAAAGAAAATAAGCCAAAGAAAAATGGGTTTTATTATCTCACTTTGCTCTGGCAGTGACATTACGGGAGGAGAGCACAGCTGCCATTTATGAAAAACACAACCTCCAATAACACATTTTATGGGTTTTGATTTTAGACTCTCATCCATGAGCATGCATAATGTTTTGAGGTATCATTTTTTCGCACCAATAAAAAACCTGATGTAAGATTTTATGTATGGCATTTTGTCACACAAATGGTGAAAAGTTAAAATAAGATCAGCTGAAACATTTACCACATACTTCATTATCTCCTGTGAAATGAATATCTGGATAATTGGCAAAGCAAAAATCTTTGTTATAAGGATTTATGAATTGAATAAAATTACCTTCCTCAACAGGAATTTCTGTGAGACTGAGCTTTTCTTTTCTGCTGGAAAAGATCAAGAGTTGTGAAGTGTACCCTAAGAATTTTCTTTCAAGAATAAACCTTTTTTCCTATTTTGTGTTTGACACAGAAACTGTCTTCCTCTCCTCTCTTGATTTCCCGGTTATTAATATTTAATTTAAAATAGCCTTAAAATCTCAAATCCAGCTCCTGTGTCAGTTCTTAAATCAGCCTCTTTTGCATACCACATAACTGAGACACCTGTTTGACAGAACTTTTAGCCTTTATTAGCAAGTGCAGAATATTCAAAGGGAACTGCACCTACTGGAGTCTGTCCCCATAATTCCAACATAAATTTTTGTTCTGATTATCTCTTTCTGGTATCTGTCCTTTGACTGGAAGGAAAGGGTTTTAAAGGGTAAAGAAAAGTATAAGAATTAGGCTTACTCCATAGAAAGGTGGGGAAAGTTGGCATGGATAGTTCAGAGAAAACCCATGTCTAGCACAGACTTCTAATGGGACCCCAGAAAAGTCAATTTATCACTCCCTTTTCAGCTTTAAAATAAAAAAATGTTTTCTTTCTCTTGACTTTTATTTGGAAGCTTAGAACTAGATGTACTAATCTATGAATTATGAATGTTGAATACAGTTTTACACATAATCCAATCATCTGACATTTTCGGTCTGATCTTCAAATATTAAAATATTTTAGCTCTAAAGTGACACAGCTTTCAATAACAGGAAAGCTAGGGGAGCTGGCTGTTGTTTCAGGTGTGCAGCTGCCTCTCTGCTCCTCCTGTGGTTTCCAGTCCATGATAAGGGACTGGACACTGATTTTATGGCCATGCTCATGCAGCTCATCCTTCCCTGAGCCCAGACAAACCCCCTGGCTGTGAGGGATAATGAACTCCTCATCCCAAGGACAAGGCAGCATCTTCACTTCCCAGGATTATGCCACATTTGCTCTACAGCTGGTCCTTATTGGCATTTTTCTCCAAATGTCACCAGGGCAATTCATAGAGTTGCTTTTCCTCTCACTGCATTTACACAAATGTTACCCTTGTTTCACACTATAGCAGGAGCAAAAGTCCTTCAGCTTAGCATGAATTAAATTTGGGTACAGGACACAATAGTGGCACTGTAGAAATAATCAAAAAGAGAAAGGGAAGGGCATTATTTACTCCTTGCAAGTTTTTCCTGAGATAATGCATCTCTGAAACCCAGAGGTCATTTATTGTGAGCGTTA
Source organism: Chlorospingus semifuscus (assembly GCA_035048045.1). Taxonomy (NCBI): domain Eukaryota; kingdom Metazoa; phylum Chordata; class Aves; order Passeriformes; family Passerellidae; genus Chlorospingus; species Chlorospingus semifuscus. The sequence goes on along the minus strand of JAWWMS010000287.1, from coordinate 8,165,353 downwards.
CAAATACATTTGTATCCACCAAGGGCAATAAATATTGCAAATTAAGTTGAATAATGACTGCACTGTCTATTTCATTTCTGCATGAGAGGCACACGTGGGACTTAAAGCAAGTCAGTATTTATAAGGCAATATATGGCATAAGCTTCATTCAAAGGTAGAATTGCAGCAATGTCACAGGCACCCAAATTTACTGTTACTGCCTGAGGAACAAGTGGAAAAACAAAATCATTGCAAACAACCAATGTGTACAGAATTTATAATGAATATCTTGGTCACAAACATACTTTTTTCAAGTCATGGGGTTTTTTTCCTTGTGAGAAGATCTTGGCATTGAAGAGGCTGGAGGGGAAAGGTGATGCAGAGCAGCAATTACTGGAGAAGTGCTACTTGCCATGTGCTTAACGGGATTGATTGTTTCAAATGTGCTCCAGCTTACACAAACCTTCCAAATATCTCCAGAAGTAACAACCAGGGAATCAAAAATAGAATCACAACTTTTGGTGAAGAATGGATGACAGGAGGAAAACAACAGGCACTCAATGCCATACAAAACCATAAATAACTATAATTTAAAATGAGTTCTGGGCTGCTGGCATGTGTGCAACTGAGCAAACAATGTATACAAGTGAGTTTCCAGGTTTTTTGGTGATGCAAATGGAGCACATAAAATTTATAGCCCTGCTGTTCTCACCAGCTTCTTATGTGAAGCAGAACTGTGACAAGAGTCTGACTCTAGATTCTTGTGGGATACAGAGGGAGATGAAAGAGAATGAACAAGCAAGCACTGTGGGTGGTATAATAGCAAATTAAATTAACTGTGGAGATAAGAATCTGACAATGAAATATTAACAAAAAATAGAGGAAGTCAGATGTTTAAAAAATTTCTAGTGATCTTATTTATCACATCAGATAAAGCTGGGAGTCATTACATGTCCTTCAGTGTGAATTTTTGTAGGCTACAAAGTCCACAAATATATACTGAAATTTTTAGATTTTCAACAAATTATGCAAGGTTACTGAACTGGGGCTGAAGTTCCTTAATTGGGTAGGTTTTAGTTTAGGAATTTCAAAGCCTATTTTCTGCTCACCTGATTTCCACACCCAGAGCTTTAGCAGCTCTTTGAGGACCACAGATGTCCAGCATAAGCTGTGATTATCTCCTGCTGGAGCCCAGCACTCTTCCAAAACCAGATCTGTGTTTGCATAGCAGCACTGAGGCAGCAGGAACCTGAAAATATCCTTTCATTTGTTTTTTCTATGATAGTACTTACTCTTTACCAAATTTTTGTTCTGGTAATGTCTTTCAAAAAACAAAGAAATCTTCAGGTCCATGACAGCAGATGACTTACAGTGTCAGAAGCAGTTTTCAGTAACTATCCATATTGTGAAGTTGGCATCAGTGTTCTTCCTAAATCCCAAAGTTTTTTTATGACTGGCCCAAGGTATCTTGTTCTGGTTTTGTGAATCTTTTCCTACCTGTAAAAGCACAGATTTAAACTCAAGACTATTTTTAACATGTTTTTAACACATCCCTGCCTCTGACTCTTTCTGTGCTCTAGAGCAGGGACACCAGAATTTTTTCTCCACAATGCAATGGGTGCTGTGGGTCCATTCCCCTGGCAAGTTATAGGAGGCTTCCCTTTCAGGAGGACTTTATTGTGTTTGGATTAGATTGGATTGAATTTGAGTGGAATGGATGTTTCAAAAATGTATATATACAGACCAGTGTTTATGTACCTACATGTGTGCATATAATATGTATATATATATATATATATATATATATGTATGTGTGTGTGCATGTAGGTACATAAATGTATATATTTTTATATACATAAATATATATTTTTATATCTATTTGTATATATAAATATATATAATATATATTATATATAAATATATAGTGTATTTATATTTTTATATATTTTATATATAAAATATATATATACATATATATTTATATATATAATCTATCTGGAGAGTGACAAATAACTCTCCAATATGCCTATATATAAATATTTATTAATTTTCTGCCTATGAATATTTATGTCTCTGGATAATGGCCTTTCCTTGAAGAATTCTGGGTCACACAGAAAAGTGAGAGAGCATTTATTAAAGACATTCTCTTGAGCAGCCCTGGTTATCAAGGCTTGTCAGAGTTTCAGTGCTTTCCCAGCCATACAGGCATGTACAGTCAATCTTCCTGGAACCCAAAGTGTGAGAGTTAATGAAATTTGACAACTGATTGATGTCAGATGCAGCATTGAATTTGGAAACCCAATTACCTCCTTCCCTTTCAAAGCAGAGGTCATTCCAGTCAACATGACTCTACTGACATGCTCTGCAATCCAATCTGAGAGGTTGCATGAGATTGTGCTCCACAGAAAATTCAAACATAAAAGGGAGCAAAATTTCCAGATGAAGCTGACACACATTGACTAATGGCTGGTCACACGAGCCAGGTGCAAAGAGGCACACAGATTATTTCTGCACACAGATTATTTCTGCACACAGACAGATTATTTCTGCACACAGATTATTTCTGCACACAGACAGATTATTTCTGCACACAGACAGATTATTTTTGTTTGTTACCTGGATATCTGTAGCTGAAGGTGCAAACACAGTACTCAGTGCCTCAGTCAGATCCATGCCTTTTTTCCAAGTGGTAAATCTTTTTTTGTGCAAAATTTTAATGGTTCATACAGGTTTTTATACCAAAGGTTCAGGGGAATTATAGCTCTATAATTTCATTTAATATGCTGAAGATGATACAACTTTGGTAGAGCTGGGACAAATTGCAGCAGAAGAAAAATCTAGACAATTATTTATAAACTATAACAACCAGATTTCCAATCTCACACTTGGTTCATTGGGTTCTGCTGGTCTAAAATTGGAGCTGCTGTGACTTGTGCAGATTTCTGCAGGCAGAAATCCCCATGTGGAAATCAGATGGGCAGAAATGGAGATACAGTCATCTCTGTCCTTTCTCCATTCTTTAATCTATCAGCAAGGAACAAATGAATGTGGATCTTGGCATCTGTTCTGGATTTAGCTTTGAACAATTAGGTGCTGTTTAAAGACATTTTAATGTTAATATTTACAAAAGAATTTTTTGGGGGGAACTGCAGAATAGCTCCCATAGTTCCGTGAAGGGAAATAAGAAGAAATAGGGGATGGACCAGGCTGGAGGCAGGGAAGGACCACAACTATCACAGTGATCATCCCAGGTTTCTCCAGGATGCTTGGGGCTGTAAATCAGAGCACTGGGGTTTTATTGTAAGCACTTTGAAGCACTGTCTGCATGAAAGAAGTGAAAGCAATGCAGGTCAGCAATTCAGTGTCAGGCCTGACTCTCCTTCTCACCCACCAGCATAAATCAGGACCACTCTGGGGAAGGATTTGCTTAGTTTTATGTTTCTTATGTGTGGAAGACATGATTATTCAGTGTACACCTTCTTTTGAACTTATATTTCTATAATTACTAATTAAGTGAAACCAATAACCTGGGAAAAAGTGATCCAGCCCTATTATCTCATCATTTGTTAATGGTGTTAAAATAATTGGCCAAAAGTATCTACCTGCTCTTTGATAAATATGTATTTAAGCTAATTAACTCAGGTAAAACAGAGAGTATCCCACAGACACCTGGCCTTCAACCTCACATGTCCAATACAATAATCCTTTTGTTCATTTAAAAAGCCCTCTAAAAGATCCTAAGGTCCTGGTCATCCCTCTGGATTCTGAAGATCCTCTCCAAATAAGTGCTGAAGTGGGTCTACGATTTCAGGGGAATTAAATTTTAAACTACTCATGTTATTTAGAAAAATGTAATTTCTGCAATTTTCTCTAAGCTTTTACATCAGCATTGAAGTTCAAGTTTAAGATTAGTAAAGCCTGTTCTCCAAATAAAAAAAAAAAAAAAGGAACCATCAGTGATTATCCTCTAGGCTTTCAGCAGTATCAACAGCTTTTGCAGGGCAAAATACAATTTTAAGAACTCAGAATCTTCTTTTTCCTGGGATTTTAAAATTTCATCCCATTTAAAAATGTAATATTTTTCATTTAAACCACTACCTTCAGGGCCTGCAAACATGCAGGCACAAATTTATTCCTTTTTAAGCAGAGTTTAGAATTTGAATGTACTGCTTCTTTTTAGAATATGTAAAGGCTTAACTAGATGGCATAATCTACCCTTCCCTTTTATGAAAAAAATAAAAATTTGAACAGAATTACATTACTCCAAGCCTCCTTTGTGCTCTACACATATTACTGACATAATTTTCTGCCAGAGATATTAATCATTTTGAGAAATTTAGCTCTTGGAAAGCTCTGGTTACAGCAGCCCAAATTGCATTTTCCAAGATTAAATGACGAACTAGCTTTTTCCCTGGTTAGGCTGCACAATTTGCATGTCAAGCAAGATTATCTTCATGACTTTACAGTTACTGAGCTCATCTCAACTTGCTGCAGGTGATGCCAAAGTTTTACTTTTTCACACCATGCAGCATTTTGAAGCAAGACAGCAAACACTAAAGGCCCATCCACTTAAACTGTGAAAAACCTTTTTGTTGTTTTGCTTAGTATTATAAAAGAGAAAACTTGCATAGGATTACTTTTCATAAAAAATGAAGGTCCCTAGAAATAATTTTCATTAATGCTGCAGAAGTGGTGTTAAACTGGAACCAAAGTGATTGGTTCCTATTTTCCCCCTTTATTTACACGTCTAGGGATGCACTGCCCTTCAATGACACATGGCTGTTAAAATGCTCTCAGTGGGGTTTCTTTTGCCTTAGATTTTTCTCTGCTAGCAAAAAAAATAAATAACAAAGATAACTTTGTCATTTTTTTCTTTTCCTCTCCCAGCCAGCTCAGACAAAGGCCTGCAAGAGTGATCAGAGCTTGAAAACAAAATGTAAAGGACTATGGTATCTACAGCTGGGTGAAGATTTTACAGTGAAGCATTTCCTGAGCAGCAAATGTCAGCTCGTAAACAGAAACACTCTGCAGCAGTTTGCCAGCTTTAGTGAGGTTTCATTTAGGGAAAGAATAGTTCTTGGAAGGCCTCAGCAAGGAAGAACCCACTGACAGAGCTGTGCTGCTGGGAGCTGAGCACCACAGACAGGGAAGGAGGAGATGACAGGAAGGGAAAAAAGAGATAAACTTTCTTTAGGAAGGGGGCAAAGGTGGGAGTATTGTTAAAAGTCTGCAAGAAACTGGCAAGGCAATGTCTGAGTGGGAAGTATAAATGTTGGGAGACCCTGGGATGGAGCTGCGCTCTTCTTCTGAGCCTCACTCATAGAATCTCAGAACCACACAAGAGTTTGAGCTGGAAAGGAACTTCAAAAGTCATCCAGTCCCAAAGCCCTGCCACGGGCAGGGACATTTACACTGCATCCCATTGCTCAAAGCCCCATCCAAGCTGACCTCGAACACAGCTCATCCACAGCATTTCTCTCACTCTGAGCTGAACACAAATATATTTTCTGCCAGCTGTGCTTGTACAAGCTTCAAAAAGATGCCTCAGCAGCAGCAGCAGCATCCATTTTTTTCCTTTATTTTCATTCATTTGTTTTCACTTCCCAACATGACACAATCAAGAAACAAGGGCAGGGTTGATGTGAAAGCAGCAGGGTTTGGCAGGAGAGTGCCAGGATGCCACACTCTGCTCAAGGACTGCTCCCAGCACCAAAGTGGCCCTGGCTGCTCCCTTTGCCTTTCTGAGTGCCTCCACTCTAAGTATGGAAAATCAAAAAAATGGTGCTATTTTCCTGGCTTCTCATGCTCTTGCTTGTGCACTCAGAAGTGGAAAAAACTCCATAATAAAATGTGTGGGCAGATTGGCCATGGGATCTGTTTCCCCTAATGCAATCTATATTACTTTGGAAAGTCTTCTTTCATATCACTCAGGCAACGTAATTACATCCATTTCCTTATGAACACAGATGTGTCTTAACAATATTATTTTGTTTTCCTTGCAGCTGAGGCTCTTTCAAGATGAAAAGGAATTTAAGTGCAATAAGGTCAAACAAGAACTGGAGCACTGAAACCCAGCAAAACCCATCCAAAAAGCAAAGGAATACAGGGCAGATGATGCAATGGGACAGATCTGCACTTGCTGTTCTGCACTGAATCCAAAACTTGTGCAACAGATTGCTGTTGATATCACTGAAAATCTGTGGCTCAGACTCTGTGTGGTCTCAAAAAGGAGATTTATTCAGCCTAACTTAAGTGGGATTTTTAAAGCATTCTATTTTTTCATCAGTTACACCAAGGAGAAAATTTGCTTCTCAGCCTTCCCTCACTCAT
>JAWWMS010000287.1:8133337-8157956 GCA_035048045.1 Chlorospingus semifuscus | reverse complement strand
TTTTGGGATCAGAAGGTAATGAAATACCTGCCTGCAGCTTCCTGCCTAGTTCAGGATGACTTCCCAGCCTCACCACTTGGCAGCTCCAGCTCACTCTTCCTCCTCGGGTGCTTGCTCAGCTTCTTGTTTTGTGTATGTCCATAACAGCAAAACCTAACACAGCCATAACATGATCTAACATGACCACAATCTAACATGACCACAATCTAACATGACCACAATCTAACATGAACATAACAATCACAGGTAATTTATTCTAAAATGTGTGCACATAACTGCAATGACCACATGAACACTTACCCACCATGTTTAAAAATCAGATATCCCTGTCTCTCCCCTGCCCCCAGTAGAATAGGTGTGATAAATAACAATCTTTTTTAACCTTTGTTAAATTTGTGAAAATTGTTAATTTCTGTTCATCAAAAGGTAGGAATTACTCCTTTCCAAGCCTGGCAGTGGCTGTGCAGAGCACTCAGCCCCTGCACAAGGGAGATCTCTGTGGCTGCTGCAGGACTGCACTCTGCAATAGGATCAAGCCTTGCTGCCCCTCTGTTTCCCACAGATCCCCAGAGAAAAATGTAACATTTGGAGCTCCAGGGAGAGCAGCTGTTTAAATCTGCTCTTGAAAGTGCTGCACATTCTCATGTACAACCACTCTAAATCAGGCTGCAGAATCCAACCATTGGAGTTACATTTTGTTTTTTTGAAAAAGCCATTAACTTATTACTTCCCCATTAGTGCACTGGGAAAATGAATTACATTCAATTTTGCAATTACCTTAGATTTTTTTAAGTACGATGAAGCAAATTGCGTGAGGCCAAAGGGTGGCTTTTCCATCTGAGCATCAAAAATGGAAAGGGACAATGGAGGCAAAACTTGCTGAAATTCCTCACTAGCTGGAAGCAAGTGGCACAGCTTTTTTGGGTAGATAAAAGAGAAATATGTAATGAGAAATTGAAGAATCTGTGCTAGACTCCAGCAAAGAGCTCTGACTCCCACAGACTGACGATATACATTTTGTGTAGTTCTGCCAAAATCAAGGACACATCAAAGGGAAATTCTTGCTATTCTGCTGATAAGGGTCTGTAATTGGCCTTTAGCAGTAGTGACCATTATTTATGCCTACTTATCCATTTCTATTGTTATAACACATTAGGCAAATGCCCAGAGTGGATTTTTAGCATGAGATACCAGTCTAAGGACTTTTTTGTACAAATACAAATAGATATACATGCACATGTCTGTATGAACACACCCCTATAGCTGAATAAAGATTGTTTCACAAGAAGTTAAGGTGATATTATTTTCCAAGCAAAGCCTGGAAGGGAATATGAGAAGGATCCCAGAAAGTGAGAAAAAATATACCCCAAAAATTTAACTGCTTTGAATTACATGTACTGCTGAGAAGGAAAAGGAAAAAAAGTGGAAGAATAGTTTTCCTCAAAAGGAAATCTTAACCTTTCTGTCCTTGATACTCAAACATTGGTTTCAGCAGTCCAGGATAACGAGCATTAAAGAAATTCAAATCAACAGCACTAAGATGGGATAACCACATTTGGGGACACAGTGAATTTCTGTACATTTCTAAACTGCAGAGCAAATGATTTCACAAGCACAATGCCTGCCTTCATCCTATGCCCTGAAGAACTGAATCTCACCATTGATTTGCTGCCCAGCCTGCATTTCCTCCTTGGCCTGTTGATCCATCCCCTAAGTGTATCATCATATTCTTCATGCAAAAAGTCAATATTTAGCTTAAGGCTTTGCAGAGACCAACTCAAACAGAGACAATAAAGGCTGACAGATTCTAATGTATAAAGCACTTTCTATAGAAACACCAAGTGACAGATTTGACATATATATAATATTTATTCTGCTTAGGGCTCGTGTAACATCTTTGATCCCACTTCCATTTGTGTTCTGCCTGATGCACAGGAGATAATCCAACATCACTGGAAGCCTGGAGGGTCTCCCAGCCCCAGGACACAACAGGAATATTTTTTCTGACCTCCCTGGCCACAGATCAGGCTCAGAGGTGCAGCACAATGAAAAACACTCTCTCTGGGTTTGCTCTGTGATTCAGGTTTGATGATACTGGGCTGGCTGGCACCAGTTCTTCCTTATTTAGTGCTGCAATGAAGCAGTGAAAAAATTACTGATTTCTTCATGGTTATGGTAAAAAGACAAAACCCTGAAGCTCTTGAAAAGCTGTGGAGGGTAAATATGGTTTATACATGTGAAAAATAAGGGGGAAGTGCAGGAGAAATCTGGAAATCTCTGCATTCCCTTCCCATTGTCTCCCTGCCCTTAGACCTGAGTGGAGCCTCATTGCAGCTGCAGAATTTGACTTGCTGGAGATATTTCTGCTGGCAGAACAAGGCTGCATCCCTCACGGACATTTGGAAGCAGTACCCCTTCTTCAATTTCAAGGTCTGTACTCAGATACTCCTGTGCCTACTACTGATATTTAGTGATAACTCTTTAATACATGATTAGTCAATTTAATGCACAGCTCTGGCCACAGCACTGAAAAGCCACTGCTTAGGAAGAAAATCAATGTTTTGAGCACCCATCCAGGGCAAGGGAGACCAAGTTTCACTTTCATTCATAAGACACAGAAGGGCAGGAGAAGGGCAAGGACCTTCTCACACCCTGCATGGCTCATCGTGGCTCATTCCCTCTGGTGGCTCTGGGTCCCACAGCAGAGTTTAGCTCCTCCTGGGCACTATCCAGATTACTACCTAAAATTACTAACAGCCACTTAAAACTACTAACAGCTCCTTAAAACTGCTAACAGCCACTTAAAACTGGTTTCTGTGTTCAGCTCTGAGAGAAAAATAACCAAACATCAGCCACACAGCAGCAGTCACTGCACAGTGAGTAAACCTGTGGGGGATGTAGAGCTAAATGGAATAACAGAGAGTAATCTGTCATTTAGCAAAAGCAGAAAACAAACTTTAAGTCCTGATATATATCAAATTTCTCTGCACATAAAAGCAGTGAGTGAGTATTGCTTGGCTTACCAAATGGCAAAAAAAAGCATACCAGTTTCTAAAATTAAAAAAAGTGTGCCAGCACAAGAACAGGCTCTTTCCTAGATAATTTCTGAGACAAAACAAGCTTAGCACTGCTACAAACACAGTCTGTGAAGTGTTTGCTTTCATTCAAGGCACCAAAACTCATCTCCAAAGGCAGTGCTGGGTCCCTGCACACCACAAGGAGCGAATGACTCAATGCTGTCACTGAACAGTGACTCCAGAAGTGGCACGAGCTGCCTGTGGATGGCTTCTGCCCAGAATTCCTTGACTCATCCCTGCCTGCCCTTGGCCAATCCCATGCACACACCTCATACTGCCTTTAATCCAGATTTAACAACAGCCAGAAAATAGATCAGCATTTCTGCCTTTTGAAGAACTGTGCTGTCAATTCCCCCCTGATTTCTTCATCTACCTGAACCTCAGTTTTACAGTGTGAGAATTTCTTTCAAACACTGATTTAGATGTGCTGCATTTTAATGATAATCTCCTGGAGTTTGAGGGCTAGGAGCAAGGGGCTTCCTTGACTTTGGTTGTACCTAAGGGGAATGAAGCACTGTCAGTTAAAAAGGAAAAAAAAAATTATTTTACTTTTATTACTATTTTTTTTATTTTATTACTAGTTGTTCCTAGGGGATGCATTCTGCTCTCAGGATAACTGAATTGATCTACAAAGAGATGCTCTGCATTTTTCATGGTGCTGGTACTGGAAGAAGTCCATGAGCTGTGCAATGAGATATTTTAGTTCTAGAAATACCATAAGGGAGCCACATTCTGGAGTCTGGTTTTAATGGCATTTTGTCCTCTGGCACACAACTGACTTTTTTCTGGTTTGTATCCTATTCCATCTTTGCATGTCTGAACTGGTGAAAATATATCCAACCTCCTCTATCTTTAGTTGTTTCCAGAAAGAAGATAGGCATAATAATATAAAACATACCCCAAAATCACAGTCTAAGATAGGTACAACAGTAAGAAGACAAAACATGGTTATTTTCTCAAGAAATTACTTCTGTCCCCACAAAAGGGGAGACAACCCTTGAAAACCTATTTTCATGCATCTTTCTTAAAAGCAGGCTACAGTATCCCGACTCTAGCTGTGCTTCAAGCCATTCATCCTTCAGTGACACCTGCTCAAATTTAGAATTAAGCACTGAGAAGACCTTAAGTCATCGTTTGCTCTCTTGACTGACATTTAAGAGGCTTTCTCCATAATAGCAGCCCAAGGAAAAAAACCACCACAAAAAGCAGTTTTATGTTCCAGCCTTTGAGCACTTCTAAGCTGAATTCTGGGGGTCAGGCTGTAGCCATGGCTGTATTTTCATTCCTGATGAATTGCACCTTGCCTGCAGTTCCCTGGGGACCAAGGAGCTCATCCTGATCCTCAGGGAAAGCAAAAGTCACTCCACCTTCTCCATGCTGGGCACTTCTGCCTCCTGCTGCCATTCACAAACACATGATCACTTATTTGGGATTTCCAATGTATTATATAACATATTACTGGGGTTTTATATGGACAAAATGCCTTTCCCTGTCTTAATTTGATGCTCCAAACTATCAGGCAACTTAATGCATCTCTTGTCACCCAGGGTGATTCCCAATGCTTATACCAAACCAACCAAGCTATGAATTTAGAAAGATATATGAGACTTCATATGGTGATTGAGTCCAGTTACTCTCCAAAACTCTTGGGGTCTGACACAAATTAGAAAGATTCTAAATCGTTATCTCTCAGGCTTTGAAATAATTTTTTAAATCCATTTTGTTTGGTTTTTTTAAAGGCTATTTCTCTAACTGGCTGTAGAACAGAATTTCCATCTTGGAGGAGCCTAGTTCCTTGCCAAGGCTTTTTCCTGTTATCGTAGTAAAAATGAATAAGGAAAGAAAAAAAAAACAGAAGAGGGATTACAAATAATATAGTTTTCTCAGCAGAAGCAAAAGCGCCAAAGGCCTGTAAGAAATGCAGGTAAATAAAAATAAATGGTGGTTTGGGACCTCTCCAAGTGGATGATTCATCATCAGGCTGCTTCTCTGAGATATGTTTGATGCTAACAATATTTATGCAATATGCCCAGGCTTGGGCATGGCACCACCTGCCCAAAAAGAATTAACACCCTCCTGCTCCACTTGAGAGCTCTGAGATGTGCTATTATCTGTTGTTACTACATTAAATTGGCAGAAAATGAGTCTTTTTCTATATGATTATACATCAGCCTCAATAACTTATTTTTGTCGAGGTAAAATTCTGACACTTCCTAATCTTTTAACTGCACCTGTCCCGGGATTTTTTTTATTATTCATTCAATGCCTCACATTAAAAATAAAAAAAAAAAAAAAAATCCTGGTCACTGGGGAAGGGACCATGAGAAAGAATGAGGACAGTATGAGGTGGTGGCTGTACAATCTGAACTAACATTTTCTCAGTTATGGCACTGATGAGTTAAGAGTAAACTGCAGATGAAAAAAAAAAATATATAAAAATATTTTATATAAAATATATAAAAGGTGCACTGAAAGGTTTTGATCCAACATACTCCACCAGCTGCAAACACAGATTTTTGTGCCTTTCTTGACTGACATAAAATTATGTGCAAGGAATGCTAAAGCAATTCATAGCATCTTGATCTGATTAAATAACTAAAATGAGATTTTCGTGAATGCCAGTGAGGGCTGGGTACCTGCATCCTTTTTCATGTTGCTGGTGCATAAGAATTCTCCTGCTGGGCTAGAGCAGAAAGTTCAGTCTCCTGTTGCTGAGAAATGCCTTTTCACACATTCTCTGTTAGTGCAAACAAAAGAATTAGAGTTAAGTCTGTTACCTACTTAAAGCTTCTGGAGATTCACTTTGTTGTTATGAAAGATGCCAAATGACAATTGATGTGTAAGGCTGCAATAGTGGGAAAATTGAGAGGCAGGAAAAGGTTTAAGCACAAAAAAAAAAAATGTCTTCCTGTGGTGGTGTTTGCACGGGTCCTAGGATGAGGGAAGAGATGAGAATCTTGACTACATGTTTCGAAAGGGTGATTCATTATTTTATTATATATATTATATTAAAATGAAATTATATAGTAAGACTATACTAAAAGAGAAGAGAAAGGAGATATCAGAAGGCTGGCAAAGGAAAGGAATGGAATGGTAACAAAATCCTGTTACTGCTCACAGCCTCGACACACGTGGCTGTCATTGGTCATCAAGTAAAAACAATTTCCCGTGCTGGGTAAACAATTCTCCAAATCACATTCCAAAGCAGCAAAACGTGGAGAAGCTGAAGCTTCTCACCTTCTCAGGAGAAAAGATCCTGGCAAAAGGATCTTTCATAAAATATGTCTGTGACATCTTTCATGATGCCAGGGCAGGTCTGCAGATGCAGAGGTGGTGCTGTATGGAGAAGGATGCACAGACTGGCAAGGACACAAATGCTGGAATGCTGGGTTTGGGTGAGTCTGAAACTGGCTCCTGGAGGAAGAAATGTTTACTTGCCTGGGCTGCTGTGGCACCTGGCTCCCCACCTTTGCTCAGCCCCCTCCTGCTCAGAGCAAGTCCCTCCCTCCACAGAACCTGGGATGTACCACTGGACATTGCTTGGGATGCGCCCTCGTGGTTTCCCGCACCACAAAGAGCTCAGGGACTTGCCAAGGAAATCCCCTCTCTTCCACAGCAGAGATAAGCCAGAGCTACCACAGGAAAGAAGGAGAATATCCAGATGATTGAGGCTTTGAGGCAAGCAGAAGCAATCCCTTCAGGAGCAGAGCCCTGATCCCTTTCACCCCAGCCTGGCTGCTCCTGCAGCACTCCCACCCCAGTGCAGAGCTCACTGAGCTTGGAGCAAAGATCACAATTGCTGTACAGCACCCACCCCAGGTTTCTGCTGCTTCAAGGAGTACTTTGTAGCTGCTCCCACACTTGATACAACACAATTTTTCAATGCTGCAAAGAATGCATTTTGCTGGCTTAGAGATAGGACACTCAGCTCACAGCAAGTGTGGACACTCAGCTTACAGCAAGACCTATTGATTGATATTCACGTTCCTCAAAATTTGCCCAGAAGGCATCATTTTAATTCCAATTATAGATAGAATATGCAATTTCATTCCAAATTGTAGCATTTCCTACAATATTTTACTTTTAACTATTTGGTAAAGCCCACAAGATGGGACCTCAAGCACTCACTGGTGAAATATGATCACATATTTGCCTATTATCTCTCTCACCAACTTTCTTCTATATATTCTATCTATATCTATATTCTTTCTTCTATAAATTCTTTCTATATCTATATTCTTTCTTCTATAAATTCTATCTATAATTTTCACAGCAAAATGACTTTTTTAATAAATTTAAACTAATTTGTTCCAAACAAATCTTCTTTTGGGGCTTCTAAACAATTTTTCCTTTAACTGTGAAAAAAAAAAAAAATTGAGTCACATCTCCCAGTGTTTCTAAAGTGGCTTTTGGATCAATTTCCTGCCAGTTACCACCTCTTCATTTGGCTCTGGCTGGGTTTCCTGTTGAGGTCCTTAGTTCTAATGAGCATCCTTCCACCTCAATTTGTTGGGTGTCAGCACCTTCAAATCAAGCTCCTTTTGAACAGCCTGGTGATAACTCCTGTCTGTTTCAGCTGCCTCTGAGCCACTCAAATGCACCAGTGGGTGTCCCTCTGCCATGTCCACCTCTTCCCTCTCTGAAATGGAAGCATTTTGCTCAGTGGAGCTTGAGGAGTGGTGTTTCATCACAACAGACACATCTGTGTTTCCATATTAACAATTCAATATTCCTCAATAACTCTCTAAGGACCTGAGCCCCCCAACCTGGCTGTAAAATGCACCTTGCTGCCATCAGCCTCTGAATTCCATGAGTCTTAACTCCCAGGCCCTTCTGTGTTTATCATTACAGCTCTATCAAGTTTCTTATCCCAAAACAAGCAATTGGGGAAAGCAATCGCTCCTGATTTATCTTCCCTAACCTTGGGAATGAGAACAACATTTCTGCTTTTTTCTTAAATCATTAATTTTTGTCTGCAAGATCATTACTGTACTCTCTGTGTAAAATCTATGACTCTTCCTAGGTATCCCTTAATGTTTCCTGTACCCAGCCTTGATGTGCATTGGGCACTTGGGATTCATTACTGCTGTTAATCTGCAGCCATTAAAAATGCAAGGTCGTTTTGGAGATGGAAAAAAAAAATAAAAAAACAGGTGAGCATCTTTCAAACCTGCACTCAGTTCTTTTCACTCCTCATTAAATTTCAAATGGTGAAGGCTGCTGGTCTTCCTCAGCCTTTTGTCAGGGGGGTACAGCACACCCAGAGCATCTGGTGGTGGGCAGGGGTCAGGCACAGGGGGTTCCAGAGCTTCAGAACAAAGTGGCCTCAAATCACCCAGCATCTGCCAGCTCTGCTTGGGAAAGCCAGGCTTGCCTTGCTGTGATCTCACTGCTCAGGCTGAGCCTCTCTATCAGGCTGTAGATAGCCCAAATGCACTGGTTTTGTAAGGATTTTCCACAGGAATCTGTAAGCAGTGCCCTGTGAATGAACTAGGTTGTTTATGTGGTAAATTGTAATATCTTTTCCTCAGAGAGCTCTGCTTTTCATCATGAGAATTTACTGCCTAATGCAGAATCTCTGGGGGGATAAAGCCTTTGGGGGCAGATTCACCACAGCATCACAAAGCAAGCAGCTCAACCAGAGATGCTCAGTGAGAGCATCTTTAATGCTAACAAGCCAACATTTGAAAACATCATTCATCACATCTATCAACAAAAACACCAAAAATTTCAGGAATCCCTGATAACTAATAAACTGATAATAATTAATAATTAATACACTGATTTCATCTGATTGATTAAATTAACAACCAAAAAAGTGTTAAATTTAACGTCACTATTTTAGCATACAGGGTCTGTATATCATACAGCATCATTTTAAGTGCTCTTCCATTTTCCATTTGCAAGGTATTATGTGAGCAACCCTTATTTTTGTCATTGTGTTTAATGGTTTGGAGAGATAAAAGCTTCTCTTCTACTTTACTTACTGTCTCCTAAGGACATGCATCTTTATATGCAGTTTGTGAGGCAGAAAGACCTCTATACCCAGAGATGGAGCTGTGTTGTCTTTAAAAATATTTATAGCATCCTTTCTTCTTTTAAATTACACCTGTCAGTCAAACACAGCACTCACTGAAGAAGCCTCAATCCAAAACCTGTGCAATTTGAGCTATTTGCTGTATTTCTGCAAAAGAACACAGATTGCCTATTTTTCCTGCAGAGCAAATGATGACCTTGTATTGACCACGTACATTTGCTTTATTTGACTGTTTGTTTTTTTTGGATTTTTGTTTGTCTTCCAGACATCAGCAAGCTTTACAGATGGACACAGGGTATTATCCATCCCATTTCACACTAGAAAATCTAACTTCCAGTATCAGCAGTGAGCCAGGCCACCACCACAGAGCCATCTAGCAAAGCCATTGGCAGAGTGTCAGAAGGTGATTCGTTTTGAACCATCAAAAATGAGGCAAAAAATAAAGATTTAAAAAAATAGTAAAAAAAAATTGCCAAAGTTCAACTCCTGCCATGCCTTTGGATTTGAGAAGGGCTCCCAGCTAACCAAGCCAGGGCAGCACTCCCACTCTCCACTCCCAGGCACAGTGTGGTGCAGGCAGCAGCAAAGGAAAAGTCAGATTTTTAACTTACAGATATTTTCATCATTGCATAAATTATTTGCCTTTGGGGGGATGACAATAACCATGGCCTTCTTGTTATATTTTTGAGAGCGAGAATTCGAGCACAGAAAGCATGGGTGGAATTGAGGGAAGAGAGGGGAAGAGCTGCCCAAGAGCCAAGGCTGGGTGGCAGAGAGCTCAGCCTGTCCCAGCCCAGCTCAGAGCTCTGTGCTCCTGCTCTCCTGTCAGGGATGGTGCTGGGAATTCCCTCAGCACTTCCCAAATTCTGCACTGGCTTCACACAGGCTCAGGGGGAAGCTGCATCTTTGCAGCACATTCTGGCCTTTCCCACCTCATTTGTGCCCTGCAGCCCTCAGCAGAGCTGTGAATTGTCCCTTTGCCTCTGCAGCCCAGGTTTCTGCTGATTTCCTCTCTGTGATGGCACTGCCATGGCCAGTGACCCCCACACTGGCCTCCCACACTTCCAGCCTCACCTTTGAATTATCCCTTCTCCCCAGGAAGGAGGACAGGCACCAGAGACACGGGGAGGAGGCTGAGAAAGGGAAAAGTGGAAAGAAGCTTTTCTGACGGTTTCGCTTTTGGGTCCATGTGGGAAATGGGTTTGTAAAGAATTCATGGAGTCTTGTACACCTGTATGTAAAAATTGAGATAAGGTGTGCTGACTTAGGAAGGCTGTGGAATGGAGATGACATTGAGAGACTGTCTCACTACTGACACTCTGGTGTCTCACTGTTCATCAAAACTGATAATGGAATAAAATATTTTAAAATACCTCTCAGTTGCCCCATCTCTGTAAAAGCTGGACAAACCAACAGGTCCACAAGGAGCTGGACAGAAACTCCCCAGTAAACCCCAATTCTGAGGGAATGAGGGAATCCGTGCCCCATAGCCCACTGTCACCCCCTGAGCCTCATGAGCCCTGCAGAGGCACCCCAGGCAGCCTGAGATGCTCCTCTGCCCTCCCTGGCCCCCTCCCAGTGCCCTGCATGACCAGTGGTGGCTGCATGAGCAAATTCCAGGTATTGCCATGAAGTCACAGTAATGAAAGTTACAACTAATGAAAGATAATTCAAGAGTCAGTGGGAAAGAAATGTGAATAAGGAGCAAGAGTATAGACATCCTGGTGAGCAGAGAGTTTCCCTCAGAAATACAGAAACCAGAGGTTTTGATCTGTTATGCTGCACTCTTTAAATTGTTGATTGTTTTATATATTTAAGTTGGCAAATTGGAATCAAATTCTTTTGGAAAGGAAAAAAAAATCCATGAGTATTCCTGTTAGGACTGGCACAAGTCTCCATAAGAACTGTCTTCTAGAAAGAGATGTGGGAAATGTGATTTGTCTTCAATGCCTGTGCAAAACTCCTATGACAGCTGCAAAAGCACATAGGGGTGAGACTGGAGATGAAAAGCTGCAGAGATCACAGAAGGGTGAGACTGGAGATGGAAAGCTGCAGAGGTCACTTTTTCCTCTCTGTGACCCAGCCCTGGCCCAGTCCCCCCTCCCAGCACACCACCTGCAGGCACATTTGTCACAATACAAACTCATTCTATTTATTATTGCAGATTTATTAGTTCTGAGGAAAGGAAAGGACTAACATGATTCCTGAATAACTCAAATGGACAAAGGCAATTTCTGGACTGATCATAGGCTTCTGAGACCCAAATCATCCATCCAACTCACACCTCCTCCTCCTGTTCTTGTTATCCATCAGCCTTTCCTTTAGGTAGGCTGTCAATAAATTTTGTGTCAGCGGGTCAGAGAGGATGATGCAGTTCTCAGCTTCAAAGGGCTTATAAAGCAGAAAACCAAGGCAAAGGGCATCAGGAAAACTGCAAAACACTTCCTTTGCCACAGCAAGTGCAACTGCCCACATTTGATACAGATAACAATGCTGACTAGATCAAATAAACAGGAGAGAGATAGATAGACAGATAGACTGACTATATTTGTATTGGGGAGGGATATATACAGGTGATGAGGTAGAGATATATAAAAATCCTAAACAAAAAGGATAACCCGACTAGGTCAAACTTAATAAGTAATTTAGGTTTTGGTTTGTTGTTTTTTTTTTTTTCTTTTCTTTCTACCTATGTTTTGCACATCACAGTTCTCAGAAACCCTTTAAGCACCCAGTAGAAAAATTGTCTATTTTGGTAATGGCTGACTCAGTCAAACATAGTAAAATGTGAAGAAGTGTATTTCTGCAGGATTCTGGGTAGGAATATAGAAATCAGAGTCTAATCTGATGCAAAATAAAAGTAGAAGAGCCAGTCAAGAAGAACCAGAGAGGGACCTGCAGTACTAAAATACATAGGAATCATTCAGAGAGGGAAAGTATTCAGAGAATTGTATGAAATCGGCAAATAGATTCACTGCAGTCCTACTTTATGAATTACAGTAAAAATCCAGAGCAATTCCTCAGGCAGATGGATTCAAATGTACAATCCAAAGTGAAGCCAAATCAGAATCTGTCCCTGTCCCTTTCCCTGTGACAATACCATCTTCCCCTCAAACTAATGGTGTGCACAGCACAAGCCACCTTCTATAAACGAAAAAAGATACTGTGTGTGGTTTCCAAGATTGAACAAGACATTCTATCAACATGCAAAATGAACTAATTCAGCCATTGCAAATGAACAGATTCACAAAGCAAAAGATAAACTTTCCACATCTCATTTAATTTATGCTGTCTCACTGCACTGAGAAAACAGCTTTACCCATTCTCTAATGTATGGAAATGTTAGAAACTTTAATAATCAAAACAAAACCAAATAAACATTATGAACTGCTTGAGAGCATATTTTAAATGAGCAGGAGAATAAAGAAAATATTCATAATTCACAAGAGTTTGCAGCTTCTGCAGTAGAAATCTCCCTAAGGTTGTATGTGAAAGAAATGAGCATGAACTGGATGCAGCAGGGAACCTTTGCTGGAGACTGAATTTAGGCTTACACACACACACCCTTATTCCAAAAAGAGTTCTAAGGGTCTCTAAAACCTTTAAAACTTGTCATTTAATTATTTGGTTTTGTTGCTTATGTTAGATGCAGGTTGAGACACATTTGTGAGAATGGCTCCATACAGAAAATCAGGGGTTTGGACAATCCATTGTAGCCACTGGGCTTTTTGAGGTTCAATTCCCTCTCCTGCTCCCACTTTCTAGTTTGGTTGGGCAATTTCAGATTTGCTCTTGCCTGCATCTCTGAGTTACATTTATAAAAAGAAACTTTAATTTAGCTGGGCATTTCTCAGTTATGCACAGTGAGATCAGTCTCATCCAGCTGCCTTGGAGGGAGGGAGGGAATGTTTGAAGGCCATTTCATGACTGATTGCAACCCTGCATTATAAGAATCATCCTAAAATTTTACAGAATCAAAGAATTATATGCCATTCCTGAGGAAAAAAAAATAAATATATATATTGAAAAAGAGATCTTTCAATGATTGTACAACTTTTGAGCAGGGTTTGTGTCTTGAGAAAGCCTAATTTCAGCTTCATAACTGAACTTAGATAGGAAGCCAACAATAAAATATGGTAATTTTCACTGCTTTTATAGCCAGACCTTTCCCTGAGAAACTGATGAGAAGAGGAAAAAAATCTAGTTTCTTTGAATTTCTTCAAATTTTTGTAAGAAGCTGTAGAATTTTCTCGTGGCACAGACACAAAGGAATTATAACCATTCTCCCATGGTCAAGAAATACATTAGACTTTTAATGATTGTTTAAAATAACTTAATCAACAGTGTTTTGAGGGTTTTTTTCCACTTTGGATCCAATGTCAAAAATCCTTGATTTGCTCTGTGCATCCATTTGCAATAACACAACCCAAATGCTTCTATCTTACAACAGGCTACAAACCACCAGACTCCATTTTCCCCAGAGTACCTTTTGTGAAACACTCCTCTCTTTCCTGACACGTATAAATACACACATATACATAAAGGTAGCAGTTCCCAGCATCCTCTCCCTTCAGTGCAGACAATTTAAGTCACCCACTCACCTGCAGGAGCCTTGCTGTGCTCCACTGTGGGTTCCAGTCCTTGTCCTTGGCACAAATCAGGAGAACACATATCCAAGATGCTTTTCCTCCCAGGCTTGTCTTTCTCTTTAATTAAGCAGCCATGGGGGAGCTCCCAGCAAAAAGAGGCAGGAAATAAAAGATATCTGGTTTTAAGAGCAGAACATTTCAACACTTGGCTCTTTTTAGGCTTTTCACATGTACAAATAGAATTCCTCAGTCTTCTTTTTGTTCTTCATCTTCAGTAATTTTTCAATTTTCATTCTTAGGATTCATGTAAAGGATAAACTGGGCACCTGCCCCTCATTTTCCCAGCAGTAAGAAATAAATTATATCATAAAATGATTTTTACCTCAAGTGTTTTAAAATTATATACATTTTCAGCTGGACAGAAATGCTCAGCTGAAAACACAATTCTTCTTAATTGAGAAGCTGAATTCCCACCCATGTTGCACTTCCAAGCCAAACCCATCTCACTCTAACTCTTCAAGTCAACCACCATTAAAACCAGACAAGTTCCTGCTCACTGGATAAGCAGCAATGAACTGGAATGAGGGAAATGCCTTTTCTCTCTAGAAAACATCAGGCCCCTCGTTACTGTGAGAGGTAAACAAGTTCTTTAATCCATTTAAGATACTCAGATCCTCAAGTGGGGAACACAAACCCCCTTTGTGAGGAGCACTTGCTGAGCTGCTGAGGTTGGAAATGTGATTCCCAAGCTATTCATCTGTAATTATAGATAGCACCTGGTCTGAGACAGCTCTCATTGGGGTTTTAGGCACCCTGGCCTCCCTGGGTGATCTTAAATAGTAATTCTTTAACTTCTGTGTCAGCAGGGCTTCAGTTCAAGAGCCCTGGCCAATCAATGCCACTTCACATTTCTAGGTGTATATATTTTGTCCAAATGTCACAGACCATGTATATTTTCCTTTTACTCGCATTATGAACTGACCTTTTCCTGTTCATTTGAAAAGTCTTTGGTTCTATATCTTGTTTTCCTCAACTCATTCATTGCTCCATAATGATAGGTGCTATTCAGTAAAGCACTTGAAAAATTACCACTTTACTCCAATAATGTATTAACAGCATGATGAAAGAGGCACTTTAGAGCATGCTTTAGCATTTTCACTTCTATTTTTATGGAATGGAAAACATTTAAAATTATTTAATGCTGTATTAACTTCTAATTTGCCTCATCTATGTGTAGTTTATCATATAATTCCATACCAGGAGTGAGGATTCCTTCTAATTCATGCCATGCAAATCAACAAAATGAATATTTAAAAAATATACCCTGGTGTTAAACAGTGTTTTATAACCTAGATTTTTATTGGCTTATATAAACTTTAATTAAAGCTAAATTTAATTAATTTCAGTTGGCTCATCTGCAATTGTATAGAGCAATGACTACTCTGCTGCTTTTTTACTCCTGTTTTATTTTGACATAAAAGTCAGACTTCAGCACAGCACAGTGTTGAAAGGTGTGGGAATTACACTGGGAACACCCTTGGATGTCAGGGAAGCAGTTTGACATTTACTGTGATGTTACACAAGGGATTAGAGCCTCTAACAGGGACACTCCAGGGAGCAGCATCTCTTGGCATGTGCCTGACTTAGCAGAGCTGAAATACTGTGTTTGGGGAAAAAACCAGCAAGGAAAGTGGTGCTAGACCATCAGGAGGTGATGGGCAAATTCCACAATTAGTCAGCACCTGTCAAACCCTTCATCTTTAACAAAGATTTCTGTGCAGTGCCAGCTGTGCCAGCTCTCCTCACTCACCTGCCATGCATCCACTCACACAGCAGATCCTTCAGGCCTGTTTGGTGGAACATTTTGGCAAAAAATGCACTACCCCAAAAAATTGTTTTGGCTAAAATTGCAAGATTTCTCTTTGGAAAAAAATATTCAATGCTCTTAGACCAACTTTCCCCAAATTGTCACTTATTTTAATAAGAGTTATAACAACTGAATATTTTTTGCTCATGGTGTAGGCCAATTCTGATGAATATATTGTCTTGGAAATATTTCAGGCAAATCTTTAGTGACTCAGGTCTCAAGACTCAGATGTTGAGTAGAGAGAGATTTACTTGTTTTGTGCATGATATTTACAAAATAAATTTCACAATTTCTGACTGCCAGTGTTTCTAGCTCTATCTCACCTTTTCTGAGGGAGCAAGCAATGCACATGGTATCCAGGATTTTTGGATGGCTTTCTAAAATCTGATATCTACAACTGCATAATAATGTTTTCTCTTGGATTCTTTATGTGTCCTCTATAATCCCTAATGCTTTACTTGGCCCTCTTGCTGATGAACTCCATGCAGTACCCAGAGAACCATCCAGAATGATTCCCTGATCTCTCCCTTGCATTAGTAGCAATGCAATTAGAGCCTACCATGCACAAAAATAGAACAATTTCTGCCCTCGATGCATCAATTTGCATTATTGCTGGTGAATTTCATTGCAGTTTTATTGCCCAGCCATCCAGGATTTCAGGATGTTCCTGGACCCCTTGGAGTCAGCTCTGGGCTGGTCAGAACAAAGCAACTTTGCATCATCAGCAGAGTTGTTTTCTTGGCTTCATTTTCTTGTCTTTTTCCTTTGTTTATGAACATTTCAAACACATTCAAACACTGTTTCCCCTGGAATAACTAAATTATTAGTTCCCACCTTTGCTTCCCATCTTTTACGTTGTTTTATTACTAACTCTTCTGTGACATAAAAGTTTGTGACCGTGTTCACAGGGGTTCTTGGATGAGGCAAGAGACGAGAATGTTGACTCCATGTTCAGAAGGCTTGATTTATTATTTTATGATATATATATCTATTACATTATAACTATACTAAAAAGAATTAGAAAAGAAAAGGTTTCCTCAGAAGCTAACTAAGCTAAGAATAAACAAGAAAAGAATGAATAACAAAGGCAGCTCTCTCGGACTCTGTCCAAGATACCTCGGTCCTTGATTGCCCATTAATTATAAACATCCAAGATGGGCCAATCACAGATCCCCCTGTTGCATTCCACAGCAGCAGATAATCATTCTTTACATTTTGTTGCTGAAACTGCAGCTTCTCAGAAGGAAAAATCCTAAAGAAAAGATTTTCACAAAAAGAAAATCTTTGTCTGCGACAAAAGTTCAAGTCAATAAGAGAATTTGGTTAAGGACTTTTCTAGAAAATCCACAAGTGACAAATGGTAGAACAGTCCTGTGCATTTTCCTTGCCTCCTAGGGCAGAGGGTGTTCCTGTAAAATTCCCATACCTCTTTCCCACAGTATCATCCCAAACCATGAGCCTTCCTGTTTCCATCTTGGGTGCAGAATTGAGGCTGCCACCTCTCTCCTCACAGGCTGTTGAAGACTGGCATTGTTTGCCTCTCTCCTGTCTGCTCCTGAGATGTATTTAAACACTCCACACTGCCAGAAATTGTTCATCAGCTTCACACTTCAGATCCTCTGAGAGCTTTAGGGCACAGGAATCTGAGCCCAGCCACTTGTAACTGTAAATTTTATTGATTTGTTTTAAAAACATTTCTGCTGAGGTCTCAGCATGGTCCCATCTCTGCCTTGAACTCTTGTGCAGAGATTCCTTGCACCTGCCCACGATGCTCCCTTACATCCCATCCCTTTCTCCCCTCCTACCCCAGCCCCTTGGGTATCCTGCAGCCTCTCTGCCTCTCCAGGATTTGGGAAGCTTTCTATCATCAGCTTTTAGGCCTTCAGGAAACCATGTCTTGCACTTTCTTCCAATCCATCTGCTGTGCTTTACATTTCAGCTACCAGAATTGTTTTTTCTCTCATTTTTTCATATTACTCACATTTTAAAGCACAGCTTTACTACTCCCAATAGCATCTTTTACAACACTCTTTTACCTGAATGGCTGAGGTTTTTTCCTTCTAAACAAACTTTTTTTTTTCTTTTAACAAGGTGTTTTTTCCAGCCATCTATTAGAACATTTTAAATAAGCTTTATGGCCTATAAGCTGCTCCTTGAACTGTTTTTCTCAATTTAATGCCATGATGTTTTGTGTGTCTTCCAGAAATGTTGTATATTCACTGATAGAGATATTTATACAGATAAATCACTTGCCAGGGTCAATGAACTTTTCACAACTAAACCACCACCTGATTTTCCTCCTCCAGCTTCTGAGAAAGTCACCTCTCCACCAAGTTCTCTATGGCATAGGAACAGAAAGTATCTCCTGCCCTCAGAAGTGTATTCTCTAGATATATCTAGATTCTAAGGTTTTAAATAACCCCAAGTTCTTTGAATTCAAGTCTACTGACTTGGTAAATGAGAGTAGGATAGCTAAGGAGCACAAAGAGAAGGACACAATCATGGTTCCTCCTACATTAAACCTTGACAATCCATAATATTGCTTCCTGAAGTGTCAGTGCTCTCAAGGACTTACCCAGCAAAGCAAAACCTCAGGGATACCAAAAGCTGATAAAAAATCCATTCAAATGCAAGTGGGGGAACTTGCCTCAATTGTCTGTGTCATTTTTATTTTTAAAACAAATACTGAATTTTACTGCACATTACCAATCTGTATTTACACATCCCTGTTGTAAATAAGACCTCACTCACCTGTAAACACCTCTCAGTACCAACCCAAGACATTGAAATTAAAGGCTGATGTAGACTGACATGCAAACTGGGGTGTCTTCAAGGATGTCCTCTCAAACTCTCCTGTTACTGCCCTACCTCTGCCACCTCTCTGAGGACAGCTCTCCTAAGCAGCAGGACACAGAACCCTCTGGAGATTCCCAGCATGACTGAAAATCTCTGTCACCCACTGATAATCTGGCCACTTTGCTTTTCTGACCTGGCCAGTGTCATGAGAAGATCTTACCCTGGGTCCCTGTGGCTCCAGGAAATCAGTGCAGTCCATCCTCTGAAGCTGAGCAGAATTTGGGACAAGGTGGCCATAATTCCCAGGGAACTTGGCTCATGGCATCAGTTCCTGGGAGGACTAGATATGAATGAAGCAGGAGGCTACACATTTTGTGTGCCCATCAAATTAGGGAGCATCAGTTTATCTCACTGGTTTTCATCAGGACCAACAGCTCAAAATAATATACAAGTAAGTTTCCTGAAAGTAAAAATTTGGCAGAAAATGGAGCTGTCAACAGCAGGAGAAAAAAAATGTGTTCATCAAGAGATGCTTCCTAAAGGGAGAGCAGGGATGTCACTGAGAGAAGCTTAGGGATGGATGAGTCTTGAAAACCATTCTTCATTTTTTATACCACTGATTGCTGCTGTCAGAGACCTTCAATCTCCTGAAGAGGCAGCATTTCAATCTCATATATAGGCAGAAGTGTCTCTATAAACACCAAGAAAAGAGGATTGCTTGCATTTGGAGGTGAAACACTGGTGGATTCTTTTACCCAATGAATCCAGAAAACCTTTTCTTACCAGTCTGAAGAAACATCCTCAGACACATGTAGCCTGCAGAATGGGTTGATTTTAACAGCCCAAGTGATTCACCATTGCAGATACCAACCAGAGGTCATTTCTGTCCATGGGTAGTGAGGGCAGGAGCAGGTTTTCCCCCAGAATACAGACAATTACACCCCTGGTTGTTCTTTCTGGTAACCTCCCATTCACAGGAGCTGACAAACACCATCTCAAAAAACCCCAAAGGTACTGGGGAGGATGGGATGGAAAATCAAAGCAGTCACACAGAGGCTTTTCTGACTCCTCAGTAGTAACCATGAGGAGGGAAGTGTGGGCAACAGCAGGAGGGAGGGAAATGACACAGTTCTCTTTTGTTCTTCATTGACTCTATAATAAAATTTCAAAACTATTTTAAAACCAGGAGAAATGAGACTGGCAACAACCACAACAGACAAGGCAGCCACTGAAAGAAAAAGATGCAGTAAGGTCCAGTAAGTCTTTTTCTGGGCCACTTAATTACTGTGATAGTTGTTTATTCCTCCTTCTCTCCTGTTACACATTTACTGTTTCACACAGCACCCAGCCTTGTTTTTGCAAGACAAAAATCATCCCTCCAGCAAGAGAAGCCCACATCAGTGTGTTCAGCTTCCCTCCCACACCCCAGGCTCACCAGACACCCAGGAGATGCTCAGGGGGGAGGAGGAATGTTTCTCCTGCTTTTCATTCCCACCTTCTGATAAAATAGAATGCAATCCACAATGATAGTATGCTACATTTCTGCTGAACACAAATGCTCTGAGAATCAATACAAATAATAATTTAAGCATATGTATAATGCAGACAGTTTGTTTTGCTTACTCCCTTTGCCCTTACCCTCACAAGAACTCTGTTGGTGCAGCAGAAACAGGCAATATGCCAATACATTGAAGTGTTTAAGGCAAACTCATCACTCCTTTTCTGTGCATTTTCACATCACTGTGTGCCTGTTCCTCTGCTTCACACATGGGGAACCAGAAGCCCCAGTAGTTAGGCTGTGTTCTTTTTATGCCATAATGTAAAATATGAAAATTTATGATGTAAACATAGCTTGGGAGAACAGTTACCTTTGCAGTTTCACTGGGCACAGTGCTTGGGTTTTCAGGCTGGAAGGGCTGTGCTTCACCATGGTTAGAAATGGATTAGGGAGACTGTGAACAAGTCAGTAAATGGGCTGAAACATGAGTAACCCCTATCACTCCTCCTCAGGGGCTGTTTACAAATGGGTGAACAGGATGTGGAGTCCCACATTCAATACTTTCATTCTGGCAGAAGGAGCATGCACACAGCCACAGATCTCCCTGTTACAGGACAGTATCTGTACCTACAGTGGAGGACAATGCTGTGACCATCACTGCCCAAAATCTCTGCCAGACTTTGCACTGGCTTCACTCGTGCACAGATCACAAACCCAGAAACCTCTGATCCCCTTGAGCACATTCAGATGATGAGAAAAGAATCTTAGCAAGTGCAATAGGTAATTTTCTCATCTCAAATGAAATAGAAGAACTCTTTAGTAGCATTTTGTTTGGTTTAGCAGTGTTCTGAAAAACTTCATGCAAATGCTTTCGCTGAAGAAGATGGACAGTCTAGCTGCTGGGTCTGAAAAGGTGTATGATGCATGAATGTCAAATAAAAGAATTATTAGAATACAGAAGGAAATAAAAGAGGTGAGTGGGATAACCATCTCCTAATCTTGTTCTAACTTATAGTTCAAAATTACATCTAATATAACCTTCCTATCTCTACATAAACCCTTAGGCCTGGGTTTAGATTCTCCAGTAGTCTGAGTCTGACAGATTTTCCACAAAGCAGCAACTGTATAAAACCTCCTTTCCTTTTTTCCTCATCCATGTTAATTCATTCTGTGTCTGTGGTCCCTGCCTCACCTGTAGATACATTTCTGCATCACCCAGTGGAGTTTGTAATTCTCTGCAGCTCTTAAAAGGTCAGACATGCCAGTCCATACATTACATTATACAGCTGGGGACACTTACATGAGCCTGACAATGTGAATAATCAATTTACTTGGACAATCTGATATCCCTCCTCTGCAAGTTGGATGTGTTCTTTTACTTCCATGACATTACTGTAATTGCTTGAACCACTTTTGCTGGGGTATTTTTCCCAACCTTAATTACCTTGTCATTTATTATTAGGCATTTTAATATGGCCATTAAATGTCACACTTAGCTTTCAGTTTTTTCTCTCTGTCTGGTTCACAATCCTGCAATTTAGAAAGGTCCAGCCATATACATATTTTTACACTTTGACACGTTTAAAACTTTGCTCAATGCCAGGTTTATTACAGCATTAAACTGATGAACTTGCTCTAATAATCAATGTATAAATAATCAATTTAATGCTATAATAAAGGAAACATAAAACAGCCCCAGCTCTGTTGCTTGTGCTGAGGTGCAGTGGCATTTGGTGGTCATGCATGGCAACATTTGTACAAGCTTCATTTAGAGAAGGTGGCAGGTTAATTGGGACACAACACAAATGCAGTACAGCATCCATAATAAGCAGGCAGTGATATAAAAAGGGAAAAGGAACTGGAAGCTTGCTTCCACTCCTTCCAGATATACCCTCTCAAAGTAATGTTCAGAAGAATTAGCATCAGTATGTTTTCATACATTTATGGGAAAATACACAATGACCTCTGCAGGCATCAAGCAGGTTTTTTTATCTACCAAAAAAACAAAACAAAAACAGAAAAAAAACCAAACAAAAACCCAACAACAACAACAAAAAACCAAACCAAAACAAAAAAACCCAAACCACAACAAACAAAAAAACCCCCCAAAAAACTCCCAAAAAACAAACAAAAAAAACTCCCAAAACATTCATAGCTCCAGAATCTCACTGCAGTTGCTGGATGAAGTGCAGACATGGCTTCCTTTTACTGCATACTTGGTTCCAGAAACTAATGGAAACCAGACCCAGTACTGGAGGGACAATACTAACAAGGTGTGTGTTACACAATGTTCTTTGGTTTTCTGTTTACACATCCTCATGTATTTCCCCTCACCTCAAGCCTGTCACTGAGCAAAACCCAAACAAGGATTTCATGAACAATTGAAGGCTCCTATGGCAACAACATCAATATTTATCTGTAAAAATTACAAGCTTCAGCTAGGATGTTAGAAAAAGGCCCTTAAATCTTTCCGATTGATCAACAGCCATATTTTAAACTGCAATTTTTGTATCAGTATTTCTGAGTTGTGCTCTCTTCCCAGGGTGCCACGCTCACACAGAGGAGCCAAGGCTGATAGGCTAAGAAACAGTAATTGCCAGTCAAAGTTTGCTCTGCAGATGGATTAATTGTGAAAGAGACTGGCTTGAAAAAAAAAGCGGGTGCTTATCACTGAATCAATTTTTAACATGCTCATGTTGACTGTATTATTTTTTTCATCAAAACCATAATCCTAAATTGAACTACCAGAAGAGGTTAGGTTTGCTTTTTATTTTCCCTCTTTCATGGACTGAAGGGGCAAGACGTGGCAGATATCCTTCATCCATCACCTGCTATAGTGAATGGATACTCATCAGCATACCAAAGAAATTGCACCTTCTCATCACATCATAGTAAGACAGAAAGAGTCTCATCCTGTTGCTGTTTATGAACCACATTTCAACTTCCTCACTTGCTATAAACAGCACCTTGCTCTATTTTCCCACTGTGATGAGGCCTCTTCTTGAAGCACTGTGCTCCTCAAAATTAGCCTAATCCCTGTTCTTTCAATTTTTTATTGCTAAGCTCCTAGCTTACACTATGGGCTTTGATTTTTAAATATTTTCTTTTAATAGGAAAATGACTGATAGAGACTCAGGTCCCTGTTGGAAAAATCTGCCCACAACTTTGCATCCAGCCTTGCCTCAGAAAGTTCTTGAACGAACAAAATTTAGGATAAAGCAAAGCCACAAAGTTTTATATGCTTTCTCACAGTACTCCCTTTTTAGACTAAAAGTTCTGCCTAAATCAATTTTTCACACTGCCTTTTCTTTTGTCTTGCTTAATTCTGATTATACTGACAAGTTATTGTACCTGTTCCTTCCTGTTCCCCACTTTCCCAGATATGTATATAGATATGATGTTCTATATTTTTCATATGCTGTTCTACAAGCCCTCCTTCAAACATTTCACTGGTATTCAGATTCACTGCATTTCCATAAGCAATTTCTACAAAAAAGATAAGCTCCCCTGTCCAAGCTCAGTGCAATTTCCACTGCAATTAAAATACCTGTGAGCCCAATAAATTTAGTGTCTACTAAAACCCAAAAGGAAGAACAGTTAACCTGGCAATGTAAATACCTATGAATGTAACAATTTTCACTCCCTAAAAATGAAATCTTTTACTGTAACTGCTTATTTCAAATGTGGAATAGTATCCAACATAATTCTTATCTTTTAATGACTATCTGAAATGTAGGGTACAAATGAAACACAGGACTAAAAATCCGTAAGAAACTACATAATTCATCACTCTTTTGTGGAAATAACAGAATGATCTGCCTTAGTTGAAAGTTTATTGAATCAAGCACTGGCTACACTTGTCTCTAAGGTTACCTGTGCACCACTTTATTTTGGAGTGACAGCTCTGTACACAGCAACATATTGCAATAAAGTGTCTCCCTGCTTGCCTTCCCAGAACACTTTTCTTCCTTAACCCTCTCCTAATGGTGCTAAGACCCTTAAGACTGGACTCAACACACTCTTTTATTTGCCAAATGCATGTGCCAGGAAGGGGCTGAGGGGTGGAACAAACCAGAGCACTTTTTCAGCCACGTGCTGCTCTCCATTAGGATTTTGGAGGCATCATTTTATTAAAAGAGCTCCTTTGCAGCATTATCAGGCACAAGATATTCTGTCCATGCATTATATGCCCTTCCCTTTTTTTTTCCACAGGGAAGCTGGAGCATTCACAGACCCTGCTGGATCTGTAATTGCTGCCAGCTGCTCTGCCAGCTGGGTGTGTGGAGCTGGGCACCAAGTGTCCTGGCCAAGGTCCCACCCTCACCCCAGACAAACTGGAGAACGGCAAGATGCCCACATTGCTCTGTCATTTTAACAATATTCTTCTTCTTCTTCCCAAGGCAACAATTTCACACCTTTTCCTATCAGTTGTGTTCTTTGATGGACTAAACTCTTGGATTATGACCCTCCTCCACAAAGAACTGTGAAGGTTCTGCATTGCCTGGGGGATGGGAACACGTGCCTGAAATGGTACCTGCTCCCCACACGAGCCTTGGGACATCAACATCCAAATTCCCACAGAAGCACCTCAGGGAGCTGCACTCTCAGCTCACTCAGCACACAAAACATGTTACAGCAGAAAACATCAATTTCCTCACAGAAATATTTCCTATGTATCTCCCTACCAACCTTCTGATGGTTTCATCAATCAGAAGCTTTTTTTTTTTTCCCCTTTGGTCATGAAATCTAAAAAAA
>JAWWMS010000287.1:8111874-8133237 GCA_035048045.1 Chlorospingus semifuscus | reverse complement strand
TATATATATATGTAATTTGTGTCCTCATGGAGTATAAGCATTATTAAATCAATTTTGTTGTTAAGTTCCACTTAGGTAAAATAGGATATTGGATTTCTAAAGTAATTACACAGGAAAGAGGTCTAGTCCTGAGTTTAATGGAAACTTTGGTCTGCATACACTCGGGTGGTTTAATTTCCTTAATTCTATCCAAATACCCAATCCAACAACACTGTAATCTGCAGACATTGGAAAACAAATATTTTACTCACCACTGCACATTTAGGTGCTGGATTTGTAAGATGCCTGTAGTTTTACCCCCCCAATGAAAGAATCACTAACATTGTCATGCACCTACCTCCTTGAAGTCGGGCTCCTTCTCCACTTTCATGTCTGAAATTCAACAGACAGAAGTTTAACTAAATTCTTTCTTTCCTTTTCAAAGCTCCAGGTGCCTGGGAAGTTGTGACTCTCCTTAGCCACATCCCAGGAGCTCCCCATTCTCTGCAGCACTCTTGAAATCATCCAGAGGATAAGGAGAAGGAATCCTAATGCCACTGAAGAGGTGCAGAAGATGCATCAGTAATCAATAGCAGTGAGGTTCTTCCTTCCCTGGAGGCAACTGACTTGCCAGGATGAGTTACTTGCAGTAAATATAAAACACCAGGACCACTGCACCTTGCCTGTGTACTTTTAAACTGTGCAGAAGAAAGTGGTATTCAGGATCTCTGGGTCCTCTTCCCCTCTTGTTTCTTCTCTGAAGTCTAATAAACCTGTGTGGAGGGATACGAGGTCACACCTTGTATCCTCTGCATTTTATTACAGGAGTCAACACGCAATATTCCAAGTTTCCAAGGAGAATCTTTGGCTTCAGATCAAATAAAACCTCTTCTGCCTTAAAAGGTGCAATTTCTCAATTAAATTAACCTGACTCCATACTCAAAGTGCCAGAGCTGAGAGAACAGACAATCATCTTCACTTTCAGCCACAAAGAAAAATCTACATATGCCAAAAACTGAGCAACAAGGAGCAGTTGGTTATAGCAAATCACAGCAGACACTGAAAGAACCAGGTCATAAATAATTCCATCCTTGCTGCCAAAAGATTAAATAAATTAGTTTTAAAAAATAATCAGCCTTTCTTTGTACTCAACAATCTGGGGAAAGTATTCCAATTGACATGCAGTTATGCCTGGTTTTGTAATATAATTGAAATTTCAATATGACCTACAGGTTTCATAGATTTTGCAAGTTGTAGTAGCAGAAAAAGGAGCGAGGAAATCAAGAAGGTAAAGATAAGCTCTAGCAAGCAGTAAATGGATATGCTGATTCCCTAGCTTTCCATAAATAGGTCTATTCTAGTAAATGTCATATTTTAAGGACAGCTGAAACAAACAGCAATTTTTCAGACCTAAAATGTCATCATGGTTCTTAACAGCAGATAAGCTACAAAAAGTCTACACTTGTGCTTTTTCAGTGCAATGTGTACTAACTCTTGCTCTACTGTAGATCACCTGGAGTAATTAACGATTGCCATTAGTTATGATGTAGAATCTGATAGGTAACACTGTTCAGTGGTGCTGTTAAGTGGAAGGATTATTTCAACAGGTCAGAAAAGTAAAGGTAAATTCTTCAGTCTAACTAGCAGAGCCTGCATCTGGCAAACACTTTTGCAATATCTGAGTTCAACTCATGCATAAAAATATCAGTAAAAGCAATTAATTTGTGTCTGATTCTCACCCTTGTGTACCTAATTACATAAAAAATACCTGTATTTGTAGGACAGTGTGAGAAACCATGAACACATTAAAAGCATACCACATTTCCACCCAGATTTCAGATAGCACATTTTTTAAAAGTACCACTCTTGCCAAAGGCATTCCCACAGAAGGCCATGTCCTATGAGACGTTCAAAGTTGGAAAAGCTGGAGGGGTGATGTTGGGGTAGAATGAATTGGGAATGGGGGCCTGAAACAGAGCTACAGGGAAAGGAGGAACAGTGCAGGATCCAAAGATCTGAGATAACATTTCCTGAGCACTGCTGAGACACAAGCATTCCTTTTGCAGGTAACTAACACAACCAAGTGTGATGCATGGCAAACATGAGCATGGAGTGGCTGCTTTGCAGAGGAACACCAACCAGCACATCTGGGGGGAATTGGCCTTTTCCTAAATCCTCCACGCTCTGAGTCCAGGCTCAGCACACACCCACAGCCTGTGTTTCCTTCATGTGCATTGGGCTCAAATTGGGAAAAAACACCTCAGTGAGCTGAGCTGGATGAGTTAGGAGCATGCCTGGTTAGGAGAAGCAGCAGTGTTGTCAGGTGAGCGTTTATTAAGTGACGGGTGTCATTTATAAAATCACAAAGCAGCAGTCCCAGCCAACAGAAGACTTGAAAACGACGCTCCTCCATAGAAAACAGGAATTGAAAAACCTTGTTTGAATTCTCCTCTTACTTTTCTGTTGTTGTTTTGTGTGATCTTACTTTAGTGCACGTTGCAGCCCCCATAAATTATTCCCTACCTAGACTATACATATGTACTCCATATGTCTATAAATGCCACAAAGCAAAGCCATACTTTGTGGTGACACTGGGACCCAAACAAGATATCATTGCACATTAAAATTGTATTAAACTAATTGAAAAATAGTTGAACATTGCTAACAAAACGAGAGAATTACTAAACATTAAAAGACAAGAGACTTTTCAGTGTTCCATAAAACCACGCCTTTCAGACAAATTAATTATTTGCATCATAAAAAAAATCCTAACAGTGAAAGAAAATATTCCAGAAGGAAGTGATGAGTAAAAAAGCTTCAGGTGATTTTTCATTACATTAAAAACAATTCTCATTCTCATAAAATATGCAGAACTTTACATCTTAAATAGCATATTTACCTTCAAAAATTACTTTCATTTTAGTCTTGCAAGAAATTAAACCTTAATTATATAGGAAAGTATTTGGAATATATCCAGAAATAAGAAAACTACAGCTATTCCCCTATAAGTGGCACAGCATCTGTCAGGAGTTTTCACATACCTTCAGGAAGATATCTTGAATTAAACCAACACTGTACTTGCTTTCCATGATCAGAGTTAATATTCTGCAGACCCAACCTGGCTGCCTTGTTTATTTCATAGTTTCAATTTCTATTGCTGTACTTCACCCTGGCAAATAAATGGATGCACGAGGGGCTCGCCCTCTGAATAAATAATAAAATCTAATCTGTCAGATCTTCCTTTGCCTTGAATGAAAAACATTTCATTCCTCTGTGATGCTGTTGAAGCTAAATCTTGTTGCAAGAGACTGAATGAGCAGCCTTGGAATAAGAACTAAAGGAGTGTTGGAGCTACGTCACCACCGTGATGAACATCAGAAATACATCTGAGAGCAGACGGAAGGAAAGGAAGATGCACTATACAAAATATGTCCTCATTTGAGGAGTAAAGTATTACTCAATGGCATTATACATTGTTAATAAACTTTCTTTATCTGAAACTATAATTTAATATTTATGTATCTAATTTACATGTGACAAAGTAGCATATTCTAAAATTAGAGTGTAACCGGCAAACTATTAACTACTATAAACAATACCAAAACACAACTCAAACATATTTTAAGGAAACAATAGATACATTTTGGACGGGGGAATGATTTCAATTGCAGATATTGTTTTAAATACAGCTGTCAATTACATCTTGAAAAAGTTTCTTCAAGCTCAGAAAGAATTTCTGCTTAGGGATTCCTGGGTATATACATAAAGACCAAGAGCACACCACCAAAAAGAGCCCTATTGGTTACTAATAGGTACAGTAATAATTGTAAATGCTTAAATTGTGTGGGGGAAATAATTTTCAATAACCATGTTATATGATGCACTAGACAATATCCCCTTTGAGCAGAAACTAGAGAAAATACCGTGCCCTTTATTATCTCTGTGGTTTCTTACGTGTAATAGACAGCAGAAGAATTGCACTTATTGTAACATTACAGTGTTAGATTCCAGTTCACCTTTTAGAATATTAGTGGCCATAATACTTATGATAGGTTGTGCCTTATGCAAAGATGAATAAAGATGTGCATTTAAATAAAAAATAATAAACAAAAACAAAAAACAAGCAACCACTCACAGAACCAACAGTGAGGCTTAACATAACAAACATGCACTAACCCTACACTTATGCAAAACTAAGTTCTTCCAGGAAACTGTAACCAACAGTTGACCTTCCACAAAGGTAAAGGTTTTGTCCCTTGGTAATAATGTTTGGATTTTGTAGTTGAATTCCAGTTTATTAGCTCATTGTCTGTAAATGTGCTGTTCCACTGTGGTATCCTTTAGCTGCCCTTGAGCTTCTGCAGAATCTGCAATCTTACAGTCACTTTTATTTAAGGTTTTATTGAGCTGCAGAGTAAGTCCCCTTCAGTACTACACAAATAGGCTTCCTTATTCATCCTCTTCAGGTTCCTGTGGTAAAATTGGTGTCTCCTCCTTTAAACAAGCACTAAAAAACCCAAGGATTGTGCTGTAAAGGTGATATTTGCTTTTCTCAGAAGCAATGTTATGACCTTCATCCGGATAGATCTGGCAGAGGAGAAAG
This sequence comes from Chlorospingus semifuscus, assembly GCA_035048045.1. Classification (NCBI taxonomy): domain Eukaryota; kingdom Metazoa; phylum Chordata; class Aves; order Passeriformes; family Passerellidae; genus Chlorospingus; species Chlorospingus semifuscus. Next base: position 8,128,655 of record JAWWMS010000287.1, on the reverse strand, counting down.
GAAAAAAAGTAAATAGTTTTAAAGGCATTTCAAATATTTAGGGCTCTAATTTTCTTTCTCTGATCTTCAACATGTTTTAGATGACAACAGGATGATAGCATTGGTTTTATGGCATCAAGGAAAGCTAATAAAACCCAAAGTAAGACTCATTCTCTTGGAATTTGAACTTACATAAAACAACCACTGCAGTGGGATCTGCAGAAGTGAAAAAATTTATATTCTCAGCCATTGTCCTTACAACAGTTTACTTTAGCTAGCATTTTCAATAGTGCCTAGACATCCAAGTCCCATTAACATCCATGAGGATTAATTGCCTCATGCTTTTAAGGACCTCTCAATATTTCAATATCTAAGTGTTTGGCAAAAACCCTTTTTATTCATAGCTTAACTATCTTCCTATCTGGTCCAAAGCCCATCTTCTCTCTCTCCTTGGGTGGATGTGGGCATTTTTATCTCTTAAAACAAATACCACTGGGAATTTCTCCCAAGTGAGGCTAAGCAAAGATTTGCAGGCTGAATGAAGAAATCCAGGCCACAAGACAAGAAACCTGGGGAGGTCTGAGGCAAAAAGCTTCAGCTGCCTCCTCAAACCCACAAGGTGATCACAAGGTTGCATGAGAACAGCTCAACAGGGCTCTTCTGGGAGAACTCTCTCATTCTTGCTTCTTCCTCTCTCTTTCACAGGCCTTCACATCACCTCAGCTGAAACCACATGGGCAGCAGGAACAGGTTCTACATTTAAAGTCCTTTTTCCTGCCTGAAATGGCACCAAACCCCTTCCTGCCACCTCCTCCCTGACAGGAGCTCACACTCCAGTGCAAACTACAGGATCACCCTAAGCCCAGCAGGGTCGAGGTTTGCAATGGCCAACAACCACCAGGAGTATTTAGGGACTGATTCAACCAAAACCCTCTGCCAGCAGCATCCGTGTGCTCCAAGTGGGTCCAATGCAAGCCCATGCCTTGACAGAGGCTCTGTCGTGCTCTTCTGCTAAATGTAAATGCTGAAAATAAGGGGAAATTACTCTCATGTGATCCAATGCCTTTTTAGGTAAAAATGCCTTTTACTTTAGAGGTCACCCAAAGTAGTGACACCTCTACTTACAAAGAGTGCCCATGGACTCCAGAGCACTTTGCATAATTGTAGGATAAAGAGGTGGAAAAAAGAAAGATGAGAGAGAGGAGAAAGAGCCCAGGAGAACAAGATGATACAGCTCCTGATATCCACACAAACAGTGAGAAAAATGGGATTAAACAGAGTTCTAACTGCAAATTGAGGTAATACCACTGTGTTGTGGTAGAGAGGGTCCTTTGCAGGGAAGAAATAGCAACAGGAGGTTAAATGTTCAACTATGTTTATAGGAAAAGTCACAGGTGCACGTACCTGCATAGTGTAATTAGCCCCAGCTTTTATTAGATGCTTAATTAGTTCTGCTGAATGCTGGAAGTGAACTTTAGCTGCAAGAGAACATTTGATATTATTAGAAACAGCTACAGTAATGTGAAATACTTATCTGTTACACAGCTTTGGCTGAAAACATTTCCAGGCTCGGTAATTACTGGATCTGAAGCTGACTGTTTCCAAGGCCAGCCCCACCAGCAACAGGGTGTTACAGCAGGAAGGAGCTGGAAGCCCCAGGGGAAGCCACACTTGTCATTTAGTGAGGACTCCTCTATTTACCTTTGATTTACACATACTGTGACAGCTTAGAGATGTGTAAAACCATTCTGTTTGAACATCATGGCATCTTCTAAATTGCTGGAAAGAAAGCACACTGCATTTTCTATTGCTTGCACGGGGTCATTACACCCCATTTTTTAGGTAATGGATTTTCTGGAATCTATCAGTAACCTGATCTTTGTGTGGCAAAGCTATGACTACCATGTCTAACCCTGCAGAGTTTAGGCTGCAAGTGGTCTGGGCAGTGTCACTGGATGTGATATTGAGCAGGGGCAGCAGACAACCACACTGCCAGGCCAGAGCACCCTGCACTGCTCAGACATCATCAAAGCCCCAGTTCCCTCCAGCTTGGTTCAGAGGGGCAGAAATTGCTGCTGCCTGTTGCAATCAGTAAAGCCTGAGCCCCTCATGCCTCCTCAGACACCCAGTTTATTTTCAACCCTCCCCGCTGTGCTCTGGGGAAAAGCACTGGACAGGGTTTGCACCCCCCTGGTTGCACTTTAGATCCACAATATGGGTTTGAAAAGTCAGGGACGATGGGCTGGCACTGTGCCAGCTGTGCATGGGCACTGTCACAGCCCTCACCACTGAGAGGCACTTATCCCTTCAGACTAAGAAACCCTGTATTATACCACATCCACGAGAAAATACTGGGGAAGAAGTAGGCACTGTACAGAGCAGCTGTTTGCACCACTGTAATTTGTGCCTGCATCAAAGCTCATTCTTCACACATCAGTTAAGAAAGTTCAGAAGAATACACTGCAGTGAAATCTGCAATTACAAATTATCTCAATTCATACATCTTATGATTCCATCTAAAGTGCTAGAACTTACCCTGTGTTATTCATTCTCTGTCTTAATCTACTGCTAAAAGTATTGGTGCTATTAAAAGGTTCTGTGTAGCTTCAGAAGGTTTGCAAGTACCTTGTAATTACTTAGATGAAAAGATTAATTTCCCATTTGGTGATGTACTTCACCAGCTGTACTGATAGTTCTGCAGAATTTGTATGAATTTAAGGCAACATTAAAAAGGTATGTTGTTCTATTAATAATTCATGCAATACCTTTCACTAGCATCACAGTGGTCCACAAGATTTAAAGAAATTAGAACATACAACACCTAAAAGGTGCAAATCCTCAGCAAAAAAAAAGCTTCACCAGTTCAGAGTTGGAAGTGACAGTCGAAACAAAAGAAAAAAATCCTATCAGAGTGGAAAAGAAACTGCAAATGTACTTGCTAGGTGTGTGCCTCATCAGCCCTTCAACACCTGCCTATTAGAGGCTCTGACTCCAAATTAGCTGCATCTGTAAATACTTACCATCAGCTGTCCCATGAACTATTAGTAAATCCACTTCTTTTAAACCATGAAGATTGTGTAATACACTGGATGCCTAGTGAACAAACACACACAAAGCTGTACTTGAATTGCATTTTAAGAGTAAAATGGTCATTTTAAGTTACTTGTTTATGCTAACTTACCTGATAGGTAATTTCATCTTTTGATGGAATCCCAAGGTATCTTTCTGAAAAAGCTGATGCTGTAAAAATAAAAACAAAAAAAACCCAAAACAACAAATCTTGTGAATTTCAAGTTATTTCTATTTTAAAATTCATCATTTCAGAAGCTATTTAAGCCATGAAGTCAAGATGTTCGTTCAGAGACACAGAATGTATCATTTTAAAGCACTGTTTAAACCCACTTCTAAATAGTTAAAAGAGAAAAAAACCAAACAAAAATTAAAAAACCAACCCCAAACAACAACAAAAAAACCCAACCCCAAAAGAAAACACAAGCTAAACCCCAAAGAAAGTCTAACAGACCATTAAAGTAATCTGGTCTGGTTTCCTGTGTATCACAGTGCCCAAAACTTTACATACAGAACCAAATAACCTGTGATTGAATGACAACATGGCTGATATTGTAGGGAATTCACTGCTAACCTTAAAACCTAATTTGATTCATGCTGATATACATAAAGGACTCTTAAGAAATCAGTAACTGCAAAATCAGTGCTGTCAATAATACCAAGTGTGTGGTGGGTTTTGGTGAACTGTCCCAGTGTCAGCTTTACTTTCATTTACAGGAGAGACCAAGACAGTGAGGTGAAATCTCACTACCATTGTTATGTTATCTGCCCTTAGTTAAAATAAACAGCAGCTCCATGAATAAAAGTTATTTTGAATAAAGTTTCACACAGGATTAGGGCAGGGATTACTCACCATATAACTTCATATCTGTGATTGGTGCCACCACAGCTCCACACTTGAAGAGCCGCTCGCTGGATTTCAGGATCATTGATGTAATGTAGCCACCATATCCCTAACAATGGGATGGAAATTTTGGTTTATTTATTTCATTCTAGCAAAAATAAAGCTAAATGCCATTGTGCTAATCCAGTGGTATATTTTTTATAGTTTAAGGGTGCATAAAGATCTCATTGACCTGGTCATGACTTTTAATGTATGCAGTTAATGAGTATTGAACATTTCTTCACCATTTCCAAAGTCTAACACATCTCCCCTGGAACAGCTGATACCAGAGAGTCATGAAATCTTTTTGAAAACTTTAACTTGAAACCACAGATTTCTTTGAAATGACACTGGCAATCCACTTCTGTACACCTGTAATCATTCTAGACTCACAGAAAATGGAATTCTGAATGTGGCACCTGGAATCCATGATTTACTCGTATATTACAGGCTCCTCAAATTTCTCTGCTTGCCATCTGTTTTCCCTTCATTGGTACTGAAAAATTGGTATTTCTTCAAGGAGATTGTTGTTTTTGTTGTTTTGTGTTTGGAACAACACATTTCAGGAAGACAAAATTATCCCATGACAGGGAAAATATAATGTAAAACACCAGCTGATCCAAAAAAAGATTATGCATCAAGTGCCTACAGTTTTCTCAGAGACTTTTACAAATGCTGCCTGCTCCTGTTCTTCATGTCTAAATATTTATTGAACAGATTATTTTTGTGGAAGAATGGCAATATTTGAAAACTCTTTAACCTTATTCAAGAAATATAAGTAAAGAGGTTTCTTGTACTCTGCAATCAATCCATATTAAAGGATGGACATACTGAAGAAAATAATACCAAATAGGAGATGGATTTTCAAAGGAAATGTGTGGGGAACTGAGTTATTCCTTTCCCATACAAATTTCAGCCCAGGAGGCCAAGAGCCATCCAGATCTGTTCATGAGCAGGAGCAGATTTCATCTAAGACAGAATTTCTGAGTGGGCACCTCTAATTTGTATAATTCAAAGAGCTTAAAAGAAGAGCAACTTTCCTCTGCCTCTGGGTTTTCTCTGCTTTTACTTTTGTTTAATATTCTGTTTGTGTATTGCCCAGTAGCTCCACAGCACAATTTTAATCCAAGGATAGGTATTGCCAGGTTATTTATTATTTATTCCATGTTTTCATTAAGAGCTTGTTTAATTCTCCTGAGAGTTTCTTCCCTTTGTGCCTGTGTCCTTCCTTCCAGCCAGGCTTTCCAGGACAAAAAACATTACAGAGTGAGTTATTTATAAATTCTTAGAAGCATTTCACAGTGACATTGCTATTCCATATGCCCTGATGCAAGAACATGTGCTGCCTCACTCACCTGCTGGGTTTCTGGGGTTGCAGCCTAATTGCCACATTTTCAAGAAAGACATCGGCTGTAGAATTGCAACTTATTTTTAAACTCTCTTTTCACTTCCATGAATAAAACCACAAACTCCATGGAACCACACTTGGTTGATTAATAGCTCAGGCCCTTGGATCAGGCATCTCTTAAGCTTGCACCCCTCACAGAGATAAGCAAGGGGGCATTGGCAGATTGCCTTGAAATTTTACCCACTGTGCCCTTCTGGACAGTCTTGTTACTCTTGTGCCTCATTGACATCACCAATTGTGACAGGAATTTTACTTCTGTATAGCTCTGAAACTTCTTAGAGAGCTTCCTGAAAGTGTACGTGTCCAGTTTTATGAGATCAGCACTAAGCCATTCCAAAGTCAACTCATCTTCAAGCAAAGTGCATATTCTGTTTCCATCAGTACAGCAAATTTAATGCATAGAAAGAAAAAAAAAAGCTTCCCTACCACGTTCTTGTATGTGATATAAAAGAAATGAGTTTTAAAAAAGATTCTTAATTGACTCTAAAATCAACAGAGTGGAGGAAAAATACAATTAACTCTAAGAAGTTGTTAAATATTTTTTTATTGTTAATTATAAAACTGACTTTTAAATTTTATGGTTTTTTTTTTTTCTTTTGACAGTATAAAAAACAACTCTGAAAGGTTAACTTGGGAAGGGGAAATTTCCCTGAATTCAAAGCAGTGTCGAAAGCTTATTGAATTTTCCACTCTTCATTCCTCAACGCCGCTTTCAGAAAATAAATGCAGGAGCATAGCAATCAATAACATTTTGTGAAAGAAAAGAGAATTTGGGGTAGGTCTTGGCAGATATGTAAAGCCATGGTTACAGGCATGCTCTTCAGTAACTGTCTCATCACATCACTCTTAGGAAAAAAGATACTGATGAATCTCTGGCAGAAAACAAGTGGGAATTTTCAAGTAGCAATGAAAAGAATTTCTGCAGGCAAAACCAAGCAATTCTGGCTGCTCAGGGATTTCATTCCAAAAACAGTATTTTCAATCAAAGGATGGAAAGAGGAAGAGGATATGGAGAAACGTTGATGCTTCTATGCCTGTGTACTTTCACACACATTGGTAACAGGCATTAAAACCTGAGTAGAAGTGTGTGCCACAATCATCTGGTGCATGAAATTGGCCCTGCTTGTACATCCTCAGCTGGAAAATCTCTGGCTGCTCCCTTACAACCCAAACACTGGTTTTGACCCATTCTTGCACTGAGAGTTTCTTTCTTAGCTCAAAGAGTGCAGCAGGAGCTGAGATCTTTGAGGAAGGTCATGTTCATGTGAAATGTTAATAACAGTCACAAACATCAGCCAGTCCTCAAAATGCTACCACGCAGGAGGTAAATGTCAATCTCCTCATCCTGCATCCAGACAGGCTGAGACATGCAGGTTAAATGACTTGCCTGAGGCTGTGCAGCAGCTCAGCAGCAGAGTGAGAACTAAGGCACTTCATGGAGAAACACATGCTGCTCTTAAAAGTGATGACTGGGGCGTACTTGATCAGGGTTTGCCACTGCTTTGAGCTCAAAGGCAGAAAACAGCTTCATTTTTAATAAAAAAAAACAATTTAACAAATTTAAAAGGTTACACATGCCGGTTCATGGATGAAGCAGCAGTTGTGGGGTGTTTCTAATTGCTGCTTTTTAATAGATATCAGTAAAATGCTGTTTAATTTGCTACTATAAGTCGAGCCTTTGCCTCGTTGTATCTCGTGCTAGGGGCAATGACACACAGCTGATAAAACAGCAAAGGCAAGATTTCTCACTGGTGCAACAAGGAGCTTGCTGACAGTACCACAGGGTAGGTGCTCAGCTAAGCTCAAGGGTCAGTAAAACATTCAGATATAAAACCTGTATTTTATAGGACAACATTGTCAATTCAACTGCAGCCCAAACATAAAACTGTAACAAACAAGCTTTCACAAAACCCGAGTCCCTATTAAAAATTTCTAAAGAAAGCAGAAAGCAGAATTTTTAACAAATACTTTCCCCTTCAGATTCTGAAATGCAAATAGTGTTATATCATAAAACTGATTTTATTGACTTAAATACCTGTTCTGAGAAAAAATACTGTACAGAACAGACAGTAAATTATGGATGGCTTTTTTCTCCTGTTTTAATAACTAAAATTTTCTTTGGAAAATATATTAATATATTTGTTTATGAACTGACAGCACTTTCTTAAAGAATCACGGTGATATAGCCTGCTATTTTTGCACATTACCTTTCCAAATATACCCAGTCTCTTAGGATCAATGAAGGGCTGTTTCAGAAGTGATCTGAAAGGATAAAAAACGTTTCTTTTTAAATTTTGTCAAAGTAAAACAGTGGATTTTACTTTTTGAATATAGTATGTAAAGAATATTATTTGTGCATTAAGGAATTGCCATACATGGGGATCAGGTAGAAGAAATTACATCCATACAAGTAGTACAGAACTGGGAAATGTGATTTGCTTCCTAATTCCTTTTTCATAAGGTAAACAGTTGGTGTTTGGCCAATCTCACCTAATTTAGATCTCTGAATTTAAGCATCTTGTCTAAATTATCCCTTTACATCTGCTTTTCAGTTAATGGAGAGAAGAGAGATACCCTTCAGCATTCCTACACATGCTGGAAACTTCTCTCATTCTGAGGAGGGTCACCACTCAGAAATGCCAGGATTTTCCACTGACTAGAGCTGAAATGACCTGCTTTCACCAGGTGCCTAGCACCAGCTAAAGGAAGGTAAGATGAATGGAACTTCCTGAATCTAGATAATTATACAAATAATTAATTCTCTCATCAAGGCCATTAATCATCTGTGGTGAATTTCATACAGAAAAGACAGAATAACCTGAGGGGAAATATCAGACACAGCTGCTTATTCATGGAATGGGCGAAGCACTGACCCCTTTCAAAAGAAGAAAAAATATCTGGCTTAAAATCTGTCTTTCCCTGGGAAACCCCATGAAAATCCATTCAGACCTTGGTATGAGCCATTTTGACATGTGCACTCTGAGTAAGGAGTGCTGTCCAAGCTATGCATAACTACTCCACAGACAGAAATTACTCTTTTCTGCAGCTGGTAGAATCATATCAGTCTAAAAATGATAATGCAAATGAGAAATAACAGGCGTTTGTCAAAATGCTCTCATTTCTACCACAGAGTTCTGGAGTAATTGCACAAACCTAATGGAGTTCTAGTGGTCTAAATTAGAGCAATATTCTCTGGTATAGACCTAAAATATTGTAACACAAATGTATTTAAATGTTAATGTGGACAGCAAGAAATTTACCTATGGAATATAGACAAATATGAATTAGCTCAGGTGGCATATTTGGATTACACAGAGCAGCACAGCTCTATCAAAGAAAGCACCAACTCAAAGAAAACCCCAAAACCACCTCTTTGATTTTTCACTTGTTCTTTGTAATGGAAGGATTAAAGTTTCAAAATTTGCAACAGCACTAAAAAACAAACATGAACAATGCAGATAAAACATTCTGGGCATTTTAGTCCAAGAGCTCATTCATCCAGGTGGAGGCAGGGAGAAAGACAAGAAGAGTTTGCACATACGTACTCTACGGCTGCTATTTGGTCCTTCACTTCCACTGATCCTAAGCACCGATGGACCTCCTGTAGGATCTTGAGGCCTTGAAATCCACTCCCTCTGCCATCAAATCGAGCTACGATGACATTATCAGAGTTGACAAGCACTGAGTCCCAGTCAATGTGAAACTTATCTGTAACCAACTGGCTGCCTGGAGCTTCATCACTGCAAATACCAACACACCAGACACAAACGAAGACTATTGACAATGTGATGCACTGTGCCGAGCTCTGATATTTTATTTAGCCTGCGTGGCAGAGTTCAGTTGGTTATGCAACCCTGCTGAGCTACTGTCACTTCCATCACTACCATCCCATTAGGGCTGCAAGCCCTGCAGCAACAGAATTTCTTTAACTTTATAACCATTGGGCTGCGGTGCTGCCAGTACCTGAATACGCTTTGCTGAAGGACACAGAAAATTAAAGCAGGTAGTGCTGCTTATAACAAAGTGAAGGAAAATTCCCCAAACAATATCACTAATGGCTAACTCAGTTCTGGGAAAGCTCATGCAGAATTTGTAAAGTCTCACTGAACACACAATGAGGTAAATTCATTCAGCACCCTGATTACCATTTTGTAGGATATATAATACTATTAAGAAGGATGTCACCTGAGAAAACAAAAATAATTGCATTATTGTATTCTTGAATAGATTTTTTTGAAATACAGTACAAAGAAGACTAAAGCATACACTGGAGAAAATTCTATTTTCTCCATCAAAATTCATATGAAGAAATGGATGCAGGCAGGAGTGATAAGTCTATTTTATGACAGAAAAAAAAAAGGTGGTTTACAGCACAAAAGGTGAAATAGAATGGGAGAATGCAGTTTCTAGAAGAACAATAAGATTTTCCATTGAAGCCAAATACACTATTTTCCTTACAAAGAAAGTAAAATGTCAGTTTTAAAGGGAAGTTTGTCATTATTTTCCCCCAAGATAAACACAGAATAAAAGAACAGGCTACCATGAAGTTGTACAAAATGCAAAATAGTTCTATGCAGGCTGCATCTGCCAGTGGAATGCAAATTAAAATGTAAAAGTGTCTGTGCTGGCTGTATGGAAATTAAATTGGATGGTCTGTGGGAATATCCTGTCTAAGGTGAAAGAAAGATGAAGACAAAAATTATTATTTTGCCAAATAGACCTATGTAAACCCTGGGGAGGAAAGAGAGATAAAATATCCTCCAATAAGTCCTGTCTTATAAATACAATAATGTGCTGATTCAGTATCTGGCTTGGGCTGTGGATAACACAGACCACCTTCAAGGTAATCACTCAGTTAATTAACAAGCATATGATGAGTGTGTGTGTTCTCAAGTTCAGTCAGACCTATTTATTGAGTTGCTATCTTATGTACTGAAATCATGATTACTTGGTAACAGACTCAGCCACAATATGTTATGCTTGATTTACCATTATCTTGCACATCAGGTTTATACTTGGCTTTATAAAAAGAAAAGAAGGGGTTTTTTTTGGTGTTCTTAACCAATTCAGTTATGATTATACTAATTACTAACATTGTGAAGCAATGAGTCTGCAAATTCTGTCAAGTGAGTTCTGCAGAAAAGTATATACTCAGGAAGTATATAATCATTATTATTTGCAATAAGGAGCAGAACAATACTCCCATATCTGCTCATTGCTCAGAGTAAGATTTTCAGAAGCACTACACATTGACACAGATGTTTTCACAAAGTATTTATCATTACTTCAAATGTAAGTATTTATCACTATTTCCAATGAGCCTCAGACGAGTTACAATTATTCGTAAGTTATTCCAGCTTTCCACAATAATACATAGAAATATCCATGTTTGACTAGGTAACTTTCCAACAGATTAATACATTCCACTCAAGTGAAAACATTGTGAGTCAGCCTGCTTTCCTCCCTTTAAATATGAGAACAAAACTAACACAGTGATCACATTTGATTTATACATGTTCTATATCTAGGTTATACATACATCTGGTGGATATAGGTATCTATGTTGTATTTGTAGATACTTAGGAATAGGAGAAGCACCATTACACTTATAAGCCCTTCTCTAAGCCAGAAACTGCTTAAAACCAAAAAAGTGTTTTAAATCAAAGTGAATTCCTCCCATAAAAAAAGAACAACAAACAGAAGCTCAGAAAGTTTCTCAGGTGGGTGAGAACTGACAGTGTTGGTTTCTTAAGCTCCTTTTGGAGGTCATAGCTGGGCTATTTCTGGGCTCAGAGTTTAAATACTACATATTGTCCAGCCCTGCATGATGGATTATTTGATATATTGCTTTAGGAAGCAATTTTCCAGTGGCTAGTTTTTTTTTAAGAATGTCCATATAAACAGGTCTGTGATAAGCATTTAAAGTTATTTCCATTGAGGTACATATCAGAACACCTATTAGCAACAAAAGGTCTCTTTACTCTTCAGTTGCCACTATAAAATTATACTGAGCATCTGAGGTGTGCTTCTGTCCTCCACAGAGAGACAGCAGACATATATTTCCCAACATTTGCATTATGCCTGTCTATATTTCTTATAGTCTTTAATGGCTTGTTTTCAAAGCTGCACAAAAGATTCACTTTCAACCCTACTGCCTCATCTTGCTATCAGTCCTGAGAGTGCATTCACAGGGGGCATAAACATGTTTGACTCTTTGTGAAAGGCCCAAAACATTCATCAGTTCAAATCCAGGTAAACCAACCCCTACTTATGACCAAAATATAAAAAAATAAGTAAACAAATAAATCTCCCTCAAATACCAGGACAATCTTTTCATTGATTCAGTTTTACAAAATCAACTTACATATTGGACAACTTTAAATGGCATTAAATAATAGATACTGATATTTAAGATACATTATCTACACATTTGAAGGAATGAGGTTAATTATGATCAAGGCAAAATAAACAATGATTATCAGCTCTGATTTTATTACCCAGATTAAATGCCAAAGTCTTTACTTAATCATTTCCTGTGTGTTACCAAGAAGAATATCTTCCAACTTTTTTAATGAGTAAGGTGAACCATAATGAGGAAATCAAGGATTTGAAATTTAAACTTTGATCTTAATTATATAGAAAAGAGATGGTAATCACTTTTTCAGGCAATTACCATGCAGCTCTCTAATATATAGTTACACTGTGTGTATTATATCAGAAGGAAACTGAGTGTGAAACATTAGCAGTGGTTTAAGAGAACAAATGGAAGAAAGGAAAGTGTTTTAATCTATTTAACATTTTATGGACTATTCATCACAATTCTGGAAAGAAAAAGAGTGCCAGCCAACATAACTGGTTTCTACATGAGATCTGTTAGACAGCCCAGCCATCCAGATGGACATAAATTTTACCACAGTGATACAATGACCTACTATTTGAATACTGCAGCTTGCTTTGCAGCTCCTAATGGATGAATGTTCATGCGATCTTTATGCTGACAGTTACAGCACAATCAGGTCCTGGTCCTTAAGCTGAGCTTAAGGATGTCTACATGGAAGTGTACTCAGTTCACACCCAGGTTTCACACCAGGACCAGATTCCTTTGGTACAAGCTTCCTTCCAGGATTCAGCCCTAACACTCAGGCATCTGGGGGCCATGTGCTGGAAGTTCAAATATACCTGCAGACATCCCTGCATGAACACTTAAACCTTTTCATAGTCATGCACCTTTGAAATAGCTACTAGCTTTCAGTGATTAGAAAAAAAAACAAACTGAAGTAACAGATCACATCAAACATCATCCCAATAATAAAATCACTCATCACCTTCTTTCCTTCCTCCCTCTTCTCTCTTTTTCCTCCTGAAAGTGCAGTGCTACTGAGATGGGAAAGCAAACACCTCTTCTCTGCTAATACTCCACTTTTCTGTTCTTGTATCTTCTGGATTTCTATTTCTAAGTGCATGTTCCCTGGATCAAGATGTTTTATAGAATCTCCTTTCCAAAAAATGGACATACAACCAAACCAACATTCTTACCAAGGACATTGATAAACACTCATTTTCAAAGGTTTTTCTCTCAATAGCTGGAATATAATGATAATCATACCATGGTTGAGAATGGGAGAAGGAAAGCAGGGGCAGCTGAACAGTGCAAAAGACAGCACTTGTTATCAGCCCCCAGCTCTCATCTAACACTGGTGGCAGTAGGAACAGGGTGCTTCTCCATCAGCCCCAACAGTACCACTCTGGGACTCAGGAAAGTCAAGTATCTGGGAAATGATACCATCTACACAACTCATCAATGTTCCCTATAAAAGCTACATGTTCTCTTTGGACCTAAATACTTTTCTCTTTTTTTCTGAAAGTAGTACTTCTGATCATGAAATAAACCTTAGGATGTTAATTTGGAGCTGTGTAGGTCAAGAAATTACCCCCTATACACCCACAGATATCCAACAGTTCTTTCTCAGGAGCTAGACAGAATTTATTAGGCTCAAATAATCATCCCACAAGGGAACCTCCCATAACTTCAGTGACAGTTTGCAGTTTTATATTTCATTTGGGGACCTCTTTAATAGAAAAAGGGATTGCTGGCAACCTTAGCTTTAAGTCTGTAAAAAACTGCTGAAGATATACAGCTTAATGTAACTTCTTTTTCTTCTAGGGAAAAGGAGGACACAAAACATGCTACAGTACATGAGCCAGGACAGATTTAAAATTTTCAGTTTCATACTTTCACTAGTGTACAGGGTTTTCTAAAAATAACCCCTGCTAAAGTTAACATTGAGAATTCAGTATTGCAAAGAATCTGACCAAAAAGAAACAAAGTCTCCATACAATAAATGTAGGTACAACAATTTGTATCCATAAATTGACGACTTTCCTTTTTATCTCACATGCCTATCATAAAAAAACCCCAAAACAATTATAAAACATAACCATACATCATGACTTGGCCACATTATTTGCTCACTGGGTACCACCACCTTTGGTCAGTTTAAATTCAGAGCCTTACTCAATACGCCCTTCTTTCAACTCTTGATATATTGAAAAACAATACAAAATAATATTATAATATTTTTTACCTTTTTTTTTTTTCTCTTTTCCTGTGATTTCCTGGCCTTGGACTTGTCAGGTTTCTGATCTTTCCCTTCTGTCTTCTCTAGGTTCTACATGAGTTTATAACCCCATATTTTCCCACAGCTGTATATGGCAGATTATGTATTTTTCTGGGATACTTGAGAAGGGAAGCGTTGCACTGCTTACACCTTTGTGTTTCCCTGCTCTCAGAAACAGGAATAAGCACAAGTCCCTGCAGTGCTGCTGGGGTCAACTCACAGAGTCAGTTTGCCTTTGACACTCGTATGAGAGCTACTTAAAATACAATCATGCCTCCAAGATCATGCTGCAAAGATGAAATAAAATCCATGTGTCCTGTTTCTCCACCAGGGAAGAAAAATCTGTTCGTGAGCCAATTAAAGCAGAGAGCTTCCACAACTACAGATAATTACAACTGAAAATTCTGAGCTCTAAAACACAAACTGGGCTTTGAAATAAGCAGGTTTGTGCCTTTCTGTCCTGTTATCTGATCTGAGCAGGGGAATTTGGGATCATTCAGCAGCTCAGGTCTGTAAACACCCCACATCCAACAATGAGGATCTGTGCTGTCGCTGAGGGGAGATCTGCTCCAGGTGACACAGCTCAGTAACGTGGCATTTTCATCAACTTAGCAGCACACATCTACGTTTTACTGAAATTCACATCAATTTTTTCCAGCTGGGACTGGAAGGAGCTCTGTAGGTCCAGGAAAGCTCTCTCCACCCATTCTGAGTTCAGATGGAGACGGGAGTGATGCCCTGAGGTGGGCACACTTTCCCAGGTAGGCTCCAAGCACTCTCATGACTCTGTTCTTTTCCTCTGCTACACAGGTGCAGATACAACTTAAAGGCTGACTCTCCCAGCAAGAAACACACACTCCATCTCCTTTTAAAGGAACAGCACAGGTTTCCAGGGAATACCATTCTCCTCCCATGCAGCTTTTCTACAAAAATCCACAGACTTTGGATCATGCCTATCATGCCTTCAACCACTGAAGATCAAAAGTAACTTTTATTTCATTCTGGAGTTCCTGAAAACAGTTTTGCTTTATGCATCTCAACTGAGCCCCTTCTGGAAGGTCTACTCATTTCTCTCAGGGATAAAAAGGAACACATGCTCTGAGGGAGATGCTCTGTGGGCAGGATCAGTAAGAGTCCAGGAAACACCGCAGGACTTCTCAAAGCTACACCATCAGAAACACCAGTGCTTCCCAAACATGAAAGTACAGCAAAGCACAGTCAGGTTTGACTAGCACAAAAAACCCCAGGCATCTCTACCAGACAGCACCTGTCACAAAATCTTCCCAAGATCAAGCCTTTTGATTTCTCAACTCAAATCCATGAGACACTTTTTTCCTACAAAAGGTAAAAACCAAAGAAACAAACAAAAAAAACCCCACCCTAATTTCAGATCTAAATATTTTCTACAAAACACTTTTTTATTATTTTGAGTGATTCCAAGCAGATACTTACATTATTAATAGAAGGGCATACTGGTTTCGATCCGTGAAATCTTTTGGCAGTGACAACTGTAAAGGGAATTCTTTTAAGAAAAGAGGAAACCATTAAAGGCTGGTAGTTACACAGATGAAAAACAGTAACATTGAAACAAAACTTTTGGCTTGCTAAAGTAACATTTTGCCAGATTTACCGTAATCCTCAATGTGAAGCATTTTGATTTCAGTCTTGTAATTCTTTTTCTTAAGAACAACTTCTTTCAACACAGGGTTATTTTCCAAAATATAAAACTCTAGAAAACAGGAAGAAAAAACATGTTGAAAGGCATGGAGAATCATCACACCCGAGATACACCAAGATTCAAAAGAATTTAAAAAAATGACAAATGTGCAATGATCTTGCAAATTAATCTTGAAATTAATCTTGTAAATTAATTTCTCTTGTAAATACTTTTTTTATAATGCAGCTACTTTTCAATTCAAAAAGATGCACATCCAGTTCATTTTTCTGGCTTTGGAGGGCTTTGTTTTCATTATGCAGAACCAAGGAAATTCCTGATGACCAACATGAACATCAGCATCTCTGACAAATCCTAAGAGCAGCTGTAACAGCACAAGACTGCTCTGCTGGGCAGTATCCTAAGCCTCATGCAGGCATCCTTTTCCCCAATATTACCTATTCCAAGGCAATATTTAGCCAGCACAGCTAAATGTGGTCACTCTATGCCCTTATTTGTCTTCTGCACTCCAGCCAAGAACAAGACTATCAGCTTGGTTTAAATCTGCAGACAAATTTGATGCAACCCTTTTACACATGAAAGAATGGCTAATTTGTTGTGTTGTGGGTTTTTTTTAACTCAAATTACCGATCTTGCTTCCAAAATTTAGATTTTTTAAATTAAATAATAAACTCTTCACTTAGGGCCAAAACAGATAATCTGAGGAGAATGCTTGTTCTGGGCAGTCAACCAAAATGCTATAATTATAGTCTGAGGATAGAATAATTGAAATAATCCTTAATCATTCCTTTATGAATTGAAGAGGATAATCTCATCTTGCACTGAAACACTAATGGTAAATTATCTCTCTTATTATTTGGCTTTTTGTTGTTACAACAAACAATGTCCCTCTATCCTGACTTGCTTTATTTTACTCTAAGGTGCTGCACATAAATCTCAATTTCAGTAATTCACACTCCATAGTACTTTAGATGCAGGTAATAAAGAGCAAAAGCCTGCCTACACAGAAATGAGGATCCCCACAGAAGTCTAAAACACATTTATTTGAGCAATAGCTCCCCTTTACTGGGCTGGATAAAACTCCCTGCCCTGGGAGTGCTGTGGAACTGGGCTTTGCAAACACAAACAATGGTATTAAAAGAAAAGGGC